>OZ020612.1:51591570-52106450 GCA_963971575.1 Liopterus haemorrhoidalis
AATTCTGGGCGTTTCTGTTCAATTGCTTCCTTCAAATTATCCAACTGATTGCAATATTTTTCAGAGTTGATTGCCTGGTTACGCGGTAAACAAAGCATAACTTTCTTTGCAGTAATGTTGGTTTTGGGGGTGGTTGATGACGGTTCATTGGAATAACCCTACGATCGTTTTCGCACTACGTTGTTGTAGAGGATCCATTTCTCATCCCCCGTTATCATACGCTTCAAAAATGGCTGGTTTTCATTACATTTAAGGAACAAATCGCACATGGAAATACGGTCCAACAAATTGCGTTCGCTTAATTTGTGGGGTACCCAAATATCAAGGCGGCTAGTAAATCCAAGCCGCATCAAATGGTCGTGAATAGTTGAATTTGATACTCCGAGTCTTTCTGCTATTGCACGAGTGGAAATATGCTGATTTGTTGCTTGCAGTTAATACCTCGATTTGATCGTCATCAACCGTGGATGGCCTACCAGAGCGTTGTCGGTCTTCAAGAGTAAATTCACCCCGTCTAAATTTCACAAAACATTCACGCACTGTTCGTTATATATATATAGGTCCGCCCGGCAGCTTTTAACAACCACCCGGCAGAAGAACACTTCTGAGGAAAATACTGGACAAATAACAATAGAATTTTTTTATGTGTAATCACAAACAATGCCGAGGGTTTTTGTCATGGTATATTGTTTACGATAATCCTGATCCAGTTATTCTCTTTTATCCTGATAATGTATCTTATCTACTGCATTTGTCATTCCTGTGGGAACGAACGGATGTTTGGTTAAAATATATCATCTAATTACGTCCCTGCAAAGTTAATAATAAATGAATCCATCAAGCTACGTAACCTGTTCCGCTTTTAACCTCATTATAAATGTCACCACAAGTAAACAAACAGAAACAGAGAAGTAATCATTGCCTTCCCATTTGTGGTCAATAGGCAGTGTTTGTATTATGCAACGCTTACCGCGTTTCCGATCTTAAAACTGTTGATGAAAGACTTCAATATGTATCGCCGCGGAAAAATAATTAAACATACCTCTTCATAACTGTTTTCGCAATATTGGATAACATTGACATTAAGTGTTATCGACGTCCTCAAATGTAAAGAATTTTTAATTTCACGCTTTTGTTGCAGATTGTTTAAAAAAAAATGTTTTAAAGTACTCTTGTACCGTTGCAGAAGATTGGAATTGTACAACTTCTGGAATTAATGGTGTTTTTATGGGTATATTATTACAATGTCGCAAATTTAATGGATTCGGCAACACTTGCTACAATTTTTTATTTTTTACAAGTAATTGGGAACCCGTTAAGGAAACTTATTGTTAATCATATAGAACAGACATTGGTAAACTTTTGCAGGGTACGGGCTATATTCATCATCAAATGTATAAAGCGCAATGTATGTTTGATTGTGTGTGGGAATGTTAGGCTTCGTATCCTGTCGTAAGACTTCGTGAAATTGACCTGTTCTGCCGAATGAGTGTTGGGCTGTTACACGTACCAGTTGATGACAGATCGTACGCAGCCTACGTCCATTGTTAAAACCCTACAAAAAACTATTTTTTATAAATAAATATAGTTTAATAAACTTTATTTTAATTAATTTAATACTAATTTTTATTGCTAATAATTCTAATTGTTCGGCAAAACTAAAAGTCTGTCTGTCGGTCCGTCTGTCTGTGTACACGTGCAGAGCAAATTCGGCTAAAAGGATTTTTATGAAAGTTCATATTTAAGCTTTTGCCATCAATGGTACGAGTTGATCAACTTTTGGTAAAAATCGGTTGACTAGAAATGGGAGTTTACTCGTGTCGATTTTAAGATTGTTGCGAATATTTAACAACAGAAAAATATTTCGAAAAAATTTATTTGACAAAAGTTCCTATAAAATTAATAACTAACAACATTTATTGGATACATTTTTTGTAATTTTTTCTAAGTATCTATTATTTCATACTATATGTAACGTTTCCATGGTCATGATAAATAATATCTCTGTTAGAAAATATTAGGCCAAGTTATTTCTACTCTGCTGCTAGAATATATTATATAAAAAAATTTTGTCTTTTTATAGTTTATTTATATACACATGTTTGCTTTATGCCAAGGAAAATTTAAACATTATCTATAAAAAATCAGTACATAGCCATAACGTAAGAAGTAAAGAAAATTTAGTTATACCGTATATTAGGCTTGAGAAATCTAAAACTGGTCCTTATTTGGCTGCAATATTCTACAACCATATACCTCAGTCGATAAGAATTCTCGACATTAAGAATTTCAAACTAAGATTGAAAAATATACTAATAAAAAATTGCTTGTATTCTGTAGAAGAATTTTTTGATGTAGATTTTACAGATCATGTCTGATTATATAGATATAATGTTTCTAGTTTTTTAAAATTAAGATGTTATAATTTGTATGATCTTTTTGTACTGTTGTATTGACTTGTGTAAACAATCCTTTGTAATTGTATTAGCACCAATAAAACATTATTATTATTATTATTATTATTTTATACAAGTACTTTGTGATGGCGGTCGGACCTGTGGTAGCCACAGATGATTTTTTTGTGTCATTTTTAATACAAATTTCCTATTTATTTAATTGTTTTTCATTAAAATATGTAAAAGTTTATTATATGAAATAACCCAAGCAAGGCCCGTTCTCGTGACAACCTAAAATAACGAAATTCCCATTTAGTTCCGCTTAAAGCAAAGAAATGACCTATACATATTTAATTTTGAATAGCAAAAAATAATTTAAATATTTTATTATGACATCTCAATTATTAAATGGTTGTAAACTAATTTCTTGCAAATCTCACTCTGGATTTGCGACAGTAATACCAACTACGTAAACAATAAACAAAATATTTGTCCGTGCCGAGTCATAGTTTGTAAGCTAGCGGATTATTTGCCTTGGTATTTAACCCAGAGAAGTTAACAAACTAGAGTTAGTAATTCTTATATTTAACTACAAGTTGGAAATACTAAACCTACATTACATTAAAGCGATGAAGGCGCCTCTGAAAGTGAAGCTACGGTGTATATTAGTACTACAGTAAGGGTGCTTGTTGACTTTCATGATTATTTGTAAGATCTTTAACCCAGTTACTTTGTTAACCCGTCAACAGACATTGCATGTCTCTTCAAAATAAGTTGTTTCGTAGAAGAGTCCTGACAAACTTTAAAACTGGGTATTAAATATGTAGATACGTCAGCTAATTTAAAAACGTACGTCATATACCGAAGCAATTTACAAGATGACTTCTTCTTCTTTTTTACTCTACTTATTACTCATCAAAACAAACAACTTTTCCTTTCAAAACAAACGTCATTAGCATGTCTACACAATGAATAATCCTTAAAATTGCACGCCTTTGCTTCTTAATAATAAATTAAATATAGAACGATAAAGTAATAAAAAAAATCAAGAATGAAACTTGGTTGTATATTCGCGTAGAAGTTCATTGACCGTTTTGCAGTATCAGTTGTAAAGGTTTTAATGAATAATGCCTCTTAGGTTATATTTATTTAAGGATGATATTTGTACATCTTAATGTCATACTGACACGTATTTCGATGTTTTGGCAACTTTCAAATATTCATTTTGATTAAACCTGATACTCATTGCAAACAGGAGTAGCCTTTCCAAAACTACCAGCATATCTCAAACTTGGCACAAATTTGACGAAGAAGATTTGCAAAAAAAAGTAATCTATATTAATAAAATTGGAGGCCTTATCTGTTTTTTTATTTTTTCGGTCTCATATTTGGCTTTTACATGTTTCATATGATTTTAAGACAATATCTGTAAAAAGTCAATTTTTGTCTGACTGACTGTTTGTCTGTCTATCCGTGATTCACTCAAAAACGACTGGACATATTTTCACGTAATTTGGTTTGATGATAGAGTAAAACCAGAATCCGAACATAAGCTATAAGGCATCTCAAAATTTTTATTCTAGGAGGTGTTTCAGGGTTAAAACTGTATTAAAATATCTCCCTTATTATTAACTTAACAGAAAAATGTACATAACAGCCTTGCAATCATTAAAATTTGAAATTAGTTTTTATTTTTTTAATTATATTGTTTTATTGGCCATTATTCTATACAACCATATTAGCCAGCTAAATACAAATTTATACATTATATACAATATATTTTGTGATTTCACACGTACAGAAAAATAAACATAAAAAACTAAAGAAGCTGTTCAAAATGACCACCGTTTTCCTGCAGACACAAATTGACTCGTCTCTTCTTACTATTAAAAGCATTTATAAGATAACCAGTTCGAAAATATGATTCAATCATAATTTTTTTGTGTTCTATTGTAAAAACCATTAAAATTGTAGCTTAATTGAATTTTAAATAGAAACTTATGACAACAACAGTGATGAAAGTTAATTAATTGAGAGTTAAAGCTTGCAGTACACATTATTTTATTTTTCCACAGCCAACCCTTCTGTAATTTCTTTTTGAATACATGGTATATGGCAATATGGCACAAAGTGCCATATTACAACTTTATTACCAATAATATGTAATGTCACGTCGAGCAAGTGGCCAAGCTGAAGAAACAGTTTGGGGTGCCGCAAGGTTCAATTTTAAGACCACTCTTGTTCATAATTTATATAAATGATCTGCCATTATATATGAATAAAATCAAAGTTATATTGTATGCAGATGATGCTACATTTTTAAACACTGACTCAAATTATGAAGAGCAACTAGATTAGAGCCAGTTAAGCCTGGAACGTAGTAAAGAGTGGTTCAAAGCCAATATGTTGAATATCAATGAAGCTAAAACATATCTGTTCTGTGGACGGAGACTCGAGGACATCGCAAGCAGGGTAAAACCATTGACTTATTAATTACTGGTAGTTTCATTTAATTTTTTTTTTCGTTCGTATAATCTTAAATTTGCAATGCATGTAAAACAGACAAATTTACGGTTAACCGGTTTATCAGAATAATCGGTTAAAGGTTGAGTAGCGGTAAATTTCTGAAAAAAAAAAATCGTTTTTGGTTACCGTTAAAAAAAGGTGAACCCTTTTTCTAACTGGTTTCAGCCCTGCCTTCGTTAGTAAGTGTTATTTGTGTTTGTTTATGCCTAATCGTTTGTTTGGTGTCTCTGCCTCCACAGTACCATTTACCATTTATATTTTTCTGTAAGGAAACACAAAAAGATCTTTAAACTTTTGAATACCACTGTAATAACTCGTTATCGAAAGACTATTTATGGATGCAAAGTACTTGCATTACTTATTTTACACTGATATATATTCCAACAGTACTTTGTAGCCAAATTAACATACTGTTAAATGATTTAATAATTGTTGTCATTAATTTTCAACAGGTAGTTCAAAATTGTTTTAATTTATATTGATTTACGAAAATGGTTGTTATTTAAAGTTTAATATTATAATTTCCAGTTTTGATTGTATATAAAGAGTTGAAATCTGGCATGCATATGATCCGATCTTTGAGTCGCATGTAGGAAAAATAATTAAATGAAAGCTCTTAGTACTTAGATTGTTGATTATGATATCCAAAATTGTTTTAAACATCCTGCATTCGGGCGCTTCTAATATTTTTTTACATTGGTATATCTATTTGAAATGTTAAAACATCTGGGAGATAAAGGCGTATCTGTTTGAACGGGTATCTGAAATAAAGTATTGGATACAGGGATATGGCCTTAGGTCTGGACAAAATCAATATTTAATGCGTTCCATAAAAAGGATCCGCACGCAATGAAAATCATGCTGTACATCTTAAAAAATAGGGTGAATGCTATTTAGAGTGCAGATTGCACCATAAACCTGGATTTGTGAAAGGTAGAAGAACCCGTAATCAGATACCAAACAACCGGCAAATTATAGAAAAAATACGGTAATTCAATGTGCTAACATATCTGTGTTTTCTGGATAACTCCAAAGCCTTTGACTGTGTGAGATGGGACAAATTGTAGTCTATCTTAAAAATCATGGGTGTCCCGAACATCTCGTATTGCTAATTAGAAATTTGTGTGGACCCCTCCCATATAAAGATTAGTAATCAGCTATCCGAAAACTTTGATATCGTCAAAGGTGTGAGACAAGATTGAATTTTGTCTCCACTTCTCTTCAACATATATTGGGAATACCTCATGTGAATGTGGATGGGTGGCTAGGTGTGGTAGTAATTGGGGTAGTTACTGGTAGCCAACATATCACAAAATTGAGGTACGTGGATGTTACTATATTGATTGCCAAAGTTATAACAGAAATTGTAAATATGTAGCTATGAGTAGAAAATGAAAGTAGGAAATTTTGTTTGATGCTAAACAAAAATAAAACCAAAATGATTATCAATTGACCTGCCCAAAGCAACTTAAGTCAACAGCTTGGTATAAATGCTGTTAATAGACTTGTTTACCTAGGATCCTTAATTAGGAATAAGGGGGGTTCTTCTGAAGATATTAAATTCGTTTGACTTACTAGAATAGCTATGACAAAGCTAACGAAAATTTGGAAAGATAACATCTTTCGGAATACAAAAATTAAACTTGTGCAGACAATTGTATTTCCAATAGCTTTGTATGCAGCAGAAATGGATATTGAAAATCGGTGATAGAAAAAGATTCTTTTGAGCTGTGGTGCTGGGGACGAATGTAGCATTCCGTGAACTGCTCGACGCAGCAATATATCAGTGATTACTGCAATCAATACTCCAACGAAGCTGTCGTCAATTATCCAAAGAAGAATCCTCCAATACTTTGGCCACATAACCCGAAATAACAACTTTGAAAAGCTTGTTTATCAATGCAAGGAGGAGGGAAAACGTCGTAGGGATAGACTTCCTGAACGATGGTTAGATTAGATGCGCGAACTAACGGAAGAAATGCGGAACCCTGGAAGAAATCCTGAGCAATGCCGTAATCGCTCCATCGTTAACAATCGTTATCTTATAAGTTGCGTTCTATCGTATACAAAAGTTAAGACTCTTCAGCAGTGAGGATAAACGGCATGAGAGAGAGAGAGAGAGAGATGACATTTTCGATACGGTCCTGGTTTTATTACTACGTCACTACATCTTCTACGTGCTTCAGTGTAATCACCCACATACTGTCATACGGCTGGTTCCTCTGTATTGCATTTCCACGGTACACACCCTATGTTTTACAAGGATATCACCACATTTTCTCGTATGTTATGTAATAAGTTACGCAATACTCATTGAATAACACAGTAAATTAATATCGGTACGATCTGTCAGCGCCGCCTATGATTTTAACGCGCTGTTTTATCTATCTGAGAATTTTAAACGCTGTAGGTTATTGGCAATTACAACTACAATGTTGCTGAATATTAATTAATTTATATGATTTATTGTGATTATGTTTTTATGACTTACATTTTTAAGTGAAACGTACGTTTTATGAATATTATTTAGGGTGGGGCACTGGCGTAATTATTGCCTCAGGATAAAGAAGATATATGAAGAAATAAACAGTTTCCGCTATAACTTTGTTTTTATTTTTTGTAAGACTTAAACAAAAGATTTATTACAAGAGTACAAGAAAAAAACTCGCTTGCAGAATGAATCTTTTCCATTGGAATTTTAACAAATTTCTTGGGAAATTCTTTTACACAAACTATTTGAGTTTCCCATGTAAGCTGTTCATCTAAATAAATTCCTAATAATTTAACAATTGTATCTTTTTTATTAGATTTCTTACTTAGATTTCTTTTATTATGTGGCTAACTTCATATATATTAGGTGTACCGGAAAGTTTTTTCGTTTTTTTTATTAGTCCACTATGCGAACTAGTCACGACTTATTCGCTGAATTAAACAGACGTCTTTTGCGTTTTGATTAAACTCTGCAATCTTGAGTACCTAATTATTGTTTTCGTTTCATTTTAAACCCTTGCATTTTAAAATGGCGGAAGAATTTTCATCAAAACATTTTTATGCTATTTAATGTTGTATGAGTACCATAAAAAAAATCTGCTACAGTTGCTACATAAAACATTTGCATTGTTTATGGTGATAAACTAAGTGTAGCACATGTCAACAGTGGTTTAAAAAATTTAAATCAGGAAATTTATGCTTGAATGATGAACTTCGATCTGGAAGGCCATATGAAGGAATAATTTATTATGAGATGTTAAAACCGGGGTAAAGTGTTAATTCTGATCTCTACTGTGAACGATTGGATCGACTGAATCAGAACTTGACCAGAAATCGGCCAGAAATTGTGAATAGAAGAGAAGTTATTCTTCAAGGCGACAATGCCTGACCTCATTCATCAAAAAAAGACACGTGAAAAAATTACCGAGCTTGATTGGAAGGTTCTAACACACCCACCCTGCTCACCAGACATTTCACCCTCCGACTATCACTTATTTCGGTCACTGGAACATTTCTTAAGAAACAAGACACTTATGGCCGGTTGCTAAAATAAGAATAATCCCTAACTCGAGTTAAAATCATTTGTTTTGTATGTTGTAGCATACAAAAACAAATGATTTTAACTTGAGTTAGAGAAAACTCTTACGTTAGCAACCCGCCATTAGAGATATGAACCATGTTAAAATAAGCCTTGAACAATTTTTTCTTTAAAAAATCAGGAATTTTATAAATCGGGAATATTTTCTCTTCCTGATAAATGGCAGAGTGTTATAGATCAACTATTTTACTCAATAAAGTACATTTTTTTTCTTTCGATTTGTTTCTATTATAATAATACCAAATAAACGAAAAACTTTCCGATACACCTAATAGGTTTTCTTTTTATGAAACTGTATGAAACTACATTTTTCATCATTTAAGATTAGATCATTTGAAGTTAGCCAATTATTTAGTAATTTTATGTCGTTTTTTACTTTCGATACAAAGGTACTACAGTCTGAATCGGAACCCATTACCGTGAACCGCAAAGGCCACTAGTTTCGAACTCGGAGCATTTCTCACAACATCGTTACCATATAAATATATAGGAGTTGGCCTAGTATACCTCCTTGCGGAACTCCTTGTGTTACAAATACATATTGTTGCATACTATTTAAATAAAAATATGATTTGTGGCACTTTGAATTTGTGGAATTTTAATATAAATAAAATTTGGTTCCTTAGCTAGGTTTTAGTATAAAAAATTTCTACGATATAAACTGATAGGCTTAGCCGTAGAAACATTGGTGTCATTGGACTAAGTTGTGGTGACTACATGTCTGCCAGTTAGTATTAGAAAGGAACTACGAATATAGGCATGATGAGAAGTATTTCCATTTTGAGCAACACTATTTTACAAAATTATTTTTTTAAACTTTAATTAATACTAAATTTCCGTCAAAGATTTTTTTTTTTATTTTGGTTGACCCAATTATATAATTATAGTAATTTAATTAAAAAAATTTGTGTGTAAATTAATGATTAGACAAGTTAAAATTATGTAAAATTACCGGATGGCAATTCATTAAGGTCTATGGCCTCTGTCCTAATTGCGAACAGTCGTCATAGCAAGTAATTTATCTTATCATCAAGTTCTATGCAATTTAATAACATGGTGATTAATTGTTAGGTGCATAGTTGGGTGCGTGGGTGAATAAGCGTGTGCCCAGGGGCGGTGGAGAGGGTCATCCAAGGGGGGGGGTCACATCCTATAAGATCAGATCAGTTCGTGACAGTCAGCCTACTTTCAATGTCCTCTTTTATAACTAGTCATTACAACCAAGCTATGGTTCTCAACAGTTTTGGAGTGAATTTGTATAATTAAGGATTATGGAGTGTGGAGCCAAATTATACTTCTTTCATGGAGGAGAAATTATAAAATTAAGGTTATTTTTAAAGGGGGCAACAATTTGTTACGTTGAACTTGTTGAAGAAATGGCGAAGTTAATTTTAAGATTTTACAAAAGTATATATATTCACTTCGGATATTTTTTGTACCAGAATTTTAATGCGCATGCGTGAACTTGTTCAGTATGCGAACTTTTCCGCAGCTATACGAGTTAAGTTGGTTTTACACAGTTCAATTTATTGATTAATAAATTGATCAAGTTTTTTAATTGAACAATTTATTGGTAACCTTGAAAATAAAAGGAATCACACAATTTATATATCAATTTTTTTGAAAACTTTTGCATTACCTACTGTAATACATTTTCACATATTTTTTAAAATGATATTGAAAAAATGCTCTTCCGCACCCTGTTGATTTTCTGAATTTTTACCTCACCAAGTGATTTTTTGTTCAAAGTATAATTATTATTAATTATTCAAATATAATTATTTAATTAATATTTTTAATACAAATTATATACAATAAATAATTATAATTTATAATAAAAACAAATTTTCAATCACAGATAATTAACTTATATTAATAAAAGGAACATTATTAAAATCACAGTATTTTTTTAAATAAATACAAAATTTATTTATTAAAATTACTCATTAGAAACCTTTTTATATTTTTCCGAACTATGGATCTTTTTGAGTAGGTCTTTTTTGCTTTGAAGCATTTTATAAAAAACCGCACAGTTTTCTTCATAATTAACTTCGGTTTAAAATTAATGAATTTGATTTATTATAATATACTATTTACAAGAGTAAGTTTGAAAGATTAAAACACAGGTAAAATAATGAAACAATAAAAATAAACAGAATCGGATAAATCACCAGAATGCCAACGCACTCTAAGAATTCAACAACTTAGATATTTATACTAACCGGACCGAATACTTTCTGCCCCGTCTTTAGAGAGATGGGGGTTTATATAACAGGGCTAGTAGCGTTTCTAGGAAATAGGGTTTAAGCATTGTTCAAGGAGATGCTAGTGTACAAAGTTATTAAGAAATAACTCTGAACAAATGTCTTCGACTGATCAGGCATCTTGAAATTAGTCTGGATCTTAGCTGTTCACTTATTTATTTATTTATTTATTTATTTATTTGGAGGAACAAAAACGGGACGAACCCAGTGAATTGTTCACATAATTACATAGTATTAGAAATTAGTTAAACATCAGTATTAATACATGAGATAATTTTGAAATATAATTACGATTTATAATCAGTATAAATTAAAATAGAACAAAAGAAAAAATAAAGTAAATTAAAATAGAAAATAGTTACACAAAATACAAAAATTAACAAATTAAATTAAATTAGATATACAAAGATAGCGAAATTTGGCCTTTGTGCAATTGAAGATGTCGATATCCCTGAATGTTTGATTATATGTTGATACGAGCCTATTAATTGGTGAGTTATTATGCGAGTTAGTATTGCATTTTGTCTGGCTGAACAACAATGGGTTTCTTGTATTGTACGTGGGTATGTGATATCCTAGCAAATTCAATAATTCGCTAGATGTGGCGACATTATTTACTATTTTGTACAGCATTAGCATGTCACTTAACGTCCGTCTGTCCTTTAATGATAACATATTGAATGTAACGCAGGATTCGGTATAGTTAACAAAAGGTATGTTACATCTATACGCAATATATTTTAAAGCTTTCTTCTGTATATTTTCAAGCTGTGTTACATATTTATTATAGCCAGGGTTCCAAACTACAGAACAGAAATTCAAAATACTAGAAACGTACGCGATGTACAGCGATTTTAATGCAAGCGGAGACTTAAAATTTACAGTCGAACGCATTAAAAAACCCAACATTTTCCAGGATTTTGCAACAATATAATCAATGTGAGGTTCGAAGGATAGTTCTCTGAATTATGTTTCCGTCCAGTTCATATTGAAATGTTAATACATCTCTATTTCTGGAAAATGATATGGTCTGGCATTTGTCATAATTCAGGAACAATTTATTGTCGTTACAATATGTCTGTAGACCAATAATATCATTTTGTAAGAGTTCAGCATCAGCACGACAACAGATTTTTAGGTACAACTTCATATCGTCAGCAAACAGTAAAAAGTTAGAATGTTTTATGACAGAGCAAATGTCGTTTATGAAAATAGTAAATAGTAATGGACCCAGATGTGAGCCCTGGGGCACACCTGAAGTACAACTTATACTATACTTAAGTTCTTAAAGGTGAAGGTTTACACAAGTTTAACGGTTTAAAATTAATGAATTTGATTTATTATAACAATATTTACAAAAATTTAAGTTTGAAAGATTAAAATGTATTTAAAATAATGAATAAAATAAAACAAACAGAATCGAGAGACCACCAGAATGCCGACACAGTGCCTCTAAGAATTTAACAAATTAGATCTTTACGCTAACCGGACCGAATACTGTCTGATCTCGTCTTCAGAGAAACGTGTCTTTTTATAAGGCATTTCAGGGCATTTCTGCGAAAAACCCTTTTGTTCAGGGGGATGTTAGCCATTGGATGGAACCATTTAAAAATATATTTCTAAAGATACGTGCTGTAACGTAAGAATTCTTATTTTATTTTATTATCTGAATTCTTAAAAAGATTTATTTTTAAAATACCTCTTGTAAAAATCCCAAAAAACGTTGGCAACCCCTTTTAAAGAAATTCTCCAGACGGGCGTTTTCTGAAATTTTGTCTTTGTTCTGGCGGACTAGTCGTTTCGTTGCAATCGTTTTGTGACCTAATTACCGATTTGAATCTAAAAAATTTCAAATTCAAATTTAATCCGCTTGGGAAAAAAGGTTCGCCATCGCTGACATAGGTAATTCTACGATATTAACATTTTGAATATTTTTTGCTGGAAATAAATTTGTAACCTGTTGATATCCACTGTAAGCTCTCAGGTGGGAGTAATGGATTCCTCTACGTATAGTACATAGTGCTAATATCTAATCTATGCCGCGTGCGTTGAAAAATATCAGCTGTGTGTATTAGATGAGCGCAGGACAGTGAAAGCTCGTCCATACACACACATCCCCACATGCAAACAGATGCACACATCACATTAAAGCGTTGGGTGTTGTGCTGCAGCCCGCTATGCGTTAAGCGACCTTGCTGGTCGTTGACTCCATTGCACCGCTGTATTATTCATGACGTTTACAATCGGGTTTCTTTTTTATTTTACTTGTAAATATTTATCATGTACATATATTTAAGTTGGTTTTAATTATTAGATCGTTTAAGATTATAGTTATTGATAGACTATTAACACATATTAATAAAATGATTTGATTTGTTTTTGTGGAATTTTGTCTGAATTTTTATTGAAATTGTATTTGCTGTGTAATTGGATTTAGGCTGGTCATTCAACTTTTGTGAATGTTTGGTTTGTAATACTTATCAATTTTTGACAAGCTGTGATATATCTTTCTCTTTATTTATATTACTTTGAAGTTTTGAAAAACTGATTTCAATATACAGTGTGTTCCCGGCAGTGGTGCACCCAGGGGGGGGGCCTCCCAAGACACAGGGAAATAAAAAATGTTTTTATCACTATGGTCTCCATGGTAAATATACGTATTTAAAAATAGAGATGAGGACTTTTTTTTTGGTCATCACTTGTATTTAAATAGTGAGGACCTTTTTTTTAGATCATTACTTGTATTTCATTAGCGAGGACCCTTTTTTTAGGTCATCACTTGTATTTCCGAAGTGAGGACCTTTTTTTTTTAGGTTATCACTTAAAATTTAGAACCTTATTCATAATTTAAATAATTTTGTCTTCCAGGCAAAAAAAAAAAAAATACTGGGTGCGCCACTGGTTCCTAGATTGATTTTAGAAAAGGTATTGTAGCAGCAAATAATTTATGATCCATCTAATGGAAATCCCCAGATTATATTTTATTAATAATTTCTTTTGGGTTTCACATATTTTTATAATTGCATTTATTTTACAACCTTTGTTACTATTATTATATTTTGCAAATAGTTCGGAAATTTTCCTTCATTTAAATAATTTTTACTTCAAAAAGGTCATAAACCATCTGGTCACTACGAGAAACGATCCCTGTAGTCTAGAAAAATTTGGGGCTTTAATCGTTTCACGCGTTTTGAGATTACGACAATTTTTTTTTAGTGGCATAATCTACATAATTTGTGAAAAGTGTGAATTAAAAAAATCATAACTCAAAAACGGTTAGACACAGCGACCTCCGGTTAGAATTTTTGGATTCTCCGTGGTTTATTTAGTCTAGAAAAAATTTGGGGCTTTAATCGTTTAACGCGTTTTGAGATTACGACAATTTTTTTTAATGTCATAATTTACATTATTTGTGTAAACTGTAAATTTAAAAAAAATCACAACTCATAAATGACTGAGAAAACGATCTGGGGTTAGAATTTTAGGATTCCTCGTAATTTATTTAGTTTAGAAAAAATTTGGGGCCTTATTCATTTTCCGTATTTTAAAATTATGACAAATTTTAATATGGCGTGATTTATAGAAATTTTCATATTCGCATGGACGTATCTCAAAAATGAAGTGCGATAAAGACCTACGGTTGAAATTTTTGAAGTCATGAGGTCCTAATTGACTTGTAACCATATTTTGAAACAAAACATTTTTTGAAAATTTTTCATTTTTTTTAAAATTATTTTTGAAAATTTTGTAAAATCCTAACTAAAAAATGATTGGTGATAGAAATCTACGGTTTGAATTATTAAAATTCTCATACATTGCTTAGTATAAAAAAAATGGGTATCAATAAATCAATTATTAAGTTTTGTATGGGCAGTAACCCAAAACCCTTGAAAATTGCAAAAAATCGAAAAAATCGTAAGGGGTACCCTTACAATTTTTTCGATTTTTCAGTAAAAATTGGAGTTTGGGCAAAAGTTTTGGAATTATAGGCAAAAAACTGACCGAAATCGAGTCTAATGCATCATTTCCATGGTAGTGTCAAAGGCGCGACAGGGGTGAGAGGCGTGGTGTTATATTTACAAGTTCGAATTTCATTGTGGGGTTGGAGGCATGATAAGTGCGCGTTTTCGGTTTTGACAACATTTGTATCGAACCCAAATCTAACCTAAAAGTTTATACCCACTATATGACACTTCTGCTGTCTAGATGTTGAAACCGAATCCATAATAATAAACTTTATGACTGCCGACAACAGTAAAAGTCGCTATTTAGCTACATCAATTTACGTTTTTTTAATTTTTTTTTAAGGAAATTAATTGTTGTGTCTCGCTAAAGATCTCACCATTCCGAAAAAATATATCTGTTCCTATGGTTTCGACGGTGCTGCCAGCGCTAGAGTTGAAATTTCTGAATTTGCGACACCGCGTTTGTAACTCCGCGCCTACGACACCATGGTATGGGTTTTTTTCAAAATAGAGCGATCCTGTTTGTTGAATTTCTTGTTCCACGCTTCCAACACCCGCATGAAAATGATACATAACTCAAAAACTAGGAAAGCATGATTTTTTAAAATATTTTTTTCATAATCCTTACCCCAAAATTAGCTTAAAACTATAGTTTGGCTCAAATTGGTGTCAAAAAAATTTGGATCAAAATTTCAAAATATTACGGATTTTTTTAAAATTGATTTGAAAATTGGTATACTTACAGTTTTAGTCTCAAATCACAAATATACGGTCTTCTTTGAGTTACGGCCTAAAATTTTGACATTTGCGGCAAAAAAAATTAACAGCATTTTTAGCCAAAATGCTTTATGCCTTAGCCCTATGCTTCACAAGGAACTAAAAGGGACACATTAGTTTCTGGAGCAACGTGTAGAAAAATTCTTTAAAAGGAGAGAAAGAACATTATTTAATTTTCTAACAACAACTCTATTAAAAAAGATGATAAAAATTTCTATTTCACTCTCTTAAACACTCAATAATAAACTCTTCACATTCCAATCTGAAAATGGCAAAAGAAATTTCTTTAGAGGAATAAAGATTACTTTATAAACTCGGCTTATAAATTTAACGTAAGTTTGATGTTGTCAGTAGGTTGAAAAGACTTTATCTACCTCGCATCTAACCAATAAATACCATTCTCTTCGTCAGTTTAAGATTAATCGCGTTAGATGAACAGGCACGTACTAAATAATTTTTGAAGCAGGATAAGATTTGGTTCTATATTCTGTTTTTTAATTCGTAGGAGCGATTCAAAAATACCGTGTCAGAAAGCTGATCTGTGATTGGTAGAGCCCTGCGTGGATATGCTTTTCTGTATCCGCATCCGCATATTCTTGATCCGCATCCGATCCGCATCCGCAGCTTTTGCAAATAATAAATCCGCATCGAATCCGCATTCGCAAAAATATCCGCACAACAGGTTTTGCTGTCAGTTTGGAAAGAACTAGTATGTTTTGCCTTATTTGATAATCGCTACTCTAAAACACTACTGAAAATTTTTGGATTTACCAGTTTATATATTACTAACGTAACTTAAGGGACGCCAAAAGTTTTGGAGCCTAGATGCGCTAATAAGTTTGAAATCTAGAGAGACAACAATTTTGGGGGGCCTAAGCCTCGTTTTTCGTAGGGAGCCGGTGGCGTGCTGTTCATGAAATACGTGTTGATAGTGTCAAGTATCATATTAGTGTCTACTAACGTTTTACGTCAGTTTTACCTTTTACAAGGTGAGGAAAAAGTAATGCAACGTGGCTATATTCTTTTAAATATTGAATTAAAAAAAAAAAAATCCGATCTAAGTCCGATTGCAATACTAAACACCTTTCTAAACTACAAGTTGAGACATTTTTTTTTAAGTCATCAGCATAAAGTAGGAATTTAGCAAATTTAAAACATTGTGTTATATCATTAGTGAAGATGTTAAACAGTATGGGTGCTAGATGAGAACCTTGTGGCACACCGGAAGTTATTTCAACCGAATCTGAGCAGACACCTCCCAGAGAAATCGATTGATATCTTTCAGTTAAATATGAAATAAACCAATTTAGTAGGCTTCCACGGATTCCAAGTTTGTGCAGCTTACATATAAGTAAGGAATGATCAATTTTATCGAAGCATTTACAAAAGTCGGTGTAAATTGCATCGGTTTGTTGTCTGCTACTCATAGTTTTTAAAATTTGCTCAGAAAAGGATATTAAATTAGTATCAACTGACCTTCCAGGTAAAAATCCATGCTGCTCTGGGATGACATAAGGTTTAAAAAATTGATGTGAAGTGTGAATTTTCACACATTTCTGGGTTTTGCAGGTATTTAGTAACTGAACGATGATTATTTGGGATGCCAAAACAAATTTTATGTCAAAATATTTTTTTATGAATTTTAATTCGAATGCCTAATACCATTATTAGAGTTTCTAAATATATGCAGTATTTTTTTTTATATAGCAAAGTTCATTAAGATTTTGAAAATTGCACCTATGGCTTCCATTGGTTGCTTACATCATAAGTCCCGCCCTTTGATTTCGTCAAACATACAATTAAATTATAATTTCAACACTTTCCACTGGTTATTAAATTTACGCTTTTAAAAATTAAATGCACTATTTACCAAATATAACTAGAATTTTAACAAAATAATTTAAACAAAATAAAAATGCAAAAAAAAAAATAAAAAATAAAATCAACAGGATTCGAACCCTAGTTTGCAAGTTAACTTATATTATTAAGCGCATGACGAATCCAACCACGCTACGAGAGTTATTGTTGTGATATGTTACACAACGTATTAAATAGTTAACATATTTTAGTTAAAAACACAAAAAATGCGTTATTTTCCGAAAACATAATCTGATCAAAAATTCCTGTTGTACTATTCCGATTCACACCAATGTACATTACTTAGAATTTTTTCAGATTTTTAGTTTAAACCATCTGGGCTACAGGGTGTGGGACAAAATTTTTTTTGCACAATTTTGGCAAAAATCGCATCAAAATAATTTATTTTGCAAAAACAAAATTTTGATCGTTAATCCACGTACTAAGGGCTTTCATTTGATACCCTACTCAGAATTAAAAAAAAATATTTTTTTTTTCGATGAGCACATATTTGTTTATATTTTTAGAGGGATATGTTTTTTAGATGTTTTAGTATTTTTCCTATGTGCGGGTCAACGAGTTGTATATGCATGCCAAATTTCAACTCTCTAGGTTTAGCCGTTTGGCTACAATTTTGACCGAACAGACAGACAGACAGACAGACAGACAGACAGACAGACAGACAGACAGACAGACAGACAGACAGACAGACGACAAAATGACGGTATAAGGGTTTTTTGGTCATACCTACAAAACCCTAAAAATGAGTATAAATGTTTATATATGATTTTTTCAAGTACCTTTTCAAAGACATTTAATTTTGAGATTGGACGATAATTCTCAACTAAGTTCCTTTCTCCATTTTTGTAGATAGGAACAACATATTAACATTAGACTGGACAAACAGTAGGCTACTGCTTGCTATAAAATTGGTGGCAGTGGTGGGATAGATTAAATATTTAGTTATAATTTCCTTGCTACTTTTCTGCTTTTCTTAATTCGAAGCCGTCCCTGTCTTAATCTTTTGTCGAGAGAATTGCCAGAAAGCTAATGATACATCCGCTTATAGTATTTTTTAAATGTCCCACATTAGATTATGTGTAAAAATTATTTACCTTATCTAAGCTGAATAAGTTTTATGGTTAAATTAATGAAAAGATCGATCTATGTAGGTTCATGGACATCTCCAGATCAAACTGATATGACATCTTGTTATTATCTTAAATATAAACGTGCGAAAAGCATATATGATATCTTTGACCCCATTGTTTAATAATAAAAAATAAAAAAACTGACGTGAAGTGTAAATTTTCACACATATCAGGGTTTTATAGGTATTTAAATAAGTGTAAGAAGCCAATATTTGTTCTATAATCACATCAAAATCAATAGTTTTTTCATAATCATTTTTATACACATTTGAATACTCAAAGCTTTCATTTATTTTATTAAACAAAATTTAAATTTTCAATAATTTCGTCACAATAAAATCGTATCTAAGTGTTCATTAAATTAAAAAGAAATATATTGATAAAAGATTTTTTTTTCCAATTTCAGAATCATATCTGACTAATATCAATGTGTGATACCTTAAAAACAAAAAACTAAAATAATTCAAAGAATAGGTTGAATCATGACGTCTTATAATAGGCGGAGCATAGACATAAATTCGATGCTCAGCTGTTCACTTTTTATTATATTTTCAATTTCAGAAGAAGATATACACTACCTTAGCTATAGATACAAAACCTCCATGACATTATCAGCCATAATTTAAAATATAAAAAATATATTTTTGAGTTATAAAAATTTGATTGTTTATCCACGTATTAAGTTTAATATGATACCCCACTCAAAATTAAAAATAAATATATTTTTTTATCGTTGGTATTCTCGAGCGTTGTATATCTTGGCAATCCGTACCTTGCTCGTTGCCAACAGAAAGAGTTCTTTGAGTGTCACACCGAACCATTTCCCCAGGTTGGCTAACCAGGAGATTATTGGCCTTCCAGAGCCTGTTCTCCTTTTAACTTTCTCTTCATACAATTTTGTTGGATATGGGAATTTGTGCTCGTTCCTTATGTAGGGTGACCATTTTCTTAAGAAGGCAATGCGGGACGGTGCAAAAAAAGGTCGTTACTTCCCAAATATAAGTAAAGAGCAAAAAAAAGGTCCTCACCTCCCAAATCCAAGTGAAGAGCAAAAAAAGGTCCTCACCTCCCAAATCCAAGTGAAGAGCAAAAAGAAAAAAAGGTCCTCACTTCCCAAATCCAAGTGAAGAGCAAAAAAAAGGTCCCCACCTCCCAAATCTAAGTGAAGAGCAAAACAAAAGGTCCTCATTTCTTCAAATACAAGTTACAATGCGGGACAAAATGTTAAAATGCGGGACAAAATGTTAGAATGCGGGACTTTTGCGGGACGCATCTTAATGCGGGACACCCAATCAAAATGCGGGACAGTCCCGCAAAAAGCGCGACAAAATGCGGGACAAAATGTTAAAATGCGGGACAAAATGTTAGAACGCGGGACTTTTGCGGGACGCATCTTAATGCGGGACACCCAATCAAAATGCGGGACAGTCCCGCAAAAAGCGCGACGAATGGTCACCCCATCCTTATACCTAAGATATTCTTCTTTTTGTTTATGATCTGCATTATAGGTTGGCAACTCGAGTGTCGTTGCTGATTCGGTCCATCCAGGATTCTTACTCTTGTAAAACCATAAAAGGCGAATTTTATTATGTAGCTTTTAACATTGTCCAGGCTTCTACACCGTGCTAGAGTTTAGAGAAGGCGTAACATTTTATTATTTTATCAAACTTGTTTATCAGTAATTCGTATTGGTATATTTATAAAAATCTTATTAAAATTTTTACAATTCTTGTTTAGTCAACTGTGAGTTACAATACACAATAGCTTTACTTATATGATAATTTGTTGAACAAAGGCTTGTCAACACAATAATAAATAACAAAATAATTTCACACTAGGCTAGCTGTTATTTATTATTATTTCTGCACTATATCATTAACGATCGAATAGTAAAAGGGTTTGTTTATGTACGAATGATTTAAGATTGTAAACATTTCACTAAAATAAAAATATTGCATTCCAACTCGTTTACTATCGTTCCAATTTTATAATGAATGCTTGTAAAGTGCGTGTATGCTATATTTTTATAAATTCCACTGGGCTGGGCATTAAACATTTCGTACACTTGCAGTAAACAAACTATTAGAACCGGATTGTCAAGTTAATTTAAGGATTGTATTTTGCGTATGGGATACTTTATGCGGATGATGGAAAACTAACAATGTTTTTTAGGCTAACAGCCAGAGTTGTTAACAGTGAAAATCCATTTTCCATAAAGTGCCAATAAAATTACCAGAATACTACTGAAGACGGACCGAAGTGATGACATATATTTTTTATAACAGTCTGCAATTAGAAAAAAATAAATAAAAATTGATATATACAATTGTTCTACGGGTGGCTCTATTTAAAAATAAAAAAAAAATAAAATAAACTAGGACTAAACTAAAATATGAGAAACAGTAATCCCTCCATTTACGCGAGTAATTGGTCCCACGCAAAACAGCGCGTAAATGGAGCAATAGAAATCCGTGTAAAAAATAGGCATATGTTCCATATTCTCAAATATTTTACTCTTGCTGCCAATAGAAGCATAAAAATATCTATCATACTGCTACATATTTAGTCAAAATCAATCAAATTTGAAATTCACTCTTTTGTCGATGTTGATGGCCTACAGAACTTTTCCAAAGTTTTCTTTCCTCTAGAATGAGTTCATACGATGCCATCTGAGCTTTTAATTCCCTAAAGATTAAGCCACTTTTTTCGCCATCAGGATCTATGTTTTCAATAAAAATCAATACATTTTTGAACCATAGATATGGAATTCTTAATGTTCTGGGTTGTAAACCTGTAAGGTGCGTTTTCTTCATCATCTTCTTGCTTTTCTTCGCTGTTCTCTTTTTAAAAAATATAAACTTTTTCAACCGAGTTAATGTGAATTCGCGTAAATGGAGACCGCGTAAATGGTAAATGGAAGGATTACTGTATTTGGAGTTAAGATCACTAATTGACCTTAATTATTTTCACTGCACTATTTGATTCTTCTCCGGACTGCACGGACATGCTTGCAGTCCTTGGAGATGTTTCTGTCGCCCTTATGAGCTCATTAAGTTGCTGCACATAGTGGTGCAGCCCCCATTAGTTGATGTATTATGCTTATGGACAGCGTGAAATAGTGAAACGCTCATGAGATTTTTTTATACTTTTTTATGGTTTTGTAAGTATGACCATCAAAAAACCGTCATTCATGTGTCTTTCTGTCTGTACGGTAGAAATTGTAGCTAAACGGCTTAATGTAGAAAGTTCAAATTTGGCATGCTTATACAACTCGAGATAAATATAAACAAATACGTATTTAATTTTAAAAAAAAATATTGTGTGATATCGGAAGAAAGACGTAGATTCAGAAAAGTAGTTTTTTGAAATTCGTTTATTTTAACAAGATTTTAGCCAAAAATGTGCTAAAAAGGTTCTTGTCCCGCCCCCTTTTTCTCAAAGGGGTTAAACTAAAAATATGAAAAAATTACAGGTATTGTACATTGATTTGAGCCGAAATCGTACGTTTTTGTGTTTTTAACAAAATTAATTGTTTTTTTAATTCATGGCAAAATTATGACTAATAATGTTATGGATTTTTTGTATTTATAGCTAAGATTGTGCGTCTATTATTTAATTAAATATATATATATATATATATATATATATATATATATATATATATATATATATATATATTAAAAAAAAATTAAATAGTTGCGAACCGAGTTATACACTACACCACACTACACTCAACACTTCAGCTTATGTAAAAAATCTCACTTAAAATAATTTTTTTATATTTTTTAACAGCCACCATAAATATGCATTTTATGCAGAAAATCAAGTGGAAATCCTCCATAAGGTTGGTTTTCTTTAATGAACATTTACTATTAAGTATTTATATTTATATTAAGTATGTATACGTATTATGTAAACGTAATATCGCTAGTAAGTTGTCATAACAAATTGCGAGTTCTAATGCCTCGAGTGTTGTTTTTACTTAGATCTATACTGGTGAATCTTCTGGAAATATTTTAAGGTTGAAACAACCCTTGTTTCTCCGCCTCTGTTTCGAAGACTCAAAAAACGGTATTCACTGGAGACATGATTCATTAAACGACTTTTTAATTATATTTTTCAATTAAATTTTAGTATGAAATTATAAATTAGGTAATTTTTCTTGAATCCACACGAGTTGTTGATTAATATATAATTGGTTTTTGACCTGCCCTACAAATTTTAAAAAAATCGAATGACCTGAAAAAGTTATATTTCAAGTTTTGAGTTTATTACGGTGGCTACACAGTAAGTCATCGTAATCAATATCTAGTAATGAGGCTTTCGAGATTCTGTGGTCACGGAACATTGCATTACTGTACTTTTTATATTCGTTCAAGATTTATTGACAACAATAAAACTACATTTTCTTCATTTTCGGGGTACAAGAATAATGTGGCGACCACAATTTGCGGTCAGACGAATCACAATAAATTACACACCGTTGAACTGATTTCAAAATTAATTTTCTTTTTACCTCTACGGTTATTACTTTCCAATTACAAAGACAGAAAAGGATTGATATACGGTTTAAATTTATGTGTCGACGTTTTGGTAGGTGTACACGTTTTGAGGTCTTTTTAATACAATTTTATGGTTTCGTAGATATGACTAAAAAATTGATGTGAAGTGTAAATTTTCACACATTACAGGGTTTGCAGGTATTTAATAGGTGTAAGAATCCAACATAATACTGGATGCCTAGGTATATTTATCACATAAAATCAACAGTTTTTTTGATAATCACTTTTATTCATTATTTGAGAACTAAGAGCTTCCATTTAATTTTTGTAAACAACATATCCCAGATATCAGGATATGCCAGATATGGAATATGCCAAATATTCCAGCGTTTTTTTCTGCATTTGCTTCGTATTCAAGTTTTCATTAGATTAATAAGAAATATTTTACAGTGTAGAGTGTAGTGTTGTGTGGTGTGAGTAAAGTTCGTTCTACATTATACTTTTTTGCGTAGCACTACAGATTTTTTGCCTAATACTGACGTAAAAATTATAATGTGAAACACAATACTTCCTTCCAACTTTCGATGCTACACTACAAACTACACTATTTTCAAAACTACCTCCGGTCAAATTTTTGTTGACAGTTGTATACTTCTCAGTCGTACCAACTACCAACTTTTTAGTTTTTGTTTACAACTTAACTTTTCGAAGTTTATTAAGTTGATAAGAAGTTTATTTAGAACATATAATTAAATATAAACTTAGCACAACTAAACAATATTTATAAATTGGTTACTAGAATTGATTCTATAAGCAAACAGTTGTATGTCTCCTGAATCTAAAATTTTTTAAGTTGGCAGTGAAGAGTATCACAAAGTAATAAAAGATGGAAGTATTGCTGTCTCTTATTTTTTTCCACCACTGTATTCTGTAGTATCAAAAGTTGAAATGACGTCAGAGTTGGGTAGTATTGAAAAAAGTATTGAAAGAAGTATAATGTAGAACGGACTTAACTCCGCAACTATTAAAAAAATATATTATTTTTTTAATATTTTTAATTCCAAAAAAATACACGCACTATCTTAGCTATAAATACAAAAAATTCATAGCATTATTAGCCATAATTTAACAATGAATTAAAAAAATAATGAATTTTTTCAAAAACACAAAAACTGACATATTTTCCAAAAACACAATTTGATCAAAAATTCCTCTCATACGTTTCCGGCTCAGATCAATATACATTACCTATAATTTTTTCAGATTTTTTGTTTGACCCTTTTTGGTAAAAGGGTGCGGGACAAGAACTTTTGCACATTTTTGACTAAATTCGGGTTAAAAGAAACGAATTTCAAAAAACTATCTAGCGTTCTGTAATCTACATCTTAAGAGCTTTCTTTTGATATCACACAATAAATTTTTTTTTAAATATTTTTTTATTCAGCGACACTAAAAATTCGACATTTTTTCGAAAAATTTATTTGATTAAAAATTCCTGTTGAACTATTTCGGTTCCCATCAATGTTCATTACGGAGATTTTTTTTACATTTTTAGATCAATCCCTTTGGGAGACAGGGTGGGGGACAAAAGTTTTTTGATACATTTTTTGCAAAAATCCAATAAAAAAATTGATTTTTCCAAAATAAAAATTTGTTTGTTGATCCACGTATTAAGAGGTTCAATTTGGTATGCCAATCAAAATTAAAAAAAAAAAAATTATATTTTTATTAAGTACATATTTGTTTATATTTATCCCGCGCTGTATTTTTTTTTTTGAACTCTATAGTCTTTCTATATGTGGGTCAAAAAGTTGTACAAGTATGCCAAATTTCAACATTCTATGTTCAGCCGTTTGGTTACAATTTCTACCGTACAGACAGTCAGACAGACACATGAGTGACGTTATAATGGTTTTTTGGTGGTCATACCTACAAAACCCTAAAAATGCGCCCGGGATTTGAAACAGCGTCCCTGTGCTCCGTAGTAATCATCCAGTGAGGTACAACAGCTCAAATACTTTAATAGATTGTGCTATAGTTTATTGTATACAGTCTTTTTATTGCTATTTTCTTCTTGTCCCTTTTGGAATAAAAATCTTTGATGATTGGGGTCGAATTCGCAATTTGATATGCGCTAAAAACATGGTGATGGCAAAGTTGCCAACAGCGTGACGGGTTTTAATTTTTTGTCCCAGTACTTCTCTTAAGATGATGAATCTCGTTTATTGATGACACTAGATAATAACATTCTTTGCATACAATTGTTCTAATACTAGGTTGTACTATTAGATCATGTGTGATTTTAGATCTAACAGTAGCGTAGAATCTTTAGAGGAAAAAGAGAAATATTTTGTAAGAGTGTTTAGGAATTTCCCACGTATATATCAATATTAACACCCATATTGGTGTTAACTACTGCTATTATTTATTAATGTAATTTCTATTTTTATTTGCGTAATAAAATAGAACATATTTCTTTGAAAATTTTGCAAGTTTACAACTTGCTTACTTGTTCATACGACAGCCATCTCAAAATTTAGTTTAAATAATATTTTTACAATGCAAAACGTACACCGATTCAACCGTACAACAGACCGTATAACAGATTCAACAAAATTATATTTCAAAGTATCAATTATTTTTCTACATAATGTGCTTCTACATCCAACTCGTTACCATTTTTATAGTAATCCAGTGTTGCTTCTTTAACTACGTCATTGGTCCTGAAACGTGTGCCGTTTAAATGCAGTTTCAAGTTCGGGAAGAGGTGGTAGTCGGACGGTGCAAGGTCTGGAGAGTAAGGAGGATGCTCAAACACTTTCCATTTGAAACTGGTTACCAGCTCACGGGCTTTTTTGCGATGAATGAAGCCTTGCATTGTCGTGAATAATGAAGATTTTTTCCTACAACAATCCAGGTCTTTTATTATTTATTGCCCTTAATAATTCACATACGCATTTTTGATTGTGTCATTGCGATTCGGATTAGATGTTCGTTGTTTGCAATTTGTCAGTGATTTCATCCGCGAACTCAGCTATTAGACGCTCATCGAACTGATATTAATATGATATGATGGATAATATGACAAGTAATTTCCAAAAGACGTATCATATGTTTAAAACAAATACTAGTAAATTATGCAGCGTTCACTGAACTATCACATCTGTGTTAGTTACAAGTTTTGTCATGCCTACAAAATAACGCATGTTTCATTTTTGCCAGTGTCATTTAGGTATTAGCTTGTAACATTATGAGAGACCAACACGATTTTAATATTCATTTTGTTTCACTTCAGGTAAACCTCTAGGTAACTATCTGACAGATAAGGTTATGTGATACTTCCTGTGCTGAATAAATGTTATCCCGTCTTCCAAAATAAATTTATCTACCGGATAGTTATCTGACGAATAATGAGACTGACGTATTGAATTCACTGATTGGTATTGACATTTATTCAACAGATGAAATTCCAAATAACCTTATCTGTTAGTAGAGGTATACCTGAAGGTGGAAAGACCAGGCCTAATTGAAAAGCAAAGATATTCATATGATTATACTTGTGTGGAATATAGTAATACAAATGAACTAAGATTATGCTTGGGAAAGTATTGCTAAAAAAATTTCAGAATCAAATAAGTTTTGTATTTATTTAATTATACCAGTTATTCTTACAAAATAATTTTTGTAATAATAATACAAAGTATTTATTCAGTAAATAGAACAATGCAGGGCGATTTTGAAGTCTTATAAGACTAAAGTTATTATACAAAATATGAGCCATCGTAAGTATAGTATTTCCAAAATGAAATGGCCAGTCTTGTTGAGCAGCTTAACAATGCAGTAATGGGTTTATGACAGTAATCCTAAGACTCGTTGCTGTAAACAGAATATAACAGGAAATGAATAGATGTAACACTAATTCAACTGAAGTTTCTTAAAAACCATTAAGGATATTTTTCAAATTTATAATCCTATTTTGTTAGTTAATTTTCAACGTTCATAGCGTGCATACATTCAGGGCCGCCGAAAGGACTTTTGGGGCCCCGGGGAGAAACTTTCTTTGCGGGCCCCGGGTAATGATTAATTCTATATCCGGGAATTTTTATTATAATACAGGTGAAAATACAACTGATGACCTAAAAAAAGGGTCCTCACTTCCAAAAATACAAGTGATGAGCAAAAAAAAATGGTCCTCACTTCCAAAATACAAGTTAGAGACAGCCACGCGCCGACTCCAGGGCCCCGGGAATTTTCCCCGGCTACCCCCCTCTTATCGGGCCTGCATACATTAACAACATGGCTCTTTGGCGACCATTTGATTTTGAAGAAATTCCGTAGTGATTTGTGGAAAAGATGTGTAGAACATGTAAAGACAATTGAATCAAATTTTTTTTTATAAATCCACCAAATAAATCTTCAATAATTATATATTTAAATGACAGTGGTAGTGACACAAACTCTGATAGTGATATAAACAATGATAATAGTGATATTGATTAATATTTTAATAATTTTAAATTACCATAAATTGACAAGTTCAAAAAAAGAATGATTATTATTTGTGCAAATTTGAAGTATTTAATATATACTATAAAGACAAACAAAACGATTTTTAAGCATGCCTATATTTATAATTCAAATATAGCCAGTCCTAAGCTTGATAAAAATGTGAAGGAATGTCATGTGAGTACATATATACAGTTAATTCTAAATATCATAACACGTTTTTTTAAAATAATTATTACGATCCTGGTAACTATTGTTAACAGAACCATAAGCAGGTATAATGGTTATACTGTCAGTCATTATTGGAATCAATAAGTAGTAGTGGCCAATTCCTTTTGGTAACACTATACCGCTACTTATATTTACAAAATAAGTTAGGTTATGTTATTCTTACGATATGAACTTTTTAAATTGCTTATTTTTCCCCCAATAATAACTAATAACCTTCATTGAATATTAATTACTATACATCTAATATTTTAAATCAAACGTATTCTTCGTCCGAGGATGAGATTGTTACTAAACTTTATTATAGCAGTTAGCGCTGTATTCAAATGACGTTATAGTCTAGTGCCTACGTCGAAAGATACTGCACTTGATGATAATGGAATGCCATTTGGCACACGTGTTCTTTATAAAAATTAAATCATTTTGACCCGCAGCACATATTTTTTAATTGAGGCAGATTCAAGATGGCGGCGAAACTAGCGCGCCAATTACGATAACGATTACTAATTTTTATGATAGAGCAAAATAGGTAAATACATATTTGTACAATGGACCTTTAGCTACAATTTGCCGCGTCGTACGCGAATTTCCGTCACTTACTTTACAAGATACCGTCCATAATTCATTCTCAGACGCAAAAAAGTGATTTCCGAAATGGATACCGAATTTCGTATGATATGGCTCGTTTTCTATTAATTTAATGCCGTAGATTACGAATCTGTTATCAAAATTGCGAAAATTTGAAATTTTGATAGATTTTTTTCCCAATTTCGAGACATGATGATATACTCTATCACTGCAAATCTGCGTATATTAATATTTTGTTTCAATTCTTCCTAAATCAGTAGGGCATATCCTTGGCTACAAGAATATGTGCGGAATTTTTCTCTACGTGGCGCCAAAATTAAGGTAGCGGCCGAAATGTGTTAAGTCTCAACTTCGTATTATTTTGACACTCTTTATATCGTTTTCGACCAAATCGAACCTGTAAATTACAAAAATGAAATAAAAAATGGCATATGACTTGTCATTATTCGGGTTTTGCCCGAAATGAAATAAAAAAATTTACATATCCGACCGGAACGGCTGTAAATTATGACATTTAGGTAAGATACTCCGTGCATATATGGAATGCATCAATTTGTTTAGGTTTGTTCGCAGCACCTGGTCTCAAATGAAGCCGCTTTCGAAATAATACTCGAAAATCGAATTTTGCTATTTACATCAAATTTGTTGAGTTGTATATCAATTTCGGGTAAATTGAAGTCGTAGATTTCAAAAATGGAGTTAATTTAAAGATTTGCTACACATAAGGTTGTATTTTGCCCGAAAAAATAATTACATATATTGTTTCCATAGCAGTGAGATTAATTACACGACAGTGAAGTGTCTCTCCATCCAAAAGAGTAGTATATAGCAGTTCTGATAAAATAATATAGATTACTACACACTTAATACGATTCTAATGGTGGCCGAAAACTATTCTTTCGAAAATGTTTAAAATATTCTCTGATATTTTTACCAGTTATTAGGACAACATTTGAATGTGTTAATAGTTCCTCTATGTTTGCTAATTATACCGACTTCTAGTGCTACTATACAAAATAATTTATATTTGTTTACAAATCAAAGTCGAAAGACT
Source organism: Liopterus haemorrhoidalis (assembly GCA_963971575.1). NCBI lineage: Eukaryota > Metazoa > Arthropoda > Insecta > Coleoptera > Dytiscidae > Liopterus > Liopterus haemorrhoidalis. The sequence goes on from OZ020612.1 coordinate 51,620,974, forward strand.
CACTAATTGGGTGGGCCTATGTAAAGATAAAATTCTAGTGAAATAGAGTATGTACATTCATGCCATCAATTGTACTGATTATTGCCGTTATTAGTTTTAATTTAGGTTTATTTTAAAAGTTTAAAAGGGTAAAATATCTCAAAATTATATCTTTAAAAACTACGCCTATGAAAACGTATTAAGTCAAGTTCAGGGGCTAATTACGTCCGTTCCCTAGTAATTATTAATTACTTATTATTTCTTAAATTAAGGTTTATTTAAAACTTTTCTTCAATTAGTTATGCAAAATAATGTTTCACACCTGGTTTCGACTTCGGTTCAGACTAGTGTTGAATAAGAATTCATCGAATCTCTTCATTTTGTATACAATTAAGTAGTAAAGGAATTCAGTATTATTGGCACATATAGAGGATTTATCAACACATTAGAATGTTCTCCTGATAACTAGTAAAAATATCAGAGAAAATTGTAACCATTTTCAAAAGAATAGTTTTCGGCCACCTTTAGAATCGTATTAAGTGTGTAGTAATCTATATTATTTTGTCGGAAGTACTATATACTACTCTTTAGGATAGGGAGGCACTTAACTGTCGTGTAATGATCTCACTGTTATGTAAAGAATACATGTAATTATTTATTTCGGGCAAAAGACAATCTTATATGTAACAAATCTTGAAACTAACTCCATTTTCGAAATCTACGACTTCAATTTACCCGAAATTGATATACAACTCAACAAATTTGATGTAAATAGCAAAATTCGATTTTCGAGCGTTATTTCGAAAGCGGCTTCATTTGAGACCAGGTGCTGCGAACAAACCCAAGCAAATTGATGCATTCCGTATATGCATAGAGTATCTTACTTAAATGTCATAATTTACAACCGTTCCGGTCGGATATGTAATTTTTTTTATTTCATTTCGGGCAAAACCCGAATAATAACAAGTCATATGCCATTTTTTATTTCATTTTTGTAATTTACAGGTCCGATTTGGTCGAAAACGATATAAAGAGTGTCAAAATAATACGAAGTTGAGACTTTACACATTTCGGCCGCTACCTTAATTTTGGCGCCACGCAGACAAAAATTCCGCACATATTCTTGTAGCCAAGGATATGCCCTACATATTTAGGAAGAATTGAAACAAAATGTTAATATACGCAGATTTGCAGTGATAGAGTATATCATCATGTCTCGAATTTGGCAAAAAAATCTATCAAAATTTAAAATTTTCGCGATTTTGATAACATATTCGTAATCTACGGCAATAAATTAATAGAAAACGAGCCATATCATACAAAATTCGTTAGCCATTTCGGAAATCACTTTTTTGCGTCTGAGAATGAATTATGGACGGTATCTTGTAAACTAAGTAACGAAAATTCGCATACGGCGCGGCAAATTGTAGCTAAAAGTCCATTGTACAAATATGTATTTATCTATTTTGCTCTATCATAAAAATTAGTTATCGTTATCGTAATTGGCGCACTATTTTCGCCGCCATCTTGAATCTGCCTCAATTCACAAATAGGTGCTGCGGGTCAAAATGATTTAATTTTTATAAGGAAGACGTGTGCCAAATGGCATTCCATTATCATCAAGTGCAGTATCAACGTAAAATATGGTGCGTAGGCACTAGACTATTACTTCTAAGTCATATCTTCGTTAAATCATTATCAGATCATTGTGATATCATTGTGTTACTTTAATGAGCGCTCGGGCTTAAATTCAATACGATTCATGTGGCCAGAATTAGGAAATTCTTTCGTATGCCCCTTAATTCTTCATGTACGAACTACACTGTTTAAACCCGACTCTGTACTCACGTTGAGCGGTGAACCACTGACCTACTGACGTAAACACTAACACAGCCGTACTAACGCACACACACATAAACACTGACATATGCACACGTACACACTAATTTCAGAGTTTTTTCTTTTTCACTGGACCCTCCTACTTCTATTTTTGGTGTTGAGGTTATTGCCCTCTGCGTACGGACTGTATATGGGAACTGATCGAGTTCTTTGTCCGTTTGTAGAGAGCGGACTCCAAGACCATTCTTCAGAGGTTCATGGTACTGAACGGACGCATTGAACCTTTTCTCTTCAACACGAAAAATCGATATATTGCAAACTTCAAACAATTTATACTTATAATTACTAATTTTTTGATAAAATTCATTGCTAAATATATGTAATATTTGGGTCAAGTAATATAATTTTGAATGAAAACAAAATCCACATTGCAAATCTGTATTGAGGTGTTTTTAAAAAAAATTTAAGCAAAGAATACTTGCTAAAATTTTCTGAATAGTTTGGAAACTTCAATGCTGCGTTAGAACAGAATACAGACATACTTCTTCAGAGGTTTATGGTGCTGAACGGACATATCGAACCTTTACACTTGAAACCTTAGAACTTTTACAAAAAAACTGATGTATTCCGAACAATTTATATTTATAATTATTCAATAATTTACTAATTTTTTGTTGAAATTTATTGCTAGACATTTTTAATATTTTGATAAACTAGTATAAATTTGATTGAAAATAAGATGCACACTACAAAAGTGTAAAGACTTTTAAAGCAAGAAGCACTTGCGAAAATTTTCTAAATAGTTTCAATGCTGCGTTAGAACAGTTTAGAGACATACAGTTAGATAAAATTTTTGGCGCACAGCAACAAATGCTATTTGCGGTAACGCAGCCCATCTAAATGACTGCACTACATATTAAAATCAATAAATGAAACAATAAATAAATAAAATCAATAAAAATACGCTTACTCAATAAAAGAAATCTTGCACCGATAAACACAAATAAATAAGATAAAAAGTTTGTTCGAAAAATTGAACCGACTCAGGGTGACGGTAAAAGGCTGTAAAGGGGCCAATTAACATCGAATATCACAGTCTCTATATAGAACAAATTAAAATAAGGTGCAAGACTTCACAAATAGAACAGTAAGTTCGATTCTCTCAGGAAGAGTTATCAGCTTGTCCATGAGTACTCTGTCGTCACCTAAAGCAACATGTCATAGCACAGGCCTAGCCTCTCCCTGACATCCTCGAACTGCACACACTCGGTTAAAAAGTGTAACACAGACAAATCTGTGTTACACGTCTCACAGATAGGGGGACTCTTCACCCCAACGAAGGTGTACATGGGTCCACCAACAGTGACCTGTACGAAGGCGTGTGATGGCGGTTTCCTCCCTGCGGTTAATCCTGCAGGAAGAACCTCATGGTTTAAGGTCTCCCTTTATCTGTCTCAACTTAACGTCTTGTATGCTGCCCCACTCATGCTGCCAACTGGCTAAAACCAGATGTTTTAGATGACTCTGCATCATCTGGAAATATGAAACTCACATCAATCATAGGTCTGTGTAGGCGCCTTTTTTGTCTTGTTGGTCCAGCCTGTTCGGTTGATGATGAGAACCATGGTTCAGTGGCCTCTTCTGTTTCATTATTGATTTTATTTAGTCAGTTTTGACTATCTGAATCTCCGAGACTTGCTTTTCGACTTGGGACTTTTTTAAATTTTGAGTATCTACAATTTGTTTGAGTAATAAGCCAAGGCTACTAGTGCTACAATAAAATCGACTGCACCCTTCTCTGTCAAATATTTACAAATAAAATGCCTATTTTCACGAATTTTTCTTTATTTATTTTTTTCTAATATAAAGTAATAGAACGGTTACTTATTATACAGGGGCCATGAAACCTACCTTCTTATCATTTTTTTGTAAAATTCTTATTTTATAATCCATAGTAAAAAAAAAAATCTCAGGTGTAAAAATGAACTTATGAATATGTATATGTCGATATTTCATAATTGGGATTTTAATGAAATGTCAGTGTCCCGAATCGACTTTCAAAACTTATTCAATAACTTTAGCTAAATATTTATTTTTCATAATCTGCGGTGTGCAGTTTAAATGTATTTACTTTATAACATAAATACTGTAAATGTGTTTAAGTTTTGCAATGTCTTTTGCAAATTACTTTGTTTTGTTAAATGAAGTATAAGCTGGTTGCTGTCAAATGAAACGACTCGGTGACATAAAAGATTTTGTAACCTTGGAAAGATATGACTGCGAATTAATATGTAAATGGTAGGCATTCAAGAGGAAGGATCTTTTAATAGATGGGCCGACCAGATGACAAATCTACGAGACAAGTAATTTTCACAATAGAGCAAAATAACTAGAAACATATTTGTGGGATGTAATAGGTTGGGCATTGCATGTAGGAATGTGTTAATACAGGAATAATAGTACCAGTAAAATATCAGAAAGTCAGAAGGGAAGAGGAATGCTGGCAAGAAATAATGAAGGAAGAACAAAAACAAAAACGAACGCAAATTGTCGGCTTGGGGAGAGACAAGAAAAGAGTACTTTTGGAGGTGTGGAATGGACATAAGAGAAGCATAGAGCAAGATAAATGGAGGAACAAATATAGTAGAAGAATTAAGAAGGAGGAATAAAGACGTTAAGGGACAGGATTGAACAGACAGAACAGACAAATCGTGGAGTGTGAAAAGATATAAAAGTGATCGGAATACCGAGATACTTGAAGGGGGAAAGATGAAGATTGGGGGGTAAAGTCAGGAGGATAGCAAGGCTAAGTTTCGGCAACGAAGAGAGGAACAACAGGTACTAGGCAAAGCCAGAGGACAGGCTCTATAGCTTGTGCAAGGAAGAAGAGGAAACATTGGAGCATTTAGCATTTAAGAGATGACTGAAGAAGTCTGGGAGGAAGAGATAAAGGAATTGATAAATGAGGAAGGCAAGGGAGAAATATGGGTGAGAGAACTGGCGGCAAGAAGGAAAGATATAGGAGAGGGAAGTTGGAAGGAGAATAGGACGAAAGAGATTAGAAGAAGAACAAAGAAATGAAGTTTAAAAAATATTGTAAAATATACATTGTTTTGTATGTTATTTTGTTCTTCATTTCTTTGTAATTGTTTGTAATTATTAATACCCTATTTTTTGTATCCATCCTTGCAGAAATATTTTCTTTTGATATTTTAAATCATTTATACAAAATTATAAGTTTCCAATGTCAATCAACTCTGAAGAAAACTAGAAGATATATTATTAGAAAATTAAGTGAGATGTGTTAAAACGATTGTAAAAAACGTAGTTTTTGTTTTGGGAAGCGCGCACGATTTCTATGTTCTAAATACTGCAAATTTTAACCCAAAGAAAGCATCCGAGGTCATTGATTCAAAGATATCTTCAAGATACATCGAAGAGAAGAACATTTTTTATGAAATCTTTTTTGCATAATTAATAATTTAGAATCAATACAAATTTAATTTAATTCTATTAAAATTAAATGGAATCGAGTAACGGGATTTGAAGTATTTAATATTTGATTTTTGAGGAGCACACGTTTCTTTATGAAAACAATATATTCATTGAAATAATAATAAACAATTTTTTTAAATTGTTAAAAATCAATATACAAGCACATTTGCATGTAAAAATGTGATTTTCAGGTGAAGGAATAATCAAAATAAATAAATAAATAAATAATTGGTTCCCAACGCCTAGATAGGCTTATAAGGGGCAGAGAAGGTAAGTTCTTCGTTTCTAGACCGCTGATCGGCTGACGTCCTATTATTCTTTAATGAACAGGTACTCATTTATAAGTATTGACTTAAGGTCGACTCAGTCTCAAGTAGACTGAGTCGACCCCAGCGCTGTCTACACATCGGAAGAAAAAAATCCGAAGGAGGAGGGAGGCATCGAACTACTGTCCCTGTGCTCCGTAGGCAATCGTCTTACCACGGTCAATCATCAAAATCATGAAAATATTCAATGTTAAAGAAAATTGCACTCTCGCAGATTGGCAAGTTTCTAATAAATCATTTGGTAATTATTTTTATAGTCTTGGATTGGTGGCACTGATAGTTCATGGTGGAGTTGATTATTTCTGATGAATCAGGGTGAATTGGTAGTAGTTTTTAGGACTTTATTTTGAAAAACTTGTAGCTTTGTTAATGTTTCCTGCTGAAGTATTTCCCCAGACGATGCAGATGTAGATTAGCAGTGGACAGAGTAGCAATTTGTACTGCAGCATGGAGCAGTTTAATTCCAACTTGGATTTTTGGTTGATTATGGGGTATAGCTGTTGGAGCCTTGCGTACGCAAGTTGAAATTTTTTGTTGATATAGAGGCTCCAGTAGACCTGTGTCGTGTAATCTAAATATTTGACTGCAAGGTACTATTTGTTCCATTCTACTGAGCTGCCGTATATTTTAATTGTGTCGGGGTTGTCGCCAACTCTTTGTATGAATATTTTACTTTCGTTTTTTTGTGGTGGTATATTCTACTTGTTGAACCACAGACAGATGGTGTTTGAAGCGACTCGAAGCTCCTTTATGGCTGTGTCAAAGTCGCCGTTTTGTGTTAGGATTGCAGTATCATCGGCAAACGTTGCAATAGTACGTTGGTAGGTGGGATGTCTCGCACGTAGATATTAAATACGATTGGTCCGAGAATACTGCCTTGTGACACACCTGATTTTATATTCTTCGATGACGACACTTCGTTGTTGATCCCTATTGTGTATGTTCTTCCAGGAATGAGAATAAAATAATGGCTATATAATGTAGTAGTCGCAGGACCACTTGTATTTTAGTCCTTCCAACCAGACTTTGTCAATTGTTTGGGCTACATCAAGGAATAGTACAGTTGTGTATTCTTTCGTTTCGAATCCTTTTTCGATAGTTTCGGTGATTCTAAGCAGTTTTGTGTGGTATTATGATTTTTACGGATTCCAAATTGTAATGGTGGAAGTATTGCTGTTGCGTTTATTTCTTGTTCAAGTTTTGCGTAGATAACTTTTTCCAGCAGTTCTGAAAATGTGTTGAGCTATGTACGGTGGGCTGTATATGAATGATGCGTCATATACTTAATTATTTTGATTCCCTGTAATAATGTTACCTAGAGGTAGTTAAAATAAAGAGACTAACTGTGTTTATAAGTTTTTTTTACAATGCAACATAAATAAAAGATTCATTTAATAATAACACCGAATTTTTTACTAATAATTCATTATCGTGATCTGTTTCTATGGTAACAACTTGGGGCAGTACCCCAGATGACAAAAATTAAGTCTTCATGATGTTCCTATACTCTTGATGTTTGCCTGGATCACGATCTATCTTTTAGGAGATGTCCCTGGTGGTCAAAAGGATATTATTTTTATTGAATTTTAATTATCTTTTATTGTCGTTATTTTAATGTTGAAGTATTCTTATTCCGTCCCTGCTGTCCTTTACAGGTCGTCTTCGTGCCGTATTACCAACATAACCGTTTTTTTATTTGACTTTTTCTTTTTTGTTTTTTAATTGGTCCAAACCGGATCTTGTGTTCTCGTATTCTGACTCATGACTATGTGCTCATAAAAGGAGTTATTATTTTTAATGTGATTTCAGGCTAAATGTCATAGCGTTACTTACCGTAATTAGATTCTTTCAAATTTCAAAATTTTGAAGATTTCAAAATAATCTGAACAAACACTGCGAAAGGAGCGGTTATATTTGATTTTATTAGCCAATTTTTAACGTTTACAATTTGTTCATATTCATATTACGCTGTATCTGTGTATCTTTTTCCGAAATATTAAAAGTTTTGATATTGCCATTTATAGAGTTCTGAAGTACTACTACTAGTATAGTTAATACGACACACCCTCTATGATTTCAAAGAGGGAGTTCGCGATTAAAAAACAGTATTATGTTCAAATTCTAAAAAAGGTTGATAATCTTTGGTCTAGACCAGGGGTATCCAAACTACGACCCGCGGGGCAAATCTGTACCGCAAAAAGTGTTCTTACTTAAAAACAGCAATTTAAAATAATCAGAAAATCGCAAAATAAAACAACTATAACCAAATAATATCCGATTTTTAAAATTATTATTTTTATTAATAATATCACCATTATTATTAAGCTTGTTTTTAAAACCAAGCGTCAAGAGCCAAGGATGGACTTTGGCCTAGGCATACTAGACAACTGCCTAGGGCCCGTAAGACGATTTTATTATATATTTTTTCCATTATTTTAGGGTCCGCAATGAGAATTTTGCCTACGGCCCCGATTTTCCTTAGTCCGTCACTGCCAAGAGCCCAGCCGAATTCAAGTTGTCCAGCTCGCCATTTATTTAAGAAATTTTGATGTGGCCCGCTTCCGAAAAGTTTGGAGGCCCCTGGTCTAGGCCATCTACCTTACAGACAACATCTGGTTCCTTCAGATTTTTTGTTATCCATAATTTTTTTAGGATTGTATTATAGCGCAAAATGATTAAACTAGGTCAAAACTAAAATTTGAGATTTTTGGTGTTAAGATCACGTATTAATTTTAATTGTGTTCATTTGATTCTTCTTCGGACTTTGAACTTCATCGATTCTTCTTCGAACACGCCTGAAGTTCTTGGTGATGGTTCTGTCACCCCCATGAACTTATGTAAGTCCGTGGATATGGTAGTGTAGCTCCCAGTAGTTGATGTATTATGCCTATGGAAAGTGTTAAATAATAAAACGCATATGAGACATTTTTTAACACTTTTTACATTTTTTAACACCATAAACACATATTTTATCCACAAAAACAAATGAAATATAGTACAGTTATTTTAACAATTGTTGAAAAACAATATTTTAGGTTTTATGCGGTTCAGGACAAAATTCTGTACAATTTTTGTATGTACAATTTTTGTATGTACAATTTTTCTCTAAAACCAATAGGGAAGCAGAATATCGGACAATTGTGTTTTTACATGCTTAATCCGTTGTTAAGTGCGTGCTCTGGTGGTGTTCCCGAATGGGGACACTGACCAGATTCCTGCTCAGAGGAGCACTAAAAAATAAGCGGGTGGACTGTATTATGAGTAATCTACGCGATTGTAGAATGTTGAAGATAGGTTGGGAGAAATAGTGGTTAATGGACTTACCTCGTACTGATCCGTAGTCGTATCAAAGGGCCCTTTGAACTGCAGTAGTCTGGTCCACTCTGGAGGGAGAAAAGATGGGACACACAGCCGCGTTGATACACTAAATATAAGTTTACAATCGCGAATAATAAATGAAAGGAGGCGTCTTCTGTAGAGACCGAAAACGGGTGTTTTACGGTAACACGAGGCTGTAATATCCTGACTTGTCGACACTAATGATACTATAACGAGCTGCTATCAGAGCCAGCTTGTTCGATACTATATAAAAAAAATGTAATCTAGCTAAAAAACCCTCCACTATAGGAAAAGGGTTCGCACCGGAGAGAGGGCGCGAACATCCATAGATTCCAGTCAACTGAGTTTATTAATGAAGTCTGTGACAAATAAACGAATCAACAACCAACGTTTTACCTCCACGGTGCGAACTCACGTGACTAGTGACGTCAGCTTAGTAGACTCATCTATAGCTAAATTAGCTTTTTGAGTAACAATTAATGTTGAAATATTAGGTTATTTATTCAAAAGATGAAGTATTTTAATCATCATACTAAATTAATACGGGTTCACCAATCAATAAGTTGAAAGCTTGTAAAGGTAGGATTATATTCTTCAACCTGCTCTTTAGTGCCCTTAATTTATTAATGTCATTGACCCCAGATTTATTTATCGTCTATGTTATTCATGAGGAAGGGTGTTCTAAAGACATATTGGACAGATGGACACAGGTGCAGGTGGTATTTTTTTGTGACGGCCGACAGGTCTGTGTCAGGCCGCCGGCCGCTAACCGACTTGGAGCGGCACTGGTTCAAGTCACCTCGAGCACTTCACTCTCACTATCATAGGTGTATGAACTGGACAGGCATGTTAGTGGCCGTGTGCCTGATGTACCGGCAACAAGAGCGGACATCGACTTATAAGCGCCCGAATACAACATAAGGACTTCTCAGGGCTATTCAATGTGTTTTTTTTATGTATTATTTCTGGTGCTTCAGTGACTTAGACTATTGCCACCCCTTTAATGTTGTTTTTAAGTTGTAATTTACAACATTACAAGGTTGTAATGTTGTAATAATTGGATTAAAAAATTAAGTTAATAAATATTCAATTGCTCTTCCATTTAAAGGTGAAGAAGTGAATAAGAAAATAAACAGTTTTAATAAGTATAACAACTGGAACCCTTGATCCTGAAGAACTTGAAATTAGAAACAAGATAGCAGGAGAAACGAATTTGGGTAGAATTGGGAATAACGTATATAAACTTGGAAGCAGAGACATCCCAAGAAAAATTTCCAAGGGAGGGCAAAACTTGGATTTTTGTAACTGGAATTTTAAATATAAAGTAAAAATAATGTTTTTCATTGGGGGTGGGGCGTTTGCTTCTTTCTGTGGGTGTCCATCTTCGGAAGGGTTTCCGTAGAGCAAATAATTGAAGACAGATTACGTGGTACAGAGATGTCTGCAGAAGGACAGTAAAATAGAGCCAGATTTTGAAGCAAGGATATCAAAAAGAAAGAACATGCTGGGAAGAAACAAGGACTACGACACTAGATAGAAAAAAATTAAGTGAAGAGTGAATTTTTACACATTGCAAGGTTTTTTTTCCCTAAGTTTGATTGGCTTTGAATTTCTTCATTTGCCAGCTTCAATTGCTCAATTTTGTGTTCTAATATAATGAATGATGCGGGGGATTGTTTGGGGAGAGGGGAGGTATATTGCCGAGAGGTTATCACGGCAGGCAGAGCCGCAGTAAGGGGGGGCCGAGGGGGCGACGACCCCTAGCGCACTAAGGAAAAGGGCGCCACATTGCGAAGGTGAGGACCCTTTTTTTTTTTGCTCATCACTTGGATTTTGGGAGGTGAGGACCTTTTTTTTTGTTATCACTTGGATTTTGGGTGGTGAGGACCACCTTTTTTTGCCAAGGGCGCCAAAACTCAGTTTTGCCCTTAGCGCAAGTTTTCCTTACTGCGGCTCTGACGGCAGGTTATAAGGTTTTGGGAGTCAGCCATGGAAGGGGTTGCAAGGTTCGTAGGTAGTATTACAGATTAATTTTCAGATTTTCAGATTACGCCTTTTGGTTGCAGAACATGGGAAAAGAATAACACATTTTTGGTAAAAATAACGTTAAAATTAAGAACATTTTGAAATATTACATTATTTTATTTATTTATTTATGAAAGAAAGAATTATACATTCAAAACTATAACTTCGAGGTAAAATTAAAAGGATTCTTGACTTCTTGAGTATCTGAATAAAACAGTTTTATGTACGTACTGAAGATAGCTACTTCGTAACCGAAATGTACGTCTAGTGACAATAAAATAATTTGTGAAGTAAATAATCTTTTTAATTTTACCTCATCCGAAATTTCACGTAAACTCAACAATTAACTTAATAAAATAATATTTATTAATTATTTTATTATTAATGGGATTCGATTTATTTAAATAAATCGAAACGTTAGCATAGTTCAATAAATTTGTTTTATTTTTGACTGACCGAATCCCATTTAATTATTATATTACCTACGAACATAATTCATCAAACATTAACAATTAATTTTTACTACAAGTTGATATATTGTACAATATAGTTACTTATAAATGGTAAATAATAAATAGTAATAATAGTAATAACAATAATAACAAATTGAGCTAACAAAAGTGTACTGCCATTGTTAAAAAAATAAAAATAAAAAAAATAGTCCAAAGCTTTTTTATGAATCTCACAATAAATATTAATAAAAGTGTGTATTAACCTATACACATACGAAGGATATGTTTACCTAAATAATTTTTCCTATATGTGGGTCAAAGATTAAATATCCAGGTCCTTGTTTGACCCACAGTTGCTACCGTTCTGACACATGAGTCGCAGTATAAGGTTTTCTGTTTTTGCCTACGAAATCCTAAAAAGTGGCAAAACATGTCACATACAAAGAGGCAGTGGCGGATTAAGCCTTCGCCGGGCCCAAGACATTTTTGATTTACGGGCCCTCAACCTAGAGGCGTTCAAAGGGGAAGGGCAAAGGGGAAGGGTTCGTTGGGCCCTTGAAAATTACGGGCCCAAGACAATTGTCTTTTTTGTCTTTGCGAAATTCCGCCACTGCAAAGAGCCAGAGCCGCAGTAAGGGAAGAGGCGACGGCCCTGGGCGCACTAAGGAAAAGGGCGCTGACGGGCTTGTCTAAGGGGCGCGCCATTGCGAAGGCGAGGACCTTTTTTTTTTGCTCGTCACTTGGATTTTTGGAGGTGAGAACCTTTTTTTTTTGCTCATCACCTAAATTTTGAGAGGTGAGAACCTTGTTTTTATTTGCCAAGGGCGCCAAAACACGGCTCTGCCCCTAGCGCAAGTTTTCCTTACTGCGGAGGACTCTGCAAAGAGGACACAATAATAATAGTCTTGTGTTAGTGTGTCATCCAAATTTAATATCTTCAGATCTTCCGTGATTCATGTTGCTTTTGCCCAGTTTTTCTTTTATGGTCTTCTATTTCAAGAGCTTTTATTTAACTAATCTAATGCATTTATAATTATTATAATTGATTTAAGTACATTACACAGTAACAGATAAAAATGTTTTTATATTTACGTTTTGTAACAGTTTTTAACAAATTTTATTATAATTTGAGGTGTTAAATGTTGCGGTAGATCGTCGTAGAGGTGTGACGCTAAGTCCGTGGTTATCGGTCAACTGTTCGATGACGAATGAGGCGCGTACAGCGTATACTACCACAGTCCAACTTGTTACCGCGTCAGTCTTGTGACACAGTTCGATGATGTTGGGCGATGTGAGGAGAAAGTCACAGCCAAGGCTGAGGTGAACGACCTCAGGTAACTCCACTGTCCAATATCCAACCAACAGTACCTGGTGTATACTCACAGCTGTACTCACACACACACACAAACACATATATATATATTTACAACGCTCACCCGTGGCTGTTGAACTCGGACACACCACACGAATTACGGGCACTTTTTACCTATATTCTCAAATCATCCGGTTTAACTGTTAAATTTGATACTAATACGAGTTTTTGAAAGATTTTTTGGTGCAAGATTTAATATTTGTCTTGAGGATCTAAATTAAAGTATATGAGAATACGAAAAAATATTCTTACCTGTGATTATGGTCTTAGACCCCCCCCCGCCTCGCCCAAGCACTCAAAAAACTTTTTGGGATTTTAAATGGATTTTTAATTGAATGTGAGCCCATCAGTAAAAGTGCGCACATAGAAATTTTATATGGGGGTTGCCCGTAAGACAAAATTATGAATAAAGTTCTCACTTTGAAATACAAGTGAATATCTAAAAAAATTAATGTGAAGTGTGAATTTTCACACATTTCTGGGGTTTGCAGGTATTTAGTAACTGAATGATGATTATTTGGGATGCCAAAACAAATTTTATGTCAAAATATTTTTTATGAATTTTAATTCGAATGCCTAATACCATTATTTAAATTTTTAACTATGTGCAGTATTTTTTTTTATATAGCAAGGTTCATTAAGATTTTGAAAATTGCGCCTATGGCTTCCATTGGTTGCTTAACTCATAAGCCCCGCCCTCTGATTTCGTCAAACATAGAATTTAATTATAATTTCAACACTTCCAAACGAAGGTTTGGTTATTAAATTTACGCTTTTAAAAATCAAATGCAACATTTACCAAAATATAACTAGAATTTTAACAAAATAATTTAAACAAAATGCAAAAAAAAACAGAAAAAATAAAATTAATAGGATTCAAACCCTAGGTTTGCAAATTAAGTTACATTATTAAGTGCAGGACAAAACCAACTACGCTACTAAAGCTACTGATCTGGTGTGTTACATAGCGAATTAAATATTTAACATATTTTAGTTAAAAACACAAAAAATGCGTTATTTTTTGAAAACATAATCTGATCAAAAATTCCTGTTGTACTATTCCGGTTAACACCAATGTACATTACTTAGAATTTTTTCAGATTTTTAGTTTAAACCATCTGGGCTACAGGGTGTGGGACAAAAATTTTTTTGCACACTTTTGGCAAAAATCGAGTCAAAATAATTTATTTTGCAAAAATAAAATTTTGATCGTTAATCCACGTACTAAGGGCTTTCATTTGATAACGTACTCAGAATTTAAAAACAATTTATTTTTTTTCGATGAGTACATATTTGTTTATGTTTTTAGGGGGTATGTTTGTTAGATGTTTTAGTATTTTTTGGTCTTCACTTGTAATATACAAGTGTGTGGAGATCATTGGGGGGCTCGAGCCCCTGAGCCCCCACCCCTAAAATTACTAATTTCTTTATTATAAGAAATACGAAGGAGGTTAAAATAAGATGAAGTTTTTTTACAAACAGAAGTATTAAATTGGAAAAATAATTAAATAATAGTTCAAAATAAACTATTTAAGTAGAAAAAATAAATTAAAATGCCTGATTTATAATATAAATATGTAATATATAAATATAATAATTCTAGAACGCAACTATTGAGTTTGGTGACTTAGAGATCGCAGTATTTCGCTTGCTGTCCACTGGCAACAGTTGACTGTAATCACCAAGCAAACAGTTGACTGCTGATTCTCAGCAGTTGCGTTCTCTTATTGCGGCTATTGTCGGTCAACATATTCAACAATTGACAACAGTGATCAATGATCAATGAAACCAAAGAAATTTAATAAATAAATGTATTTGAAATATTTTGAATTGGTATGTTTTTCGAAATGCTGAAGGTTTTTTACTAACATTTATTTGCAAATTTTGCTGATCAAATATTTAATTTCCTATTAAACATATCTGTTATACCGCTAACTTTTTTTTTATTATTATAGGTCAGTTATGCCCACAAAAAATTAATAGAAACTAACGTTATCTTTTTTTTTTTGTTCGAAGTTCAGTGATTCTAAACTTTTTTAATTTAAAATGTTACTTTTAAAATAGTGCTTATAAAATTGAGGTGCAGTGTGAAATTAAACACATTTCAGGGTTTTGTAGGTATTTAATAAGTGTAAGAAGCGGAATGCTCGATCTCTAGGACAATATTTTTTCTATTTTTTCTTATTTATTTATTTTACATCGGCATATTTCTATAGCTAGACTAATTGCCGATGCCAGGGGGCGAGCTCCTACACCTGGATGAGGGGTGAATGATTGTGAAAATGGGAGTATGTTTACATATTATTCTCACCCGAATAATATCACCAACGGGGACTTGAAGCAGCCACCTCACAATTCAAACTGTTTTTACTGTTGAAATAGGGTGGGGGACAAAAGTTATTTGACATAATTTTCGCGGAAATCAGACAAATTTTTCAAAAATAAAAACTTTTTTGTTTATCCATACATTAAGAGGTTTTATTCGATACTAAAAACTCTATATATATTTTATGAAATATCTATATTTTTCCTATATGTGGGTCAAAAAGTTGTATAAGCATGCAAATTTCAACTTTATGTGTTCAGTTGTTTGGCATATGCTGTTCACTTTTAAGAAACTAAGAGGAAATTTTGATTTCAATAGTTTGCACCTTTGAAATTGTATGTCAAGTTGGTATTAAAATAGTCACTTTTTTAAAATGTCGATCCATTTGACATATGTCATAATGAAAAATGATATCTTAACTACAATGATCATAACCTGCAAACCTAAAGTTGGTTTTACAGCGTAAGGAATATTTTTAGTTGACATTTAAAGTCAGTAATACACTATAAAAGTAACCAAAATAACCAGATCTAGTTTGTCCTTACAAAAGTGAACAGCATATACAATTTCTTCCGTACAGACAGACACATGAGTGACGTTATAAAGGTCATACCTACAAAATCCTAAAAAGTATTGTAGTAAGTAATTTTTGTTTACTTGTTCCATGCTTTATCATCATCATCGTCTATCTGCTGAATGGTTACGACATAAAGCTATAAAAATAGGAGATTTCAATGAGCAGTTAGGAAATAAAATTCGTATATTATACAGGTGTTTGTTTGAAACGGGGCACGCCGAAAATCTCCTTTATTTGTAAAGATACAAAAAATCTTCAAAACAAAAGTTAACCTAGACAAAAAGGCCCATCTAAAGGTTACTATAAGAATTCTGAGGCACTTCCGGTTTCATCGGAAATGATGTCAACTTTTGATCTAGCATAGGGAATCGATAATTTTATATTTTTTTGCTAAAAGTACATTAAATTAGCTTTACAATGACACCAGAAAGTTATATTTTTATGTTAATCATTTCAAAATGGCGACCATTTATTTACAAAATAATAATCAACATAAGTTTTACAAAGTTGAACGTAGCAAGCTTTGAAAACAATAAGAAAAGAAACAAAATATCTCTAAAATAAACTATTTGACTATTTAGAAAAAATAATAATATAAATAATATATATTTACAATGTACGACAATGAACATCTGTCAACTTGGACTAAAAACAATATTTTAACAGTGTAATAGGGATGACATTCTAAACCAATCCGAAGCAAGGACAAATAGCTCATATCTTCTTACACACATTTTTCTTAGGTGACACAGAGCCATAGGTCTGGATACTTTGGTGACTGTTGTGTTGTAAATGGACTTTTATGGAACCATATAAACTTGTAAACCTGGCTTTACAATGTTTGGTTAGGTTTTGTTGTATTAAGGTCAATTTCATTTAATAATTACAAATGTCAAATTGTCATTTATGGCAATTATTTGTCAAATATTTCGAAAGGTGCCATTTCAGATTTTCAACCCTAAGCTGGTATTATAAGTACACAACATAAAAAATGAAGTTTCCACTTAGTTGAAAAATGAAACATATCATACTAAACGTAAAGTGAATTAAAATATTTTCTCGTTTGGTTTCAACAGTCCTAAATCCGGTACTTATAAAAATAAGGCTCGCACGTGTAATCTAAATAAATTTTGACTTACTTTTATATAAACCTGTAAGGTTTTATGTAATATATTCATGTAGTTTCAAAAATGCGTGAATTAAAAATGTTAAAAATGTCTTTTATATTTATATCGACTTTCGAATTGTTGATTTAATATGCCTTCATTGACATTACTAACTTATATTATGGTCATTTAAATAAAAATCAGACGTTATTCTAATTTATTATAATAGTTACAACGTCGGCACATTTCACTTCAAATTTAGTAGGCTACAGTTAGCTTTTCTGTCATATCTCAATAAGGAATAGGGAAATTTTGCTTCTTTAAAAAGAAATAGATTTATTTCTGAATCTAGATCTAGGGTTCTATTCTATAACTTCTCGACAGTCACATGCACAGTATCATGTCACCCATGCAAATTGAACTGTCTCCGTAGTCTGTCCTCTGTGATGTTGTTTTGTATTCGGTTTTATCGAAAATAAATGGCGCCATTTTGAAATTTTGACGTTTTTTTTTTGTTCGATTTGACTGTATTATGTCTCTAAATACAATTATACACCATTTTCAAAGATGGAAAGGGGTCAAAGGGCCATTTGCGGTTCGTTTTCATATTTTCATTTGTATAGTTATTTTCAAGAAACAATTTTCTTTACTCTGAACCCTCTCTAGGAATTAATCCTGGGTGCGCGCCTGATATATCTAATACAGCAATATAGAAGAACATAGAATAAGTAGAACTTGTACATAAAATTATAAATTTGTACTTGTACTAGTAACTAAAATATATATTTACTTTTTACCGACCGCCAACATATATAAGGGAGGTATTGTGATCATACCGATTTTGACATTTCGAGATTTCGATAGATCTCCACGAATTGAGGCCCCTACATAACGTTTTGACTATTTTTAGCATGATGTCCGTCTGTCTCTGTACACGTGCAGAGCAAATTCTGCTAAAAGGATTTTTATGAAACTTCATATTTAAGCTTTTGACATCAATGACACGAGTTGATCAACTTTTGGTAAAAATCGGTTGACTAGAAATGGTAGTTTACTCGTGTCGATTTTAAGATTTTTGCGAATATTTAACAACAGAAATTTTTCTGTTGTTTTTTTTTATTTCGAAAAAATGTATTTAATAAAAGTTGCTGTAAAAGCAATAACTAACAACTTTTATTTGAGACATTTTTTGATAAAATGAAAAAAAATTTCGAAATTTTTTCTATCTATTTTTTCATACTTATATGTAACGTTTAGGCGGAACTAAATGGGAATATCGTTCTTTTAGGTTGTCACGAGAAGGAATCTTGCTTGGGTTATTTCATTTTTTAGGTTGGTATGTGTAAATTTAAAATTCCAACAGTGAAACCATGGAAACGTATGATATTTATTAAAAATTTTAATACATTTTTATTAGGGTTTTATACCGTCATTTTGTCGTCGGTCTGTCTGTTACTTATTTTGAAGACAAAAAAAAAATAAATAAAAAAATGGGAAATTTTTATTAAGAATTAAGAATATTAAATCCAATCAAAAGGAAATTAATTAAATACTAGAATTAATCTAGAATTTGCAATATGAGTATGATTTACATAGCTTAAACAAAATAACCAAAAGTTCGAATTAATACATAAAAATTACTAGATTTCAAAATCTAGTTCCGCCTAAACGTTTGGAATAGCCTATAGCATAACTTTTTTATTACATTTTTTTTTTTTTTCGTAAAAAATAATACTTTCACGTATTGTTGGAAGTCTATCCCCGAGGAATTTTTATTTCTTAATTTGATTATATTAATGTAATTATAAAAAATTCAATAAGATTTGAAAAAACTTAATGTAATATTTATTACACAATAATGGAACCAAATAAAAATTTGCAAGTCATCAGCAAATTGCGAAAATTTTTAATAAAATCTCGTAATAATATCATGAGACTAATAATATAATTTAAACCACATATTTCATTGTAATACTTATTTACTATGCGGAAAGGCTAAAATATAAAAAACTAGATTTAAAAATAATAGAGTACATTTTTTAAAAATTCTGAAATATAGCTTGGCGGAAAAAGTAACTAATTAAATAACATATTGAATTGCGCACAATTTAACTTTATTATATTTAATTAAGACCGAAAGGAAGACCTCATAAAACATGGAACCAAACAGTGTTACAAATCCTAGATAAAAAAGGGCTGACATGGAAAGAAGCACAAAATAAGGCTCACAATAAGACAGAGTGGCGCAACTTCATAAAATAATTAGACTGAGAAGAACAACCTCTACACCGAATGGTAGAAGAGGTAGAAGATATATATATATATATATATATATATATATATATATATATATATATATATATATATATATATATATATATATATTAATTGGATCTTGACGTGAGTATGTATAAATAAAACTTCTTTGTTTGAAAATGTGGTCATCATCAGTCTGAGGATGAGAGAGTCTGAGATCAAGTCAAGATCCAATTATATATATATATATATATATATATATTTAATTAATTAAGTACCAATTGTATATCAGTCCAGCACTGTAAGCATAAAAATTTAGTTTGTCATGAATTTTCGTAAAATTTAATTCAGTTTTTTTTTTTTTGTATATATATTTAATCGGTATAATTTAATTGTAATTATACCTTTATTTTGAAATTTTAATTATAATAAGTACAAGTATTGCAAAAGTGCGTAGAAAAATGCGTGCATTTCGAAATAAAAAATTATATCTGTTTATTTCCGTTTTTTTTCAGTTACATGCATTCGAATCTTGACACATTAATTTTGTTACAAATGTCAAAAGTTTGAAATTTTGAAATAACGCCACGTGTATTTGATAAATTAGGTTGCTGTCTTCTATCCCATAGTACATAGATGTGTTACAGGTTGCATATATTACATTATTGCTATGTAGGGATCTGTTCTTTGATTTAAAAATATAAAGTACAATGTGGAAAACAATATAAGATCTAGCAAGAGGATTCAATTATGAGTAAGGTATTTTCCTGCGAATTTCCGGGAAAAAAATATTTTTTCCCGAATCCCGAGAAAAATTATACGGGAAAACACATCCCAATTTGAAGATGCTTTTAGATGAATGTTGGGCGCCGCGAACTCATTGCGCCCTTTAAGAACAGGGCCCGAGTTGCATGGAAAAATACTAATTTTACTGTCGGTACAGCAAAGAAAATTACTTGTTTGAGCGCGTTTACTTTGAACGACACACAAATACTCGTATTTATCCGCCATTATACCACGTACAGTGGAATAGAACCGAAAGTTTTCCCGCCTGTCGCGGCGTTTGCTTTTAAAATTGGGTGAAGCAGCGGGGACCTGGAAATATTTGATGGGGGCACATCTTTTTAGGGTTTTGTAGGTATGACCAAAAAACCCTTATACCGTCATTTTGTCGTCTGTCTGTCTGTCTGTCTGTCTGTCTGTCTGTTCGGTAAAAATTGTAGCCGAACGGCTAAACCTAGAGAGTTGAAATTTGGCATGCTTATACAACTCGTTGACCCGCACATAGGAAAAATACTAAAACATCTAAAAAACATATCCCCCTAAAAATATAAACAAATATGTGCTCATCGAAAAAAAAAATATTTTTTTTTAATTCTGAGTAGGGTATCAAATGAAAGCCCTTGGTACGTGAATTAACGATCAAATTTTTATTTATCCAAAATAAATTATTTTGAAGCGATTTTCGCCAATATTGTGCAAAAAAAATTTTGTCTCACACCCTGTAGCCCAGATGGTTTAAACTAAAAATCTGAAAAAATTCTAAGTAATGTACATTGGTGTGAACCGGAATAGTTCAACAGGAATTTTTGATCAGATTATGTTTTTGGAAAAAAAAGCATTTTTTGTGTTTTTTTGCTAATAATGTTGACAACTTATAGTTATATAATACGCTCAACAGTAACGTGTTTCTTGGTGCTGTGGCTAAGATACTTGCGTTCTGTCCAAGAATTCGTAATCGGACTCATGTTCGAGTCCTACGGAGACAATATTATTTTTTATTTATTTTTTGCATTTTTATATTGTTTAAATTATTTTTTCAAAATTTTAATTATATTTTGGCAATTGTTGCATTTAATTTTTAATAGCGTAAATTTAATAACCAGTGGAAATTGTTGAAATTATAATTTAATTATATATTTGAATGTACACGAAATCAAAGGGGAGGAGCTATGACTAAAAACAACCAATGGAAGCCATAGGCGCAATTTTCAAAATCTTAATGAACCTTGATATATAAAAAAAAAAATACTGCACATCTTTAAAAACTTAAATAATGGTAATAGGCATTCGAATTAAAATTCATAAAAAAATATTTTGTCATAAAATTTGTTTTGGCACCCCAAATAATCATCATTCACTTACTAAATACCTGCAAAACCCTGAAATGTGTGAAAATTCACACTTCACATCAATTTTTTTTATCGTTATAGATATTAATATGAAAATAAGATGGTTTTGAATTTTGATAAGATGAAAGTGAACCTCAAGCGGCCCTTTCGTCTGCTTCCAACAATTCGAAATATTCCCAAAATAAAACGGACATCTTATATGTGAATGCGTGTTTTATTTAAACAATTGTTGTTTTTTACCTATCGGTAACATATATTAGATAAAAATATGGTGCTAAAACGAAACAGATGTGTGGCCGATGATAGAAGGCTATAAAGGAGCCAACTACCATCTCATATCACAGATAATTAATTACACGTTAAATTAAAATGCAATTATTCACACCTCACTGAATCCACCCACAAATAAAAAATTAAAGTTCTCCTATTCTGGAACAATTCAAGTGGCAAGATAAGGATTTGGTACAAATTACGAGGGTTGCTTTTTATATTTCGGGATTTGAGATCAAAAACAATTATTTCTCAACAAAAAGGCTTTATTTGAACCAATTTTCGAAGCACTTTTTCCACTCCGATTGCGGCTTTTTTCACTGCGATTGTCAAATAATGTGGAATTTAACGCGAAGAAATCCTTTTAACGGTCAAATGTTCATGCAATAGTGAATATATGCTGGTCCCACTAATGCCCAATGATACCTCAATCTCACGATAAGTCACATGAAGATCTTGCAGTATCAGTTCAAGCAAAGCATCAATGTTTTCCAGAACAACAACCGATTTTGGACGACCTTCACGAAATTCGTCGTTAGCGAACTACGGCCACGATTGAAATCGGCAAAGCATCGATAAACAGTCCTTGATGGTGCTTCATCGCCAAAAGTCAAATTAAGTTCATCGATGCACTGTTTTTGGGTTAATCCATGTCAAAAGTTGTAAAAATTAATCGAAAATGTTCACGATTTAATACCATTTTTAGCCGAGCAGAATTTTTTTAAGTTACTGTAAACAACACAAATAACGTTCGTACGTCAAAATGTTTTGAGTACGTGTACCATCAAAAATGTCAAACCTTACGATAAAAGAGTCAGTTGCTAGATGACAGCACAGTTTAGCGCAATCCCGAAATATAAGGCAACCCTCGTACAAACCATCTTGTAAGTGAATGAGTGTTTTATTTAAACAAATGTTGTTATTTTCTATTAAAATTCTAAAAATTAAATAACTATTACAGTCACCATGAATAACTAAATAATTTGGACAAAATTTGAGTTGTAAATTAAACAAAAGTAGTAAAACATTAAGTTATCTATCCCGCCTGTTAATATGAAATTATGACTGAGCATGAAATTGCTATAAGTTGTTTTGAAAAGGAAATGTTATGATCTTTACACAGATCGTTAAATATACTACATGAATTGCCAGTATTGCGCAATATTATTAAATATCAGAAAACATGGAAAATAATTTACTGTCAGTCACGCATTTAATACAAATTTGTTTTAAATGTAACTGGGCTCTTTTCCCACCGAGGAATGAATTTTAATACCTGCAAACATTGGTAATCACTTAACACATCCTAAAATTAAAAAGTTGTGTCCCATTTAATTGGAAAAATATGGGGATGTCGGAAACTAGAAGACATACGATGTCTGTTAAATTAGATAAAATCACTATGGTTAGTACATTTTAGTGGCCCTTCATTTGTTTTGATAGAATGCATAGCACACTATATATTGCAAAAAATTGATGTGAAGTTTAAATTTTCATACATTTCAGGGTTTTGGAGGTATCTAGTAAATGACAACAAATTATGGGTGTCTATAAAAAAAAAAATCATTAAATTCGATCATCTTTAAAAAATTAAATCACGTGCTTCCATCTAGGGCATACTTAATTACGAGATGAGCGTGCATCAAGTTGGCAGCTACCCAGTTCTCCAGTTAGCGAATTAAATATTGTTAATATAGTGCAAATTATATAACTTTCGATAAAATAATCAAAAAATTCGGTTGTATTATTCTGGTTCTAATTAATATTCATAAAAGATTTTTTTTTTACATTTTTAAATTAACTCCCCTGGGCTTTAAGGGTGTGGGACAATTTTTTTTTAGCACATTATTAGCAAAATTCGTGTTAAAATAGAGACATTTTGACATTTTAAATAACTATTTTTCGTTCCTTGATCTACGTCTTAAGAACATTCTTTTGATGCCTCACAATAAGATTTAAAAAAATAATTGAAGGGGCAAGTGGATGAAGGTGTTATGTAGCATTTTTTTATATTTGGAAGTTTTCGTTAGAATGAGGTTGTTTAAGCCTCCCAGCAAACATTTTTATACGGGCCAGTACTGTTGAAGCACATACTCCCCGGCATTGAAAGTAATGGGCCAGTGCTGTCATTTCGCACTGGGCCAGTACCCTGGTGTCCCCGTGGTCGTTAGCTTATCCATTGATGTATCAATTGCTGGCCCAGCAGCGGAAAAGTGCAAAATAATCGCATTAGTTGCAAGATTTATTTCTGACGGACCAGTGCTTATATTATACCCACTCTCTAGTATTTCAAATGTAACATATGTGTACTTACCCAGTATTAAAATAAATTAATGGTTAGGTGCAAAATAAATACTCATTTGGCCATTTTCACCATTGTTGAATAAATTTATTTAACAAATAAAGTTAACAATATCACATCGGTTTTAAAATATTAATGAAGAAATTAACATTGCTGTCAATAGAATGATGCGATATTGTTAACTTAAGTTGTTAAATAAATTTATTCAACGATGGTAAAACTGGCCGATTGTAAATTGTATTAATAGTTATAATTTATTGATTTATTTATAAATATTAAATATTTTTATAAATATAATTTCATCAATAACAGGAATTAGTTTATTTAATTTATTAATTTAATGAAGAATTTTAAGAAAATGGGTTTCTGCCATTTCGGCTAAACCAATTGCATCCTAAAGAGTGAGGGGTGACTAATAATTTTCGTCAATATTCGTCTTGTATTGTCTACCACATCTTTTCCCACTTGAGAGTGCCAACCTAAAGAAATCATACTTGTTAAAATAAATTCAATAATCAAATTTTATAAGCATTAATGCTATAAGCTGTTCACTTTTGTAAGAACAAACTAGATCTGGTTATTTTGGTGATTTTTATAGTGTATTACTGACTTTTAGAAACTTGGTTATATTGCCAAAAAGGCTTTACAGTTTTCGATTATGTTTGTATTATTTTAAGTTAGTATTATATTTACAAAATATTTAAGATGTCACTATTCAAAATGAAATACGACCAATTATATTTTTTAAATGACATATTTATAATCTTGTAACAGATTTATTAATAATTGAAAATTTTATTACATGAAAAAAACTATGATTGAACTAAATCAAAAATTAAACAAATTAACATGAAACAGTTAGTGTAAACTATGTCCTTAAATCTAACAAAACACACACAAATCACAATAAAAACTGTATAATGCTCACAAAACAATAACTATTCAAATACACTTCTTGACAAACTGTCCACAAACACGTCTCAACTTGTACTGACTAACTCTCGAAGGCCACCCATTAGGGATTTTATGACTAAGCCGCTACAATCTGACTTATCAAATTATTACATTCAAAAAAAGTTTAGTTTTAAATAAAAAGTATGAGTGAAGAAGAAACGATAGCTGTGTAAAACAATTTATCGACTTTATTGGAATAAAAAAGAATAGAAAAGTTACTTAAAAAAAATTTTAAACAAAAGTAAAATGTAACATATTAACAAAAATAAGGAGTGCTTATAAAATGCTGGTAAAGTACTTCGTATAGGAGGAGTGCGAAATACAAATGTGAAGTACATTATTAATACTGGCGTTGCACAAACTTTTGGTGCCAGCAATTTACCAACAGAAAAAGCAGTTTGCCGGCATTCGGCCGATAGTTGAATGTTTGCTGGGCTCTCTTTTATCCTAACCACAATACTCAGTTTCTAATTATCTATATTTTGGAAGATACAGATAGATAAAGGTGTTATGTACAATGACCTCAAGAAGTGACAAACGGAGAGATTAAAGTTTGGAACATAACAGCTTCCACTTGCACTTGCCCCTTCAATTATTTTTTTCATCGACATGAAAATTTGATATTGTAACAATACCGAAATGAGACATTTCCATAGCAGTTGTAGGAAATGATATTTTCAGATTTACCTTTAATCGTATTAACCCAAAAATTATCCAAATGCCGTACATAATGAATATAATTTAAATTCTATAATAGCGAAAGACCTAAAAGCAAGGTCCTATTGTACACGATGTTTCAAATTCAAAAACCAAGATTTTTTTATTTTTGTACCTGTATTTAACAGAACTTGTGCCATTACGGAACTTACATACACTGATAAAAGTATCGATATTAATAACAGTTGTCAGTAGCCGGTAATTATATAAAATTACCGGAATACCTAAATGATATCTCTGGAGTTTTCAAGCATGACAAAGAAAAATCATTTTAAAACTCAACTACTAATTATGAAGATGATATTAATAAAATTAAAGGTTTGGTACTTGTTGCCTTTCACAATTAAAAATTTAAATGTCAAAATCCCACGATGGCATATGAAACAGACATACAGATAATTATAACATATATGCTACTGTATATAAGTTGTGTAACTGACATCCTCAGGCATTTATTTTTACTGGTTTCAACGACACAAATATAGACAGTTTTATTATTAATCCTTTGCGATTTTAAATTTTTCTCTTTGGAGTCGTTTGCAGTTGGTTTACTACACTTTACTTAGTCTGGAAAAATAATAAGTATTTTATGAAAATAAGTAATTTTTATGCCAAACTTGTAAGCAGTGTAACTTTCTTATTAAAAATAATGCCAGTTGATGTGGTGCCAAGTTTGTTTTACAAAATGAGTGATTCTGTTCCTGTTTAAGTTTGTTTTAGCACAGAGAATGTGCGCACTGTGGGGAGCTCACGGATTTGAGTCCCCCCCAAGAACCCGAAAAACACGTGGGTTTTTAAGGAATACATTTTTGAATTCTAGAGTTCATCGTATTTAGGAAGGGACCATTTTTTAGGTCATCACTTGTGTTCGTTACTATTTTGCAAGTGAGGACTGTTTTTCTGTAGGTCACCAATTGTATATTAGAAGCGAGGTCCTTTTTTTGAGATCATTACTTGCATTGTAGAAGCGAGCATGAGGTGGAGTTCCTATTTCTAATTTTTTTTGTGTTAACCTTTTGTTAGGGTTTTGTAGGTATGACCAAAAAACCCTTATACCGTCATTTTGTGGTCTGTCTGTCTGTCTGTATGTATGTCCGTCCGTCTGTCTGTCTGTCTGTCTGTCTGTCTGCCTGTCTGCCTGTCTGTCTGCCTGTCTGTCTGCCTGTCTGTCTGCCTGTCTGTCTGCCTGTCTGTCTGCCTGTCTGTCTGCCTGTCTGTCTGTCTGTTCGGTAAAAATTGTAGCCAAACGGCTAAAACTAGAGAGTTGAAATTTGGCATGCTTGTACAACTCTTTGGCCCGCACATAGGAAAAATACTTAAACATCTAAAAAACCTGTCCCCATAAAAATATAAACAAATATCTGCTCATCGAAAAAAAATATATTTTTTTTAAATTCTGAGTAGGGTATCAAAAGAAAGCCCTTAGTACGTGGATTAACCATAACAATTTTATTTTTGCATAATAAATTATTTTGACGCGATTTTTGCCAAAATAGTGCAAAAAAAAATTTATCCCACACCCTGTAGCCCAGATGGTTTAAAGTAAAAATCTGAAAAAACTCTAAGGGATGTACATTTGTGTGAACCGGAATAGTACAACATGAATTTTTGATCAGAATATGTTTTCGAAAAATAACGCATTTTTTGTGTTTTTTGCTTGACCATGTAAAATATTTAATAACTTATGTAACACACTAAACCAGCATGCTTTGATAGTGTAATGGTTAGCCTTCTCGCGTTCTAATTTGCAAACTAGGTTCCAGTCTCGAGACAATTATATTTTTTCTTTTTGTTTTTGCATTTTAATTTTGTTTAAATTATCTTTTCAAAATTCTGGTTATATTTGGGCAAATGTTGCATTTAATTTTTAAAAGCGTAAATTTAATAACCAGTGGAAATTGTTGAAATTGAATACACGAAATCAGAGGGGCGGAGTTATGACTTAAAACAATCAATGGAAGCCATAGGCGCAATTTTGAAAATCTTAATGAACCTTGCTATATAAAAAAAAAATACTGCACATATTTAGAAAACTAAATAATTGTATTAGGCATTCGAATTAAAATTAACAAAAAAAATATGTTAACATAAAATTTGTTTTGGCATCCCAAATTATCATCATTCACTTACTAAATTGTCAACTGACACTACCGATAGAGGCGCCATCATGTACATCATGGCTGACGCAGATAGGATATTTTTGACAGGTTCAATGGTATCTTCATGTAATATTTATTGAAATTAATTTATTATTCAATATGAGGGTTGCGTTAAATGAAATTTTCCGTTTTCTCAGTGCCCAAGTAACCTCTAGGGTTATAATTGAAGGTAATAAGGCTTTTTTGCCACGTTTCGGAACACGATGAAAACGTAGATCTCTATCACGACCTACTTTTGCATTGCAAAGATAAACACAACAATTCACGTTGTATTTAATTTTTTCTTGCAATTTTAAAGATATTTTTTAAAAACTCGCTATGAAAACAACAGTAAACAAACTCGACTATCCTCCACCTGTATCTATGTACTAAAATCAGTTTCTCAAAATCTCACTAGAGGCGCTTCAGTTATTGTCAGTTGACAATACCTGCGAAACCCTGAAATGTGTGAAAATTCACATTTCACATCAATTTTTTACGGCTTGTTTATTTTAAGTAACGTTACATGTGAGTTACTTAAGTAATTAATACGTATTTTGCATTCCACTACTGTTTTTATCTTTTGACCAAGATTATCATTATTCGACAGCAAAAAGTAATCAAGTATTATTATTTATTTCAAAAAAAAAAAAAAAAAATAAATAAATATCAAATGGCATATTTTTTTTTATACGATATACTAATGTACCTACTTGCTTTAACGACACTGCACAATAAAGATCGCTGTTTAAGTCCTACAAAGTTATAAACTGTTCACTTTTGTAAGAACAAACTAACAGGAAATTTTGTTTTCAATAGTTTGCACCTTTGAAGCTGTATGTCATGTTGGTATTAAAAAATGTCACTTTTTTAAAATGTCAATCCATTTGACATATGTCATAATGAAAAATGTTATCTTAATTATAATGATCATAACCTTATCAACCTAAAGTCGGTTTTACAACGTAAGGAATATTTTTAATTGACATTTAAAGTCAGTAATACACTATAAAAGTAACCAAATTAACCAGATTTTGTTTGTTCTTACAAAAGTGAACAGCTTATACTTTGACATTATTTAAATATAATATAATAATTATTAATTAATTTAATAAGAATTAATTATGAGGTTCATCGTAATTGAAGATTTTCCTAATAGGTTTTTATAATAACAACCCGTTATTTAATCGTAAAATGCTTCGTAATAAATTTGTCACGACTACACTGCTTGCCTATCAAATATGAACTGCCAAAATTTCACCAAACCAAAATGGAGGCGGATCTAAACGTTGTAAACAAACCATTTTATGGCGTTGCCTAGGACGCCATAATGTCATATTGTAGAAATACTGAATAAGTTGCAAATTTTGAAATGATAAATTGTATAGTTTATTAGATGATTGTAGAAAGTATAGTGTCCCATATTAGTTTGGGCAAGATGAATTTGTGTAGCGGGGTCCGGCTCTGGTATGTAAGTGTGGTAGTGGCAGCGGTGTCGACAGTGGGTCAGCCCTGCCGCCGCCGCCTCCAGGTGAACAACCTCGGCACGGCGCCCCGCCAAATGCCAACGAACTCTTACGTCCAAGACCCATCCCAATACGGCCGACCCCCAACCACTGATATTGGACACCGGTAGCCGGGCCTACTGCCAGGCCCGCTGATCTGACAGTTTCTTTCGAAATTTCAACTGACACTCGCCATATTGCACATAAATTATTAATTATACCGTCAAATAAATTTAAAAAATCAAACGTTGCCATAACATAACCGACCAGGCATTTTAATAATTTCAACTAAACATGTGACAAAAAGTACTTTTGCCGAATAGTCTAATATCGTCTTTTTAGGGTTTTGTAGGTATGACCAAAAAACCCTTATACCGTCATTTTGTCGTCTGTCTGTCTGTCTGTCTGTCTGTCTGTCTGTCTGTCTGTCTGTCTGTCTGTCTGTCTGTCTGTCTGTCTGTCTGTCTGCCTGCCTGTCTGTCTGTCTGTCTGTCTGTCTGTCTGTCTGTTCGGTAAAAATTGTAGCCAAACGGCTAAACCTAGAGAGTTGAAATTTGGCATGCTTGTACAACTTTTTGACCCGCCCATAGGAAAAATACTGAAACATCTAAAAAACATATCCCCCTAAAAATATAAACAAATATGTGCTCAACGAAAAAAAAATATATTTTTTTAAAATTCTGAGTAGGGTATCAACTGAAAGCCCTTAGTACGTGGATTAACGTACATAATTTTATTTTTGCAAAATAAATTATTTTGATGCGATTTTTGTCAAAATTTTGCAAAAAAATTTTTGTCCCACACCCTGTAGCCCAGATGGTTTAAACTAAAAATCTGAAAAAATTCTAAGTAATGTATATTGGTGTGAACCGGAATAGTACAACAGGAATTTTTGATCAGATTATGTTTTCGGAAAATAATGCATTTTTTGTGTTTTTAACCAAAATATGTTAAATATTTAATTCGCTATGAACCTAGTTGATACGTCAGCACTCATAGCGATGTTCGTTTAGTGATTGGTTTTCTAATTTTTCAAACAGGTAACTTGCAAACTAGATTTCGAATACTGTCAATTTTAATTTTTTTTGTTTTTTTTTTTTGCAGTTTCCTTTTGTTTAAATTATTTTGTCAAAATTCTAGTTATTTTTTGGTAAATGTTGCATTTAATTTTTAAAAGCGTCAATTTAATAACCAGTGGGAAGTGTTGAAATTGTAATTTAATTCTGTTTGATGTATACGAAATCAGAGGGCGGGGCTAATGATTTAAGCAACCAATAGAAGCCATAGGCGCAATTTTCAAAATCTTAATGAACCTTGATATGTAAAAAAAATACTGCACATATTTAGAAACTTAAATAATGGTATTAGGCATTCGAATTAAAATTCATAAAAAAATATTTTGACATAAAATTTGTTTTGGCATCCCAAATAATCATCATTCAGTTATTAAATACCTGCAAAACCCTGAAATGTGTGAAAATTCACACTTCACATCAATTTTTTATATTTTCAAATATTTATTATTCGGCATAAAATCTTGCCGAATATTTACTATTCGGCTGAATAGCCACGGTGATCATACTATACTATAGGGCAGTTGGCGAATCAGTGCAGTTGCGTCACTGGAAACGTCACATGTTTTTGTGATGTCATGTTTAGTACGTCTACATAGCATCCATTTAACGAATGTAATATTCGTACGCTGTCACTTGTATCGTAATGAAATGAAAATATAAGAATAAGAACAGAATAGAAACAAATAAACTATTCTTATACGCTAAATAGTCCTAAAAAGAGCTGATGTGATCCAAAAATATGATCAAAGAAAAGAAAATAGAAATACGTTGAATTTAACTTAAAAAGCTATACACCACACACAATATCAAATGGAAATCTATAAGATATCTATAAGAAAATATATAACTAAACACAAAACTGCTAAATAAACAACAAAATAAATAAAAAAGATTTTTAGAAATGACTATAAGTTAGAAATGTGAACACAAGTATCAAAACACATCAGAGCGTATTATAAAATGCCAAATGTAAACATCGTTTTATTTAGCGATAAAAAATACAAATGTCCCTATATTAAATAAACACTTTTAAAATTTTCAAATCTTCAAAATGACTATCGAACACAAACTGTTGTAAATATGACTTCAAAAGGTATGTTTTATTAAAATAAAAGAGTGAAGAGCAATATTAGTCTATAATTAACATGCAAAAAAATCGATTTAGTTATTTTTCGCCACTAAGTTGGACAATTTATTGATCAATAAATTGAACTTGTAAAACCAACTTAAGGTATGTAAAAAATGTAATATAAAACTATATCTACACTATTATTACAGCTCCAATGAAGATTTAAAATATAAGTCGAAACGTTAGCGAAGTTAAAATATTGTTTTAATTTCTGACCAGTCTGAATCTTATTACTTACTCGTAATATTATAATCTATAGGCTATTCCAAACATTTAGGCGGAACTAACTAGAATTTTAATTTATGTAAGTTGTCATGAGTTCATCTTTTATGGTTTGAAGTAGGCTTTTGCTAAACAAAATTATCAAAAGCCTCACTTAATCTGTAAAAGTAACTAAAATTGAAAATCTAGTCCCGCCTAAACCAAAGAAACTTACTTTACGGACGTAATTGATCTAATTCAATCGACAAACAATATTAACACACAAAAAAAAATTGTTTACACGTAAAATATAACTTCAATATCTTCTCAAAAATTCCTGTCGAATTACTCTGGTTGACATCATTGTTCATTACTTATTTTTTTTCTAAATTTTTAGATCAACCTCTCTGATACTAATAGGATAACAAGTCAAAACCAGATATCTAAGTAAGAAAACACCGTTTTAAATTATTCAGTTTATAATTAATTTTGGAAAAAATTCTCTGCATTATAAAGATTACACGCATACTTACACATCCAAGCACACGTACCAAGCACGCACGCATCTGTAATTGAGGTTAACACCAGGAGCCAACGAAATAAAAAAAATAATATTAACGATCAAACAGTAGCCCAGCTCAAACCGGAACAGACTCGGAATTTTATCATAAATATTCAGGCCCGGATTCATCAAAATAATCACAATCATCCGCAACAAATTCCTGTTAAGTTCGTCTGCAAATTTCTGTAGATCCTTGTAAAGCACTACCTTCGGTCTCAGAATTTTAAGGTAAATTCATAGCTCTCAGAATATACACTTAATATTATTGTAGCGAGCCTGTGATATAATGCAAACTATGATCTCAACCTGAAGTGAGATTCCTGACTAAAAGAGTTCGGGTACTTGTGAGTTTTATCCAGGGTTCATCATAATGATAGGTGAATTCAATGATATGTATTGGTACTTGCCAACCAACGGATCAAGCATCTTGTAGTTAGTCGGGGTAGTTGATCACTTAAGTTTTTAAAGGTGAATGTTTACATACTTTAAGTAAAAAAATACGGTTTCGAAGTTTAAAGATTTATTATAATATAAGATTTACAAATTAGTTTAATGTTAATGAAAAAATATATATAAAAATGTGTTCAAATAAAAGAAACGGGCAATGGCGGCTGGTGCAGGGAAGGCACCGGGCAATGCCCTCCCAATTATTTACTTTTGAAAAAGAAGAAAATCTTTAATAAAAAATAATAATAGTAACATGTATTATTTTCTTTTAACCCATTTTAAATTCATATTTAGTTATATTGAAATGTTTATAACTTAAATTCGCATCGCGCCGCGTTTCGCTTTCCTAAAACAAATGTTTTTAGAATGGACATATGCCGGGCAGTGCAAAACAGCAAATGTTTCAAATTTTTGTACGAGTGTTGGTGCGGGGTACAAGCGGGGGTGAAGGACGAGCAATAGTATGTAACCTGTAGCAGCCATTGCAAGTGGTTCAAAACAGATTTTGTCCGTAGTTTTCATTATCAGTCGGAGTACTTTATTTTGACATTTGTTTGTAGTTCTGTGTTATTAGAAGGTTAAGTATGTTCGATGTTTTAATAATTACGTTATTAAAATAGTGTTTTATTAGTATTTTTGATAATAATTTACTCGCTACATTTTCTTAAATTTATGTGATCGTGTTTTATGTAAGTGGCTAATTTTGGGGGAAAAAAATAATAATAATGATAAATAAATAAGCAAATAAATTTTAAAAATGAATGAGAATGAAAATAGAGTAATTTCAATTTCACCTATGATATAAAAATTATACCTAAAATTTTAGGACCATCAAGACCGAAATTCATTATAACGAATAAAAAAAAAAAACAATAAAGTTATTTCAAGGAAATTTCATTCAAAAATCTTTTTGGTAAGCTTTTGCCCTAAAAAAGCTTTTTGCCCTACCAGAAAATAATGTCACGAGTCGCCACTGGAAACGGGATCGAATAAACCACCAGATAATCGACTCAGATCCTCTAAGAATTCAACAGTTCTAGATCCTTTCGCGAACCGGACCAAATACTGCTGATCCCGTCTTTAAAAGGACTGGTGTTTTTATAAGGGTTCTGATAGCAATTCCTGGAATGAAAGTCTAAAATTGTCCAAGGGTATTTCAGTGTTCAAATTTATTAGGCAATAACTTTGAACAAAAGTCATTTTAAACAATAAAATGTATAAAATAATTAAGTTACATTTTGTAATTTATGACTTTTATTTTTCTATTATCTAAATTCTAAATTTTTTTAACTGTAATATAACTTTATAATTTCAAAAAATGCTATGTGACACAACGGGAGGCGTACGAAAGTCTTAGAGGCGATATATGGGGGACCGCTTAAACATAATAAACAGAGTATACAGAAAAAGATATAATAGATATGAGTAAAAACAATAGTATTGAATATTTTTAATTTCATTTTCGTTCTTGAATACACAGTGTCTAAAGAACAACAAAATGTCTTTCTGTTTCCGTGATTTAACAAGTTTTGGTAATATCGTTATTTTACTTTCGTTTTCGGTTTGTTCTCATCCTTCATAATAATTTAATCGATAGCTTTTTTCGACTCCAGATTCCTCCAAAAAACTTCAATTTCTCAACTCCCGATTCCGACTCCGCATACATGAATTTAACTGGTAAATCGGACAAATCGCAGTTGTGTGTTTTAAAAATATCAAAAAATTTAAAAATATTTAAAAAATAGTTGAGATATTAATTTTATGTGTAAATGTGTTTTTGCTCTAAAATTAAGGAGAAAAACGTAAGGAGATGTCGCTAATGGAAATTTCATTTAAATTATTTTACCTACATTAATAAATGGAAAGAAAGGTTAGATTATAACATAACAATTAAATAAATTAGGGTTAGTTTTAATTAATTATTTATTTTAATTTAAATTAAATGAAGAGATGACAGTATTATTGAATTAAAAGTTGAGGGGTGATATCGAGAGTTCACAAAACATTCTTTTAAAAAATAGATTATATATTTTTACATAACAATTTATTAAGTATCTAAAGATTAGTATGGGCTTGGCATAAGACGTGAAATCCAGTAAGTGACCGATGTTACGGTGTTGTTGTGTGTGGGCACACAAGTATCCAGTTCACATCCTGGTTATGCCCATACTGCAATATTTCATAACTGCTACATATCTGCATTATTCCTCTGTCTCTGTATTCATGTCATTGCATTGTATAAATACCTGTATTGTCTTGTGCACTGTACCTTTTGTACATGAACTGCTTGACTGTAATCGCGGCTTGAAATCATGCAAAAATATGTTTATAGTTTCATTGTTATTGGATTTTAACCTACATTCAGGTTATGGGTTAATGGGATATTATAAGTTATTTTACAAAGGACAGCTTCCTGAATCGCCTTAATCAAATTCAGGACAATTACAGGGAAATACACGTATATTTATCTTTTGTTTTTTAATGGACGTAAATAGATATATTGTTTGAAATTTTGCTTGTTAATTCAAAGAAAATCAAACAGATGGCGCTTTTAAATAGAACTAGAACTTCTATCGATAGTATTGAAGACTGTTATTACTGAAGACATTATTTAAATTGGCGTAATTGTATTACTGTTGTAGAGGATCTCGTTTAGATAAGATGACCAACCGTCCTGCTTCGGGCAGGACAGTCCTGCCTTAGATAGTCTTGTCCTGCCCAACTTATACCGGATAATCAATATTGATTGATGTGTAACGTACTATTTTTATTTCAGTATGTATATAATTTCATTCTAGGAACATTTCTTCTATAACCTCTTGCTTTTAATATGTTTAATCTAATATCAATATTAAGTTTTCTGCATGTTATTATAATCAACGATAGGGGATAGCCATGATGTTTTTAATTTTTTTTATTATATTCCTCTTGTTGCATATAAACATAAAAAACAGTTTTTATTTATTTTTTTTGTAATTTGAAGGCTTAAAAAAATCATAAATGTATGTAGCGCGCGAAAACGACGTGTGACGTCATACCCCTTCTAACTGACGCATGACACTATTAGCTTACCGGCGTACATAGTCTGTTATGAACTTATTTGTTTGTATAACTTTTATAGGTTATGTAAAGTTAGAGTGATTTTAATTCAAATAAAGTTTAATTCTATAAAAACAATTTATACATGTTTACCGAATTAAATTTTATATTGAAATAGATAACTTATATTGCAGTATTTCAATTATGCCTCTAACGTTTTGTAACTTCATGTAAACAATGTAGTAAAATTCTGACATCTAAATTACATAAATATTTACATTTTACAGAGTTGCAGCGTTTGTTTACATAAAGTTATAGAATATAAAATAAAAATTACTTACAGGTCTGCTTTGACACCACGTATTTCTTCAGCACTGTAGCATTCATTATTTTTCATATATTCCATGAGCATAAATGCATCAATGTTGGGTAAATTATCACTCTGAGCCCTAACAAAATCTTTATCTGCCATTTTAATAATAAATGCGTGAAAAATTGTTTAAAAACAAATACAAAACTCTCGAACAATACAATACACACACGTGTAAAGATTATGTTGTAGCTGTATCTGTGACGTGAAACCCCTATCGTTTGACGTCATACTCAGTCGTTTTTACTCGGCAACCTTCGCTCCGTGGTCGGCTTATTTCAAATTTACAATATTTTAATTCAAAAATTTGGCTATAATATTAATTAAAATGTAATTTTTGTTTTGTTTGATGACATAACTAACATTAACATATCAAAATAATGTAGTTTTAAGGAAATACAAATTTTATGCGTATCCCCTATTATATTAAAATTTGGGCTCTCCAGTTCGTTATCAGGTGTAAATATTTAAAAAACCTAAAAAAAAAAAATCAATATCTACCTATTCTCACATTTATGCGGTTAGTCTAGATCAACATTATTGATAAGCGGCCGAAAAAATATTGCGATGGAGCGGCCTAGACAGTCAGTATTGAACACCCGGTATCCACGGATAAAACGATAATATCGATACTACAGTCTATTCTAAACGATTAGGCGGAACTAACCGGAATTTTCATTTTTATAAGTTGTCATTAGCTATTATTTTATATATTGAAGTTGGCTTTTCCTGTTCCGCCTAAACCAAAGGAACATACTTTAGTAAGGTATCGAAACTTTTTTTTTCGATACTATTTTTTTATACTTATAGTTATTTTCGTACTTGATACTTTTTGTTTAGATATTATACTGGTATCGATGCCTTTTTACTGGTATCTATAATTTTTTAACTGATGTAGGCTATAATTATTATCGGTAATATTTGCATAGTAATGTGAATCATGGGTATTTGATATTAAGTAATGTTGTAATAGTTTTGATTTTAACAGAAAACTCTAAGAATAAAATCAACTACTACAGATAGCAGCACCATAACAACACCAACACTTCTAATTCTTCTAGGTTCATCTTGCCCTTTTGAACAATTAATTTATTGTTCTTTTCAGACTTAATTCTGTCCAAGTTAGGGAACGTTACATACTAGCATGCTTTAATTTTGGTTATGACAATTGTGTAATTGTCAATAGTAAAGAACCCTGGTTCTTTATGTAAATATATGCAATATTTTTATTTACTTCCTTACTTCTTGAGGGCTCATGAGGAAGATCAGTCTTTGTGTTCTTACAATGATTGATCATGGGCGCTAAATCAATCCACTGTTCAAATTATTATTATTATTCGTAACATTTATAATTTTGTACTATGGGTATAAAATAAATAAATTAAAATTAAAATAAAATTTTCCTATTGAGAAACTCTCATACAAGTTGGCAGAAAAGACAATTTATAGAGAGACAATCTTGTGTGTTAAATAGCATCTTTAGCGTCACCTATATAACAGTTCTAGTTATCAATATTATTGTATCATAATTTGTCTAAAAACACGTGTTTGTAATAAACTGAATCATTACCAACATAATAATTTAATTTATCAGCTACCAACTACCATTCTCTTTCTTATCTGTCCAATTAGCATACAAATAACAGCAATATTACATATTTAATTATCAATTATCTGAACTACATACCTTCCGCGCCAATTATAAATTATGTTTTTTACGATATCCTACACCTACATGATTATATTCAGTGATACTCTCGTCTGATAAGAGATCCGTTAATACGTTCTAGCTGTCGGTAGTTGGCGCAGTTGGAATGATCTTCGAGTCGGGTAGCTGCTCAATAATCTCAGGTTACAATCATGGGAGATGTAGGTAGCACGAGTAGCATTCTACACTGTCTTTCTTATTGTATACTTTGATCAGGTCACAATTTCTCCGGTTGTATATGTGGGTATGAACATGTATCAACAATATCAACACTATTATGTAGATCAGTGCTTTTCAATAGTTTCAAAAGTATTGTTTCAACTTCTTAGATCCTTCATTTGCAATATTTTACTGTATTATGTTATTTAATACTGTAACACCCAATTGTACGAGGCATCTCCACAAAGTAAGAGTTTTTAAAAAGCCAAAAAAATCAATTTATTTGAAAAAATTTTGAAAAAAGTTATTTTAGGTATAGGCACACTATTTTTCGACGTAGTCACCTTCCCGATCGATGCACGTCCTGGGCCGAGGTATTCTTTTTTATACCTGTGTCGAAAAAATCTCTCAAAATCTCCCAAAAGTTGCATTGCGACGTGGGCAGTGTGAGGATGGGTTCTGTCAACCACCCAGCTCACAACCCCGATCTGGCGCCATCCGATTACCATCTGTTCACCTATCTCAAGAAGTCTATGGGCGGAAACAGGTTTTCCAGTAACGACGATGCATGCCGTAAGTTATTTACAAATAAATTGATTTTTTAAGTTTTTAAAAATTGACTACTGTTACTTTGTGGAAATTCCTCGTATATGGGAAACTCAGCAGAAAAATAACAAATTTCGGGGTTGCGTAATAATAATAATAAGCTTATCCATCCCACTGCCGGGCAAAGGCTTTCCCTGATGATCTCCATGCATTCGTGTCTTGATGTGAAGTTGACTACTGCAAAATTCTAGGAGGAGTGTTTAATAAGTTAATGACTTCGAAATGAAACATTTTTTTTACCTAAATGCGATTTATTTTTCAACATAGTCTCCTTTTCGCCCGATACATTTTGCGCAAGGATATTTCAACTTCTTTAATCCTTCCAAAAAGTACGATTTCTCGAACTCTGCAAAATAGGCATCAATTTCAGCGATGATTTCCTCGTTCGATGCGAATCTTTTTCTACCGAGCCATTTCTTCATGTTTGTAAAAAGAAAGAAGTCGCAGTTCGTGCGCAATTTGACCAATTTGGCCGTTGCAATTTCGGATGAGTAAGTTAATGCATTAATCATAGTGAAACAGAACTCTTTTCTTCGCCAAATAGGGATCCAATAAAGCGAATCGAATAAAGATTATGCCTTGCCAATCCCAGAAAATGAAGGCTGTTTCCACTTAAATGTTTAGAAAAGTCTATATGATACGTATTGCTAAACTCAGTATTATTCCGTATTATGAGGATTAAAGAATTGTATGTGCTTGCTAAATTCTCTAGGTCGAGTAGTTTGGTTACAATTTCTATCGTACAGATAGACAAACACTTGAGTCTAACAGTATAAGGGTTTCTTGGCTATACCTACAAAATTCTAAAAACTAGCAAAGAATACAGTTATGTCCAACATGCCAAATCTAAAAAAATAACAACTTAATAACGACAGTAAAATCAAATTAAAAAATCTTTTCATTTTATTATATATAATAAAAGCCCTAATTTCTGTGTGTCATGTAACGCTAAGTTCCTGGGTGCTAGCGGGTCTTGCGGCAAGTGGGCGGCCACGAATAGAGTGGGGAAACGACGTACCCCGACAAAACTGACTTACCAGAGCTCTCAAATCAGTACGTTTGGTTACTCGAAGAAAGGATGTTGTGTTAATTGATGTTACGCCCGCGGACTGACCGGTCCGATACTAATTTTTAAACGACACGCATTGAGCGGCTTTTTAGGATTACCTAGGTATAATCCGAAACAGCTATACCATTGATGTCCAGCATATGGCCCGCGGGCCGTATCCGGCGCGTTACTAATTTTGAAACGACACGCATTAAGCAACTTTTTAGGATTTCCTAGGTATAATCAAGAAACGTTTTTGTTTTGTTAATATACGCAGAATCATGCAAATTTTAATAATTGATTCTTGTTTATATTGATTTTTATTCGTTACCAGTTTGCCAACGTTGTTGGCAAGGGGTCTGCTAGTTAAATTATAGTTTTTTTCTTCTTTTCAGAAATGACATAGCAAAATATGTTGACAGATTTTATATATTTGCATTTATCGCTTGATGTGGAAGAGCGATGGGCTGCGATGTTTCATTCTTCTGGAGATTTCAACGACTGATCAAGACATGCATTGCTTGTAAAAACATAAATTCTGAGCGTCAGTTTGAAAACGTCAGAAATGAGTTCATCAAGATCACCAAAGCATCGGCTGATTGTAGCCTACAACACTGTTTAAAATATATATATATATTTATTGTTTTATTTATTTTAACTTAAAAATAATATTCTAGCGACAAATATGAGGGCCGTGTGAGGCGGAAATAGACTTCGTTGCTGAGGGCCAAAAATGTTAACTAACTTACTAAAACAAAGAACTTGTCGTGTATAAAACGTTCATTATTCGCGTCTAGGCACGCATGCGCGTACCGTTATAAACGGCATTTAATATGAGCAGCTTTATGTATTTACAGTTCGACATATAATACATTTATTATTTAATGGTCGTAGATAAAGAAAAGGCATTGTACAATATATTTTTTGGGCGATCACATCAAAAACAATTCTTTTTTATCATCTAGTACCGGCCAAAAAGTCCTTCCTCTTCGGCCTAGGCCGATACGCTTATTTTTTGGCCGCTGGATGCTAGAGCCATCTATGTGTCATTTCTTAAGTTACAAGATCTTCATGGTTACATAGAAACAACTGACAGTCAAACATTTATAACTGTAATAATTGTACAGTAACCATAAATTATCTAATGTAAATAAATACATTTAATTTTCCTAATAAATATTACTTTTGGTTGCCCAAAAAATATAATGTGCACCTTGGCCAAAAATATCTACTTTTTGGCCATAGTGCACAAATAACTATTTTAGGCGACCATATCAAAAACAGTTGTTTTTATCATCTAGTACTAGACAAATGCCGGATGCCAACGCCATCTACGATAGTGATGTTTATTCAAAAACAAACGAATATTTAAAATTATGTAGCTAATTAAAATAAATAACAGCAAAGGCCACTAAAATAAAAAAAATAATAAATGAATAAGTTGGTCGCCCAAAAAATATAATGTGCACCTTTGCCAAAAAGTACTTTTTCGTTCTCATCTGTTCGAAGCCCTCGGTTCTGCCTCGGCCATCAAATTCAGATGCAGACGAAAAAGATCCACTTTTTGGCCATGGTATACAAATAACTATTTTATCCTTTTAATGATGACGTATATAAACACAAAGCAAATCGTAGAAAAAAACTGGGTTTTTTACACCAAGAATATATTACTTGAAAATTTCTGTGCAAAACTATGTATACACATTCTCAAAAAAATATTATGCCGAAAAGAGTAAAAAACAAGTGGGGTATTAATTTGTTAAATGAATGTCTTCAGATGGGAACCCGTAGCATACACTATTTTTTTGAATATGGCTTACCTTTAGGGACTAAAAACTAATATGTACCCGTTGGGGAACAAAATGAAAAAGATGGTTAATACAAATTATACTCCGCAATCTTTTGATGCAAACTTGCAGACATTGCACGACTGACACAACCCATTGATTCTGTCTAATTTAATTATTCTTATGATGTTACCTATTACAGTACTGTGTTGAATTTTTTGAGAAGGTAAAAGGGTGTGTAAATATGCCTTAATCAGCCCCTGTGTGTACGAGAAAGTTTGTACATTATTAGTGGTCTATATTTATGTGTCCATAAGTTGTCGGGTCATTCCAAATATGTAAACATTATTGTATTTCCTCGAAGGGTCATTGTTTCCCTGTAGTAGCGCCACTGTATGTAACTGTATTTTTGTACGGGGAGTTCAATGACTTGTCACGCCCCCTGTCAGAGAGATCACATCCTCAGCGCTGCCCTCTGCGACCTATTTACTTGAAACTAGATCACTAGGTGAAACTTCACAGTGGTCTATAATGTAATACCTAACTATCTGTTAGATGTGGTATTGTTAGTCATTTGTTTGATTTTCAATGTCAATTGAAATATTTTCGCAAAAGGAAAGGATGGTAATTGTGAAAAATGAAATCCTTTAGAAAGTCAGATAAATTAAATTTCATATTTGATTCACCCGATGGAAGAAAAGTTATTAGATATTACACCGAATGACCCACATACATCTTTATTGTAACTATTTATTTTTCGTTCGTTGTATTTTATTTCTGCTGTAACAATCGCTAATATTCTTAATACCTACTAATAATATATTTGAAATATCAGGGTGGGCTGATTAATTTTTGAGTATGATATTAATATACTCCAAATGTACTTACTCTGTACATCCCTCAAAACTTAAAAAAAAAACTTTCGCACATAATTAGTATCCAAAACTCGTGAGCGGATTCATCCTGAAAATCCACTTATGTCCGCCGACTGATTGCAACGATTCTTAGGAAAAAGTTAAGGGTTGTTGAATTAAACTCGACATTTTAGCTAATTAATTTAATTACGGTACGGTTTACTATTTACATGGTTTAAAATTTACATTATGACTTATAATTATGATGATACGCTAAATCCAAAAGAGACATATATTCACGAACACTAAACACTCCAGAGACTCTTTAAAACTAAACACTAACGGCCGGTTTCTGAAAGCTAAGCCGAGTTTAATCTTTTGCTTAAACTCGGTTACAATATAACAATTCTATAAGTATCCATAGCAACCATTATAGTTAAATAAGCTTTCAGAAACCGGCGCTAATTCTCTCTTACTTCTCCGAAAAAATCAATTGTCTTTCCCAAGTCTCTGAATATTGTCTGCATTCTTTAGCTGGGCACTACTCTAACATAAATACGGAATTATTGGTTATATTAACTACTTGCTACACGATTGAACACTCTAAATATCTTTAACCCATGATGGACAAAACTGACTGCCCTTAAACTTGTCTTAACCTCATGACTGTTTTAACTGAGGTACCCGGAGAGGCTTACATTGCTCAACTGTAAAATATTTCACACCCTGGCCATCCAGACGATGTTTATTGTTAATAAATTAAATAGTATAAACTCCCTAGAAAAATAACTAACACTTATATTTCAAGACAGAGATTAATAGTTTTTCCCCTATGGTCCCAATACATCTAATGTATTAATGTGACATATTTTTAAGATAAATAGAATTTACGAGTTCCTGTTCATATTAAGTTTACATAGGTCTCAAGTTGCACTAATAAAAATGTCTGCACTTAAGTGTCTATTTGCACTCTTTACGTAAGGAAGTGCTTGGCAACCTGTTTATCAACGCGAGACATTTAGATTTCACCCAGGGAGTAAATTAAAAATAGATTGTATAAAAAAGATGTAAAGAAAACAAAATACTGTCTATACAATTATTTTTAATGATTCATTTAAAATAAGTTGTATAAATCAATGGCAGTTCCTATTCTCACATACAGTAGCGAATCTTGGACACTAAAAGAAACAAGATGCAAGTAGAATTCCGGCAGCGGAAACGACATTTTTGATGGTCGTTAAAGGATGTAGCATATTTGACCATAGTCTCAATGAAGATATAGGAGATGAATTTAATATCTCTCCTGTGCTGCATAAAATCTTGAAAGAATGCCCATTTGAAAAATTCCAAAGCACGCGCCAAGAGGAGTGCAAGACCGAGAAAGACCAACGAGTAGATGGGTTCCGAAGAAGAGACTGCATTTTATAATCCATAAACGATGAATATTCTTTGAAATTCAAATTTATTTTTTAGTTTTATTTATATTTATTTAAATTATAAATTTTGCGACAGCCTTGTTACTGAGTTGTGACACCAAGGTATCGGACACACCGGTAGGAAAGCACTGACGTAAGGGAATCATTGTATTTGTAAATAATTCGTATTAAATTGAATAAAAATAAATAAATAACGAATTTAACGAAGATGAAGATGTTTATTACATTGGTATAAGAAAGGATGCGTCCTTGAATATGGACTTATGCGGCGTCCATAGAAACTACCAGCGTAACAGAGATGTTAAGTGGGTTGCAGGACGATATTTTGAAGTCCTTTTTTGTATCGTAGCAGTGGCGTACTGTATGCTGTCTGGGTAGTGTTTTAAGCCAGTATTACCCAACTTTTATCAAGGCACATTGGCTAATATTTGTCACAAATTGCAAGGAATACAAAACACTGTTTTTGGTAAGGGGTACGGTGTTACCATATTATTAATTTAACTAATAAAAATATTTTAATAACATAAAATTAGTGTAAATTAGAGATGGGAATTTCGGCTCAGTTTGCGGAACCGGATCAGTGGAGGTCGTTCAGTTTGTTGAGCCGGTTCATTGATCCGGCTCAGTGATCCGGTTAAGTAAACATGTCTCCGAAACACAGGACGGTCGTTAGTTCGTAGGTAGAAAGTCGCTTAGAGCCGGTTCTTGCAATATATAAACTGTAAATATGATCCCGAGACACAGGTCGGTCGGTTGTTCGGTCGTAGGTAGAACCTCGTTTACAGCCGGCTCTTGCTTAGAGCCGATTCTTGCAATATATGACCTGTAAACATGATCCCGAGACGCAGGTCGGTCGGTCG
Organism: Liopterus haemorrhoidalis; assembly: GCA_963971575.1. Classification (NCBI taxonomy): domain Eukaryota; kingdom Metazoa; phylum Arthropoda; class Insecta; order Coleoptera; family Dytiscidae; genus Liopterus; species Liopterus haemorrhoidalis. The sequence continues at coordinate 51,665,366 of OZ020612.1, forward strand.
TTCGGTCGTAGGTAGAACGTCGCTTAGAACCGACTCTTGCTCAGAGCCGGTTCTTGTAAACATGATCCCTAGACACAGGTCGGTCAGTCGTTCGGTAGAACGTCGCTTAGAGCTTAGAGGTAGAACGTCGCTTAGAGCCGACTCTTGCTTAGAGCCGGTTCTTTTAAACATGATCCCGAGACACAGGTCAGTCAGTTGCCGGTCGTCCGGTCGTAGGTAGAACGTCGCTTAGCCCCGACTCTTATCTAACATTTTTGAAACAAGCAATTCACTTTATGTAGCTACTGTATTTTAAACCAGATGTGTTAAGTTTATGGCGATGTTTATTGCCCTTATAAATCGGACATCTGGGATTTGGGCAATATTTTTAATATTTTTATATAGTATGGTTGTAAGAAAATACAGACTAACCCTATTAGTTTCAAATAAACTGCCCTACAAATTGATGACAAAATACACTTTATGATAATACATTACAAGCCAAGTTCTCGCGAAGTTCAACATGACATCGATCCAGATCCGGATCACTCCGGTCACTGTTCACAATCGCCCGACCAATCGTATCCTTGAAACTTGAAACTATACAGTGAGCCGTGAGCCGGCTCATTTCAATTTGGTGAACCGTGTCACTTCGGTCAGTGTACTGAGCCGGCTCAGTGAGCCGGTTCGTTCATGAACGACCCATCTCTAGTATAAATGCATCAAATTATGGATCGATTTGAATGTATCTAATAGGATAATTTTAACTGTAAAAATATGTTATTGAATTGCTAATAAAAAATAAATGAATTATGGATGCAATTTTTTACTACCAAGTGGCATTCCATTATCATCAAGTGCAGTATTTTTCGACGAAGATCTTGTACACGATCATTAAAAAATATATTGACGTATTATTTAAACATTTCTACACAAAACTATCTAAACATAAAAGTTAAGCCAACGGAGTGACCGAGCTCGTTAAATCACGCAGTTCTGACTGGTGTCTGAATTGTGAGGTAGCTGATTCAAGTCTCCGTTGGTGATATTATTGATGCGAAAATAATATGTTAATTAATACCCATAAAAATTTTGCTTGATATCTATTATTATGTTGAGGGGGTCAAAGACAAAGTGATGTAACAAAAAAAAACAAACAAACCGCTTTACTAGATTCGCTGTATTAAATTACACATTACTATTTGAAATACCTGTTCATAAGTATAAAACCAGGAGAAGAGGTATGACTTGCTCCACATTTGCATTTAACAGATTTTTATTTCTAGTTTATGCTACCACATGTAGCAATTATTGAGATACAATATTTTTACAGTTAAAATATCTTCCTCTTCTTCTTCTCCTTCTTTCGGTATTGTCCGTCGGGTTGAAATGAGATCGAACATACCTCTTAGTTTTCGAAAATAAAATAAAATATTACGCCGAATCTTTGGTTCAAATTAATGGTGAATGGAGAATCCGGAAGAACAAAGATATCCGAGAACTATACTCGAGTATCACACAAGACCTGAGAGATAGACGATTACAGTGGATAGGACACGTGATGAGGAGAAGGGAGGACATAATGGTCAGGAAGATTAAATATTGCCGACCAGTGGAAAGAGGACTTCTGCGAGTGAGGCCAAAAGTTGAAAATATCATATTAGATTGGAAAAAATCGCTGGAAAATTTAATGTCTAGGTCAGGGGTTTTTAAACTTATGTAGTCCGAGGACGCCCTCTTAAACAACATTTTTTTTGTGGGCCCCATCCCAACCCTAGGCATTTTTTGTCGTTCTTGAGACTTAATTTCTGGCTCAGTAATCTCATAGGCACTACGTTGTAATAAATATTGGTAAAAATGTATCGCTGGTTATTTTAATAAATGGTCTTCTGCATTTATAGAGGAACATTTTTATTAGCATATAGAATAAAAAACATAAAATTAAAAAAATAGTATTAAAAGGAATAAAAAAAGTTACAAATTATAATACGTTAAACTCATAAAAACATTTCTTGGTCAAATATTGGTCATATTAGATCTTATTATAATATGTTTTCTGTAAATAATTAAATTTTTACTAATAATTGTTTAGTTATGTCAACAGTTAGATAACAACAAATACAAAAAGTCTTGACCATGTAGGGTTTTTATTAAATGATTTATTTGAATAAAAGCGAAAAGTTGGGGGATGTAAAGTTAATGTCAAAATTGTTTCGCGGACCCCGGGTAATTGCTACGCGGACCACAATTTAAGAACCGCTGTTCTAGGTAGTTACTAATTTTATTTCAGATTGTTAGTTTTGTATGAGATATTGTAATCTGTGCTGCGCACAATAAAAGAGTTAAAAGTTGAATTAACTTTATGCTCGAGCTGTTACATCTTGTTTGTATCCAAATCACATAGAACGATATCGAACCTCATCCATAATTCTGTCCTAATGACTTGCGAAGGTCAGTCATATTTCGACATATGAATGGTGGGTATATGAATGGAGCTGGCAGGTATTGGCCGCAGGTGATTGTTCGTTAATGGGGTTGTTGTTCTGATCCTATCTTGTCGGTGTGCCGCGGCGTGGAGAGCACGTGGTCGCGAGGGCACAGACCCGCCGCCGCCGCAAGGTCATCATGCAGGACATTACACTCCGGGGTGACATGTCCTACCTGCATTCTGGCATGGTACATCTTGCACTAAACAGATATGGATTAAGGAGGGGATTTAAAAGGATCACGCTCAGATACCAACTATCAGACAGAATTGTCTATCGTACAGTTCATTTAAAAATTTACTATAGTCTGTTTTTTAATTTCAAGGAATAAATGCAAAAGAAAGCCAGCCTGTAGCTGTAAACGTTAAATCGTCTGTACCTGCTACTTGACCGTTGAGCAAGGGCACGGACGTGAGTTCAATTCCCGCTTATGTCAAATAATTTGTATAAAAAATCCATTGAGCAGAAAATATTTGTTTTCTTATTATAAACAATTTTTGTTATATTTGTATTTTTCTATTAAGTCAATAAAAGGGGAGCAAGCCTGTAGCTGCTACGTTAAATCGTCTGTACCTGCTATTTGTTCGCTAGGCAAGCGCACGGACGTGAGTTCAATTCCTGCTTATGTCAAATAATTTGTGTAAAAATATTTATACAAATTACAGGTTCTGCTTAGCCGTTCGCAACCGGCTTTAAACTGTAGGTGCCTTTCTGTGTACGCTAAAAAATGGACGTAGTACTGACCATATTACTCCTGAATGTACACAGATTGAAAACATGATCACGAAACCTGGAAACAGGAGGCCTTGGCTCATTTCGGGCTGTCGCCCCAATGATGATGAAATGCAAATGATCTACATTAGAATAATTTAAGAAGTATTAATGTTTACAAACTAAAGGTACATTCCCGCAAGTATAAAATTTAAAAATAGATTGCATCTGAAAACCAATTAGGTGATTAATTTATCTGACTTTATGACAGAATTTTGCGGTTGACAGTTAAAAGTAATGGCTGTCGTTGTCATAAAAATTTGTGTATGTAAAAACGACTCGCCGGTAACCAATCACAGATCAGCTTTCTGGCACGGTATTTTTGAATCGCTCCTTCGAATTAAAAAACAGAATATAGCAGGACTACAGTATTTCCAAAATGAAATGGCCACTCTTGTTAAGAAGCTTAAAAAAGCAGTCATGGGTTTATTGCAGTAATCCCAAGACTTATTGCAGTAAAAAGAATATAAGAGGTATCAACGGAATTTTAAATTTAAATCGAATAGATGTAACGCTAGTTCAATTAAAATTTTAAGGGTTGTTATACTTGTTTGTTAGTTAATTTTCAACGTTCATAGCGTACATACATTAACAACGTGGCTCTTGGGCGACCATTTGATTTTGAAGAAATTCCTAATTTCTGGGGTGTAAATAGTGAATATGTGCAAAGTGATTTGAAGTGCGAAAATGTGGACGTTGACGTGGAATGCGAAAATGTGGACGTGGCTACTAAAGGAAAATGTCATTTGTCAGAAGATTGCAAAGTTCTGATACTGAACGTTTTGATCAAAAATTCCTGTTGCACTATTCCGGTTCACACCAAAGTTTATTACTTAAAAAATTTTCAGATTTTTAGATTACCCCTTTACAGGGGGTGGGACAATATTTCTTTTTGCATAATCTAAATAATTTATTTTGCAAAAATAAAATTTTGGTCGTTAATCCACGTACGTTGTAGTTACGTATAGCCTTTAGTACCCTACTCAGAATTAAAAAAAAAATTCTGTGAGCCCATATTTGTTCATATTTTTAAGGTGATATATTTTTTAGATATTTTAGTATTTTTCCTATGTGCGGGTCAAAGAGTTGCATAAGCATACCAAATTTCAATTTTCTATGTTTAGCTGTTTGGCTACAATTTTTACCGAACAGACAGACTGACAGACAGACGATAAAATGACGGTATAAGGTCATACCTACAAAACCCTAAAAACTGTTGATTTTGAATTTATTGAAGATTAAATATTGTCCTAGACATCCAGCATTCTGTTGGCTTCGTACACTTATTAAATACCTACCAAACTCTGAAAGGTGTGAAAATTCACACTTCAAATTTTTTCTTAGAGCCTGGAATAGCATAATAGCTATTAATTTTGGCCTATCGTACCTCTTCCTTGAAATTTGATCATAAACATGAATTTTGTTTTACCTTCGTTTATTTTTTAACAGTGTTTGTAGAACTATTTATTCTAAAAGTTTAAAGTGCAATTAAATTTTCTTTAATTAGAAAATTTCCTGAAGGTTTACGTAACTTTCAATCTCTATCACAACTAGAAATTGCAACTAAAAAAGAATTGTAAAGACTAAAAACTAACCTAGAATAAACCTGTATACCATCACCATGAACAAGCAACAAGTATGTGTGTATTTAAAAATAGAAGCAAACTCTATTTTTAGAATTACAAGAAGTGATATTGCAAGAAAAACATCGTCCCTTGAAGCACCATAATAGGTAGTGAGGTTGGCGACCCTGTCAGCTGAGCCCAACGATAATCACACAACCAACCAACTGACTTTTCAATGGAAATTCATAAGGAGTTTAATGGAGTTGTGAGATTGACGCTTGGAAGAACTGCTTGGCCTATAAATTGTCTTCGAGGATATGTACTGTCATAGCATATATATATAAGAGCTTCCATTTAATTTTTTTAATTTAAATTTTAATAATTTGCCAAAATTTAAATTAAAAATTTCCAGCAATTTTTTCTTTATTTGTTTCACATCTAAGCCTTCATTAAATTAATAAGAAATATATTGATAAATGGCTTCTTTATTTTCAATTTCAGAAACGTATTTTTTACTATTAACAATGTGTTATTAGATTTATAAGTATTTCACTACTATAAATGATTTATTCCTTTTTGATTCGTTAAAAACAAAAAACTAAAATAATTCAAACAGTAGGTTGCACCATGACTAGTAGTAATAATAGTAGGTGGAGGTAATAGTAATAGTAGGTAGAGCTTACACACATGAACTCGATTCTCAGCTGTTATTTGTATAATTATATTTTTCATTTCAAAAAAAGACATACACTAATTTAGGGTTAAATACAAAAAATCCATAACGTTAGCTATAATTTAGCACCGGGTTAAAAGGTGCGGGACAGTATTTTTTTTTAGTACATTTTTGAAAAAATACGTTTTAAAATAAATAGATTTAAAAACTAAGTTCCGTAATCTATGTCTTAAGAACTTTCTTTTGATACCTTACAACAGTGGTGCGCAAACCGTGGGTCCCGACCCCCAGAGGGGTCGCGGGAAAATTTTTCGGGGTCGCCAAGTTTGAAGAAATTTATATGACATTAAAAAATATAAGGCTTTTCTTCAATAAGTATCAGGTACCAGTAAAATAGTGATATGAAATTTTATTCTTTATAAAAAAATAGAACTATATTTTTTTACGAAAACAATTGTCTGTATTAAACTCTCTTTAAACACTCTTTTAAAAACACCCTGTAAGTGCAATTCCCAGAAAGAAATTCACTTTAACTACGTTGACGATTAAAAAAACGTCTATTGTCTATCCAGGGGTCGCGACAAAATTTTACACAAATAGAGGGTCGGAAATGAAAATAGTTGGCGCACCACTGCCTTACAATACATTTTTTAAATATTTTTTTCTTCAACGAAACAAAAAATTTGTTTTTTTATCCTCTCATCAAGAGATTTTATTTGGTTCTCCACTCATTTTTTTTTTTTTTTTTTTAATGAAAAGCATTTTTGTTTTTTCATTAAATACATATTTGTTTATATTTATATCGCGATGTATTTTTTTGAATTCTTTGTTTTTCCTATATGTGGGTCAAAGAGTTTTACAAGCATGCCAAATTTCAACTTTCTATGTGTAGCCGTTTAAATTCCTACCGAATAGACAGACAGGCAGCCACAAGATTGAGACGTTAAAGGGTTTTTTGCTGGTCATACATACAAAATCCTAAAAATCGCCTTTTAATAGCTTACTTGCAAATGGCATTTCCTATTCATCAAATGCGAGCGAGTGAGTGGATTTTTCGATGGTTGTTTTCTAAGTCTCAGAATTTTTTCTATATTTGGATCAAAGAACTGTATATACATGCCAGATTTTAGACCACAATTTCTATCATAGACTACAATATGAGTGACAGTAAAAATGTAGGTAAAGTGCAGTTAAATTTCATAATTTAATTAGAACTTGATATAATCAGAAAGCAATTTTATAGTTTAAAATTGCAAAATCCAACCATAAGGATGATATCTATTGTCATAAATAAAACAATTAAGAACCAAACAATCCATCTAGGTGTGTTCACTGTTTAGGAAGCACTGATATAATCTCAATATAAAACAATACTCGAGGCAATAAATTCTTTGTTCTATTGACGGAAAAGAAATTTAATCTCATAAATCATCATAACCTTTCATAATTCGCAATAATTTGAAAAATGTTAATTTAAATATTTAATCGTAAAGTAGTGAGATCCCATCTATTGGCGTGACATAGAGTTGGATCACGAGTCTTAGCGTGTACGATTTTCTGAGCGCACCCACGATTTAATTAACGCCTTGCGGATAACCTTTCCTTCTAAACTTTATACATAGCGTACTGACACAATTCCATTATAACAATATCAATGGTATCCAGCTATCTTGTTAATCTGTACGGTAGTGGTAACACTGTATACGAACTTTATACACTGTGGAATGTAAACTTCGAAGTACTAGATCAGGCAAAACAGTATTTAAGAGGTCAAAATATCTTTAATTGTGTGGGATTTTTATGTCTACAGGATTTTAAGTAGAAAAAGTCAGTGTTACAGTTTTTAAATGGTTTTGTATTTAGCCTAATATTATTACTGTTCGGAGATGTATCGGTAATTGATAATGGTGTTAGCATAGAGAACGGTCGCTAGCAAGAGGGATTGTGGGTCGTACTGACTAGATGGTTTATGACCTCTTTGGGGGAAAAATGATCTCTTAAGTGAAGGAAAAGTACGTGACTATTTGTAAAATATAAAACTTGTAAAATAATTAGAGTTGTAAAATAAATGTAATTGTAAAAATATTTTTTGAAATATGTTAAACCCGACTACAATTAGTAATAAGATATAATCTGGGAATTAATATGTAAAAATTAGGTTATTATCAAGACGATATTACCGTGTCACATTTGATTTTAATTACTGACACGGTAACATCGCCTTGATAATAACCTAATTTTTACATAGTTTATATTTTCTACGTACAATTTTCCATGTGTTTTGTAATTTTTAACTTTTAACCTCGTTTTTACCTAGGATTGGTACATACATGACCTTCCATAACTTTATTCATAGTTTATGATAACTGCATATCACAGGCTGAAGATGCATTTACTGCAATAAATGCCAAACGTCCCATGATTTAATTTATTTATTTTACCTACATGACGATTTAAAAAGAAACACTATTATTATACCGACTCGTCAAGATCATCCACTGATATATATAATTTATTTATTTTATTTTTTTTATTCTTATATTATATTTATTTTTTATATACTTATTCCAACGAGTACAATAATAGTAATTCAAATCGCCCTTCTGTTGTGCAAATATCCTAATTTGCAGTGAACAGAATTTATCGTTACAGTGACGTAATTTGTCGTGCTGAGTAAATATTCGGTAGGAAACATTTATCGTTCGATGTTCATATTTTCTCATGCCGTTACGTTTTCCAACTTGCAAACCCTACGATGCAAGTTCTAGGATAAACGTTTCTTTCCAACAAATTGTATTTGTGTTTAATGTTCTGTTTCTTTCTAATATATCGTATTTGTGTGCCGTATCTAAAATCGTTAGGTGATTTATTTCTTCATACCTTCGTCCTTGATGTGCAAACATTTGCTGGTCCTACAGTATATAGTTTTTTTAATCTTAATCTTTATTCTTATGGCTTTAGAGATTTCAATGATCAAGCAAGCGACTAACCTGATGGTCCCACTATATTTCTTCTTGGACACTATCAGTGTTGAGCCGATTCTGTTGGTAACGTCAGGAGAAACGACTTATAGTGTGACCGAATTCGGAGCTGCGCCAAAGAAAAAATAAATATATATAAATAAATAAATACGTCAATCATATTTTCTTAAATTTGATCGTAATTTTGTTGTTTAAATCGGTTTCTTTCACAAAAAAAAAAAAAATAATAATAATTGGTGGCTACTGACAGACAGATATCAGGAGAGATGAATAAAATAACAATAGATAACAACTAATAGCATTTGTTTGGGTAAAAAAAAAAAAAATAGAATGGGAAGAATGGTGTACTAAAATTAACATTTATAGAATATTATTAAATGAATGAATAAATCACCATTACTGATAGGAAAAGACCTAATCTGCTGTATAATTCCCTAGTAACGACATTTATTTGTCTTTGTGTAATTTTGTTACACTCTTGTGTTCATTTCTTAATGATGCAATATCGTTATTTGAGTGTTGACACTTTTTCCTTTAAATATGACCACAAAAAGTCTGGTGTATGCTTGTTGCAGTTTGATGTTGATGTGGTGACTCTAAGTTAGACGAGTTTCTAAATGTAGTCCTAAATACCTCACAGTTATATCTTTTGCATTTAATTATAAAGTTTGCTAATTGATGGTAATATTGTTTGGATTCCGGATTCTCTTTAGGGCAAATATTTTATCTTCGTACTTGTCCGTATTTAAAGTTATATTCCAGATTTTGAGCAAACGACAAACAATATCTGCATCTATCTAATTGCGGTATCTCCGCGTACATGACAATTTCTGCTTGAGCTGTTGGGTCGCTGGCATAAATGTTGAATAAAATTGGGCGTAATATACTGCCTTGTGGGACTCCTGCTTCTTATACTAAAGGACCCTGTTTCTCGTGCGGAAGGTTCTGGGTTTGATTCACGGTCAGGGCATGAATATTTCTGTTCGTCCTTTTCACCTCATCCTCATTACATAAAATACAAAAAAGTCTCATGTAGATTTATCACCGCTCCCAGTCTGGACTGGGTCACCGTGGGAATTGGAGACCTGAATCTTTACTCTTTGGAGTAGAAGGCCTGAGATCAATATATAGTAGCAGTACGTTTGTAATAACTACGGCTTGGTGAGACTACTGTGGAACGTGTATGGGCTGACTGAGAAGAAAAAGGTTATAGATTTGTTTCAACAAATTTTTTCTGTCTGTATAACCTAATAAAAATAATCGTGATAACATACTTTATAGTGAAAATTCTTTGCATTATATCAAAGGTTAACGTTCTTTTGTGATCTTAATAAAAAACGCGGGAAATCAAAATAAAACTTCTCACAAGATTTAAATGTGAAGGTTACATATGATTTCAGTATAACATTTGCATTAGATAAATATAAGTCATTTTTTACAATAGTCTACCTCCCAAAAACATCATAAACAAAACATAAAAACATAATTAATCATAGTTTTTTGTTGAATGTCTGTTTATTAGGTGCCAGAAAAAAATATGTTTTTTTGCTGAAATGTTAATTAATTATACACTAATTTAAATATATGACGAAATAATAGGGAAGATTATATGGTGTAAAAGTCCATTATGTTACAATGTTGCAGTTTGTAATTTAATTAAAGGTTTTGGATTTTGGGTTGTGGAATTTTTATTTTTTGTATTTTTTGTGCCTCCCATCGTGGTACATTATTAAGTTGTTTAACAAAACTCTGAATCATTTTATTGCCATGGAAAATTTCACTTTATTTTAAAATAGTGTGGATATTGTTTATAAGGACATCTGATATAACGACATATCGGTTTTTGCTTCGAAATTTCAAATTCCCGGCCAGAAACAAAACTTTTAACTTATCGCTTATAACTACATCGGATATTACGACGAAAAATGGCTTGAAATTTGGGTCAAATTATCTTTTATAACGACGGATCACCACTACCTAACGCGAAAATGCCGGGGAAGTACCGAATTGGCTAGGGAAAATACCAAGTTATGAAAAGGCAAGGCGAAACCCGACAGATAAATTCATTCAGTGGTTAACTACGAGTTGAAGGTACGTCATCGACGTCGATATGGCGAAAGGAAAAGCATTAATGTAAATTTTTCAAATATTGATTAAGAACTCGAAACGTTTAAGATATGACGAAAGATGAAATTTTAGCTGAATCATATCCTAATTTGGAGTCTGAAATGAGCAACGACGAAGTGGAAATGGAAGAAACAACACGGAGTTTCAAACACCCACTATAAAGGATGCATTTTCAGCAGTTGAAACATTTCAGCATTTTTTCACGTTTAATGAAAAGAGGCTAAAACAGATTTTGCATTGCTACAATTGGAAAAAATTATTGAAATTTTTTTTTTTAGAAAACCGAAAATCACAAAAAGCCATAATGACAGATTTTTTGTTAAACTTAAATATGTATACATACATACATACGTATGTAAAATTATGTAAGTGTTAAGTTGTTTGTAAAATAAGTTGGATTGTTTTTTTTTTTAAATGTTTTGTAACACTTGAATATTGTTTTTATTGCTTAAGCTTCTTGCACTTATGTAAATGTACTCTTTTTTAACATAAATAAAATGTACATATTTTTCAACATTATATCTTGAGGTGATGAAAATCGCTGTCCACGCATTTTTTGTTTGACATTGGGGAACAACAAAAAGTCGTTAGGGGATAAATCAGGTGAATACGGGCAATGAGATATTAATTCGATGTTTTTCTCCTTCAAATAATCAATTGTTTGACGTGCTGTGTGGGAGTTTGCATTGTCATGATGAAGACTGATGCGACGTTTTTGATTGTTTTTCTTGATTTTGTCGATGACTACAGTCAAACAAATTGTTGTAGACCTTTCAGCATTAACTGTTTTCTGAACCTCTAAAGGAATGGTTGCGACATGTCCAGTACAACCGAAGAAACAACCGATCATATTTTTGGAAGTACTTCGTGAACGAACAATTTTTGTGGGTTTCGGTTCATCTTGGAAGACCCAAACAGTGGATTGATGCTTAGTTTCCGGTTCTTATGAATAAATCCAAGTTTCGTCACCTGTAACGATCCTGTATACGAATTTTGCAGTGCCTAGGTTGATTTTTTAGCATTCCCTTACACCAATCAACACAAGCTTTTTTTATCCATCGGGAACAGATCTTTTTCACATCTAAATGTTCATGCAAAATCGAATGTATTGCAGTCTGCGATATGCCAAAGGATCTTCCTTGATATACAGTTTGAGGTACCATTCTCGCATTGTCTTTGTGCGTACCATTGATTTTGGGGGATTGGTACGTTGAATTGTATGATTGTTCCAGTTTTCAATGTCCTTTTTGGTTCTTTCACTGTTTTATCTTGCTATGAGATTTTATGATTTTCAGTTTAATTGTTACATTACGTTGTACAGTGGGTGACACTGCAATCTCTGCGATTTGTACGTACTAGATTCTAGGGGGGGTTAGTGTTACTGGCTGTCATATTGATGTAATGATTTCTGCGAATTATTCATATATGTTTTTTGAATATTTGTTATTATTATATAACGTAAATTAATAAGGTAGTTTGTCAAATTTAACTCATAGTTTCACATCTATTATTGTTATATTATTAAATTATTTTTCCTGTTTTCCTATCCTTCTGGATTTTCAAGTCTAAAATATTTTGTCAATGTCAGTTCCGCAACTTCACCATTCCTGGTGATGGACGATGTATATGATGTTAGAATAACGTTAAAATTAGTATAGCACCTGAGGAGGCCAACAAATAGTTGGCGAAACGTTGTGTTACTTAAATAAACGTTCTGTCCAAAAAAGCTGAATGAAATTTTTCCTACTTCTACAATAAAATTAGTGAATTAAAGCCATCTTTAAATTAACAAGTGTTAAAGTCACAACGTAGATTCTGGAAAGATAAAGACAATAAAACAAATTTCTATCGATATTTTACCCTCATTACAGTGCTTTCTTTAGATTGTAATTGTAAAGTAATACTGTACAGTGAAAATTCTTAGAATCATTCTTTGAATTGCCATCAGATTAAACGATTAAATCTCTCTCGTATGAAAATATTTTAACCTTGTTCTTACAAGATGTAAAAAGTGCAAATAACGACTTGTGTATTATCTAACTGAGAAATGAGCTAGTAAGTCGAGCGGTCTTGTAGTTTCTAGTGACAGTCGATAAACTGACATCGCGTATCGTCATGCTATGTTTGACCTGATCCAGAATGAATTTATTGAAGTTTCACTAACTAATTACCGTGCGTTCTTGTTTACACTACTGAATTACCAACGTGATGGCAAGCTGTATCATTTAGATAATAAAAACACTAGTGAAAAAACATTATAGTGTTAAGATAGGTTAGGGCTTCGATATAGAAATAAGTGGTATGTCGACTGTATGCATAATGGTGATTTTTATCAGGGCTTCGAACCGTTATTTTTTTCGTTTTGGTTTTTGTTACGGTTCAATTAAAAAATATATATATCGGTTCGGTTCCGGTTTTCGTTCCGGCAAAAATAACGTTTTTTTTTTCGGTTTTCGGTTCGGTTCCGAGTGGTAAATTTTTAAATGCTTTTATTTGTATTAGAAATTTATTTTCTACTATAATTTAGAACATTTTATTTCTTATTTTGTAATAATCATACCAAGGCCGCTGCCAGGGGAGGGGGTTCTGGGCGTTCACCCCCTCCCCCCGAAATAATAGAAGCGGAATTAATTTTTACTTATCAATTAAAAAAAATACGATTTTTTTCTGCTCATCAGTTTAAAAAATAATCTTAAATAAAATGTATTTTTTATTTTGGTTCACTCCCATAAACATTATTTGAACCGAAATAAACCGATATTTTTTTTCAGTTCAGCTCCGGTTTTCGTTTTGTAACACAGATTTGTCTGTGTTACACATTTTAACTGAATGTGTACAGTTCGAGGATGTCAGGGAGAGGTTAGGCCTGTGCTATGACCTGTCAGTTGCTTTAGGTGACGACAGAGTACATGGACAGGCTGATACTCTTCTTGAGAGAATCGAACTTACTGTTTTATGTGTGAAGTCTTGCACCTTATTTTAATGTGTTCTATTTCTTAACTGTGATATTCGATGGTAATTAGCCCCTTTACAGCCTCTTACCATCACCCTGAGTCTGTTCAAATTTTCGAACAGACTTTTTATCGTATTTATTTGTGTTTGTCTGTGCAAGATTTCTTTCATTGAGTATTCGTAATTTTATTGATTTTATCTTTTATTGATTGTTTAATTTATTGTTTTTAATATGTAGTGTGGTAATTTAAATGGGCTGCGTTAGGCGCAAATAGCCTTCGTTGCTGTGCGCCAAAGATTTTAACTAACTAACTTTGTTGTAATCTGCGCGATGACATTTTGTTAGGTTATGTAAAGGCATATAATGTAAACGTTCTCTCCGATGTAGACTGAGATAGCCAATGTGTTTATATGTCTGTCTCATTAAAACAACTCACCAACGATAAGTTTGGAAAACTATCGACAACGTATAACGTATTAAATTTAGAACTCTGAGCGATTGCTCGCGTTACCATATGAAAAAATATGTAGTAACAATCAACAGTGCACAAGTCATAGCCTATAGTCGACTAATTTATCTCTGAACGTAGCATAAATCTCTATCTTTGTAGAAGAACTTTATTATTTGACTTTGGCCTCTTCCCTGTTTATGAAAATATTCGTTCAATGCTCTTTGTCATTGACGTAAACAATTTCGCCCTCTGTTGTAAACACGCAATTATTATTTACGTGCAGAATTTCATCTCCAAAAAGAAGTAAACCTGCTATGACGTCAGAAATTCCTCCCTTGTCCAAAACATTTAACTGAAAATTACGGTGTGACGCAAGTTAACGAAACCTGTATTTTTAACTTTTATTTTGTACATCCCTTTTGCGTTTAAAAATGCATCATCAATGAATTGGCAAATATTTCTTATCTAGTTTTAGTTGTGCATTTTAGCAGATGACGTATACAGAAACCATTGTTGACGTATACAGAAATGGGATCTCTAACATTGTGGGTGTATGGGAAATATTACAATTGTAGATCGTTGAACTTTCATATTTTAATCATTCTTGAAAATTCTGTGACGATAAAAATTCATGAATAAGAAATTTAATGATTGCTTTTTCTCTGACCATCTTTATGCTCTATTTAGTTTATTCACTTATTTTACTATTCAGTTTTTGTTTCATTGAAATAGTGTCATTATCTCACTAACAAAACGTACAACTTTTGAATCCTTTAAAGTTATTAAAGTGGGACACTGTTTTTACCGACCGCCAACATATATAAGGGAGGTATTGTTATCATACCGATTTTGACATTTCGAGATTTCGATGGATCTCCACGAATTGAGGTCCCTATATAAGTTTTGACTATTTTTAGCATGATGTCGGTCAGTGTACACGTGCAGAGCAAATTCTGCTAAAAGGATTTTTATGAAACTTCATATTTAAGCTTTTGACATCAATGGCACGAATTGATCAACTTTTGGTGAAAATCGGTTAACCAGAAATGGGAGTTTACTCGTGTCTGTTTTAAGATTTTTGCGAATAATTCACAACAGAGAAATATTTCGAAAACAATTATTTAACAAAAGTTGCTATAAAAGCAATAACTAACAACTTTTTTTTTAAATGAAAATAAATAAATAAATAAATAAAAATAAAATAAACCATAAATTCAATTTTTTTCAACCTTAGTTAAATAGTCATTAAATAAAATAAAATATAGTTGAAAGATAAATTGTAAACATTTTAATTTGTGGTATATTTTATTTTTATTTTATTTATTTATTTATTTTCATATGCAGATTTATATTATTTTTACCAATTACTTGCAGTTTGATATTAATAATTATGTAAAATTTACTTTATTAACTTTAAAAAATTGTAAAATAAAATTATATCTACTCAATTCTTACAGCTCTGATGAAGATTTAAAATATAAATCGAAACGTTAGCGAAGTTAAAATATTGTTTTAATTTTTGACCAGTCCAAATTCCATTACTTTCTCATATTATTTCTATATTTTATATGATTTTATTTGTAAACATGTATGTAGTCAAAAAAAGCAGCTGTGGCCACCACAGGACCGACCGCCATCACAAAGTACTTGTTTAATTTATGCTGCTTTATCAAAAAATGTCTCAAATAAAAGTTGTTAGTTATTGCTTTTATAGCAATTTTGTTAAATACATTTTTTCGATATATTTCTCTGTTGTGAAATATTCGCAAAAATCTTAAAACCGACACGAGTAAACTCCCATTTCTAGTTAACCGATTTTTACCAAAAGCTGACAAACTCGTGCCATTGATGTCAGAAGCTTAAATATGAAGTTTCATAAAAATCCTTTTAGCCGAATTTGCTCTGCACGTGTACACGAAGTTACACACAGACAGATATCGTGCTAAAAATAGTCAAAACGTTATGCAGGGACCTCAATTCGTGGGGATCCATTGAAATCTCGACATGTCAAAATGTCGGTATGATCACAATACCTCCCTTATAAAAAATATGGTCAACTAATGATTTTCTTTCCCAAAAGAAAATCTCTATTATACTTCTAAGGGTCGTTACAGACCTGTTTGCACATCGACCATTCGTTTCTACTCGTTCCTGCTTATTCGTGTTCGTTTCAAATTTAGATCGTTGAAGTTTGTAGTCGTTGCTTATGATTTTTCATGTTCGTTTGTTAGGTACAAAGTTTAACATGAACTTTAATTCGTTGTTTTGATGACAACACATTTGTGACACAATCGAGTTACTAATTTAGGTAGTTCATACTGTGCGTAATATTTTGATTTGTATTAGTATGTACGTGGGTTCACTGTACCTTAGAAATGCAGTCGCAGCGTTGTAGTAATAATATAAATTATCTAATCATTTGTACTTCAGTTCAATGACTTTCCAATTTAAAATTACAATACTGATTTTTAATATCGATAAATATTGCAATGCCAAATGGTAACACAATTTAATACTAATTAAATTATATTTTACCATAAAAAAAAAATGTATATAGGCCAATTTTAGTCTTAAAAATATATTTAAAGCGCCCTCACCTTTTGGCCACCAGTTAGTGTATTCGAGCGTATCACTTCTCAATACCTAGTGAGTGACTATCATCATTGTATGTTATTTTCTCACGCTTATTTTTCCAACTTTTTTATTTTTAATTTCACGTTTTTTTTTTAGTTTTTAATTTGCATATAGACGAATTTTAGGGTAGGGAGTCTAAAAAAATATTTAATTTAAATATTTAACGCGCCTGCTCGTATGTAGTTTTTGAAAAATTGTCATTTTTTGTCGGTTTTTTTGAATTTATTCAAAAACGGTATAGAACATACCATATTATTTTTGAAGATCGGCATAAATCAATTATCATGTATAACTATAATCACATTGTTAAACTACAAAAGAACTAGGGTTCATGTTTACAACCACGTTGTAAACAGTCAACGGTCAGTGGCGCATACATACGTTTAAGTCCTAACTATGAATAAGTATACTTGTTTTTCTTATTCCTTTAAATAAGATGCGTAATGTGAAAAACGAATCCTCACGGCTTTGGGTTGACATCACTTCTATTTTAATTTTATGACCTAACTTTTATTATTTTATTGCGATCTTCAAAACTAATTTGGTACGGACTTTTTATAAACCGTAGCTTGTAATGGAGATTATTCTTGAAATCTACGACTTAAAATACATAAGTATACACATTTTGAAGTAAATGAAAGAGAAAAAAAATTTGCTGAAAAATTGAAAAAATAAGGGGTACCCCTTACGATTTTTTCGATTTTTGTACATTTTCAAAGGTTTTGTTTGACGATTCATACTTATTGTAAAAGTTGGCTTATTAGGGCCTCAATTTTTTTCAAGACTAAACAATATACGAAGATTTGAAAAATTCAAACCGCAGTTCTCTATATTTTATTATTCTTAAGTTAGGATTTTTTTAAATTTCAACAAAAATAAATAAAAATAAAATAAAAATTTTACATATTTATTTTTTGTTGGGGAATGTTTTATAATATATCCTAAGGCCCTTTAGAAACTCGGGATTTCAAAAATTGCAACCGCAGGTCCCTATCTCATTTAGTTTTAGAGATACGGTTTTTTGAAAATGAAATATTTACAAATTTTCCAAACCACACGGATGAAAAATGCGTTAACTCAGGAGGGCTTTAATTTTTATTTAAGTAGATATAAGAATCTAGAGTTTAGATTTCCATTCAAGCCGTAAATTTCTATCTCTAACCGTTCAACAACAGAATAATCTCTCGAAAATTTTGACTTAATATTTAATATTAACTTTCCATTTTTCTTAAGAAAAGTAAAAAAACTAAGATGCCCATCTTAGTCTTTTCTTAACTGAAAGCCAAATATACTACATTTTGTCCTGCTTTTATAGGTTTTCACAACTTCTATCGACATTGTAACAAAAATTCAACACCAAAATATACGTAAAGAGTTCATACTGTACCTACTGCAATATTTAGTACAATAATTTGGCTACCAGTTAGCGTATTCGAGCGTGTCACTTCTCTATAGCCTATACATTGATCACATATTATATTATTATTATTTTATTTTATTTTTATTATTAATAATAATAATAAATTTTATTTGTTTCAAGGTACAAACCTTATACAAAGGAGAATGATAACAGCGAATATAATATGTATATAAACATACAATATTAGAACTAATTTAAACAATAATAGACTAATTATAAGCAATATACCATGAGTTCAAAAAGTAAATACATAAGGGTTAGCTATGCAAAAATAAAATAATGCCTACTGCAATCTTTATATTACAATATAAACTTAAAACAACAGTGATGACAGTTAATTAATTCTAAAGCTTGTAGCAGACATTATTTAATTTTTCCATAGCCAATCCTTACTTTTTGAACTCATATATAAATTATAATATTAAAATAAGAAAAAAAAAAAAAAAAAAACAGAATTATGAAAATGTAAAAATGTGAAAATATATTTTATTTTATTTTTATTATTGGACACCACAGACCAAAAGTCCCTTATTGTGCCCATATACTTATACAATACATACATATATGCAACATTTACATTCAAACATATTATATAAAAGTACAGTACATATATGCTGCTCTCTGGTGGTAAAATACATAAGTTATTAGTTTTAAACATTTGTAAAATTAAAGGGGTATTTTAATTTTAAATATCTTGAAGTAACAACTGTCTCAAGGTACACAAGTGTCCCCTATACTCGTATCAATCGGTCGGTAATATTTTGAAAAGTTTCACTAGCTACTAATCGTTCGTCTTGTTGACAGTCATTAGCACAGTTAGCCGTTGTCAGTGCATCTAAGATAATCCAAAGTAACTGGACTTGAGTCCCGGATACTTTCTATCTATTAAAAACGAATGTGTAGCATCCAGCGTCATAAACTCATTATATCCGTAAACTGCAACGGAACGTTCTAACGCTCATCATCGTTTTATTTTCTCTATAAAAAAATTAAGTAAGAGAGTTGTTCAATTTCTTTACAGGTATCTAGAGCTAGAAGGTCATTGACCTAGTGAAACAAGGATGTTATAACCATTCAAAAAATCTATTTGGAAAGCTTTGATTTTGAAATTTATTATATACTGATTTAACAGAAACATGTGTACCATAAATTTGCCAATACTAATAGTACTGATAATAAATCCTTACCGATTTATTATTCATATCTGCGATATTTACCATTATATCAGTGATTACAAAACAATGGGTCGCGATAACCAAAATTTAAAAAATATTAATTGTTTACTACTGAAAAAGGGATCATGTAAAGAACAAGATGCTTAAAGACATAGTAAAGAACAAATTGCTTAAGATATTTTAATTTTATTTTAGTATATAATAGAATCCGTAACACGCTTTACACACCTCGAAAGCACCGTGAACAGCAACAGCAACATCACGGAAGAAACAACTTTAAGAATCCTTCCTGCGAACAAAGCCTACTATGCCCTTATCAGTCTGCTCAAATCACGCTTGCTATCCTGGCACACAAAAATAAGATTATACAAGACCCTTCTTCGACCCATACTCTCATATGGAATTGAATCTTGGTCACTTACACAAGAACAAGAACGCCGGCTGAAAATATTTGAACGTAAAATTTTACGGATAATTTTTGGTCCTATCCAAGAGGATGGAATATGGAGAATCCGAAGAAATTATGAGCTTATAATGAATCGGATGTGATTGGCTTCATAAAAAGCTCCAGAATAAGTTGGATCGGACACGTCATCTGAATGCCTAACAACATGCCAGTGAAAAGAGTATTCGATAGCGTTCCAGGCCCAAACAGACCGAGAGGAAGACCTCGAATGAGATGGGTGGACAATGTGCACAAAGACCTGCAAAGAATCGATGCCCATAATTGGAGAAGATTACCGCATAATCGCGGAAGATGGAAGAAGTTTGTGGAGGCGGCAAAAACCCTCTAAGGGTTGTAAAAAGCCAATTGATTGATTGATTGATTTAGTAAATAATACATACATGCCTCTTACACAATTAACACCAATCAGGGCCGGTTTCTGAAAGCTTAGCCGAGTTTAGCCATTTGGTTAAACTCGGTTACAATATAACAATCTCATAAGTAACCATAGCAATCATTTTCTGACCATTTTTTTTTTTTTTTTTTTTAATTTTATGGCCTTTGCTGCTGTGGCAATTAGCCAGGACAATTTATATTTGAGAAAATTTCCATGCCTGAACGGGATTCGAACCCGAGACCTTCGCAACGCAGAGCAGATGTGTTACCACTACGCTACGCCGGTCGGCTTTTCTGACCATTGGATTATTTGTTAACTACCTTTCAGGCCCTTACTATTCAAAATGACCACCTCTGGTCGTTTACGCGGCTCTTATATCTTTTCAGCCACTTCAGTAGAATTACGAAGGATTTCTACAGGAAAACTCTCCGCCTTCATTAGGGGAGCTCTTCTGACTAGCGATATTAGTGTGGCTTTTCTTGCAGTCCATATAAATTTCTTCTGTTTGTAGTACACAGGGTTGAAGTCTGAGATGATAGACGGCCGATTAGTAGAAGAAATGAAGGCTGATACATTGTTTTCAAGCCAATGCTGTGTAGTCTTCGCTTTATGGGCTGGCGCTAAATCTTGCTGAAAGCTCCAGTGGTGTCTAGCGAAGAGGTAGCTATTCAATACTTTAAGTATTGACTAAGGTTGCACCGATAAACAAATTAGCCGATTACTGATTACCGATTCATTGACCTAGCTTATCGGTCGATACCGATTAATCGGCTGCTGATTATTAATCTAATCTAACATAACCTAATTTACATAATATATAAAAGAAAACTATTTAAATTACTCGATTTCTACATTTTTTGTCTACATTATATCGGTATATCTCCTAAGTTTTAGCCTACGTAATCAATTTAAACTGCACGGAGAGTGAAAAATGATGGTTTCCCCCATAACGCCCCTTAGGGGACGAAATTGGTGGAAATCAAACCATCCGTTTGGCTTTGCATAAAGGACAAACAAACAAACAAGCAGTTTTCTTGCTTGAGCATACGTGTCTAACAATAATAATAATAATAATAATAATAATAATAATAATAATGGTCGATTACCAAATTCGATTGATCGGCCAAAAAGCCGATACCAATTAATTGGCCGATATGACCGGTTACCGCTTGATTTGATGCAACCGATGAGCAAAAAAAAAATGATGTGAAGTGTGAATTTTCACACATTGCAGGGTTTCGCAGGTATATAATAAGTGAAGGCGGCATGCTGAGTATGTAGCACAAATTTTGCTTTGTAGTAATCACGGCAATATGAACGATATTTTTAAAATAATTTATCGTCTGTTAATCTAAGAGCTTTAAAAACAAATTTTATTTTAATATATTTTTTTAATTAAAAAAAATATATATTTTTTTTCGATGAGCACATATTTGTTTATATTTTTAAGGGGATATATTTTTTAGATGTTTTGGTATTTTTTCTATGTGCGAGTCAAAGAGTTGTATAAGCATGCCAAATTTCGACTCTCTAGGTTAAGCCGTTTGGCTACAATTTTTACCGAACAGACAGACAGACAGACGACAAAATGACGGTATAAGTGTTTTTTGGTCATACCTACAAGACCCTAAAAAGTCATTTCAAAATCAATTGATGAGCAAGTAAAGGGAATATATTATATTTCACCCCCTAAAAGAATATAATTTATCGACTTTAACATGGCTTGCTAGTAGACTCTGCCGACGATTTTCTCGTAACAATTAAGCTTAGTGGTACCGTCATAGCTGCTGCCCTATCAAACCATAACTGCAGAAGGCTAATGGCCACTCTGTATCGTTTAAGCCCTTAGTTCTTGTACCTATGGTGGTTTGTGTATAGGTTCTCTTGGTTTGCTCATCCTCTGGCACTCAACATGTCCTATACATCGTAAGAAAAACTTGAATGTCTGTACCAGGAAAGCATTTTTGTATAGTTTGTATAATTCAAAATAATTAATGAATTAATATAATTCGGACCAGTCGAAAATTAAACAAGTTTATTCAACAAAGCTAACGTTTTGATTTATTATAAAATTTTCTTCAGAGCTTAACGTTAGCATAGTTCAATAAACTTGTTTCATTTCTGACTGGTCCGAATCCTATTAATTTATTAATTATATTACCTACGGACATAATTCATCAAACATATAGTTAAAAATTGTAGGAGTAACATTTAAGAAAATAGTTAAACGACTGAAAACAGTTTATTATTATAAGAAGAGTAATTAATCGTGAAAGATAGCTGTCAAAATGTGATGTGGAATAGTAATGTTCATGACGAATGTCATAGTGACAAGGTGAGATGGTATACCGTTGGTAAAACACTGTGTAACGAACTAGATCACGGACTCAAGACAATGACCGAGTGAGAAGAAGTTGGTATGTTTTATAAATAAGTGTTGATATGAAAGTGTAATGGCATGCAAGCAAGTTCTTCATCACTTCATCTCGTTGCTGGTTGTGACAGAGTTGTACTCACTCACCGTAATATAGGTTACAAGCACACACAGCATCATCACAGATATATCTACCAGCGAGGAATTGACTCTCCAATATCTAATAAGTACAATGAACCGACTATACACCTTCACAGGTTCACATATACACTGAAAATGCTATCGCTGCATTTCTAAAGTGCACTGAACTCTTCTGTATACAATTCGAAACTTTTATATCGTATACTATTTCTTTTCTCTCCAAATGATGGGGTCATTACTTTGACAGACAATATTTGACTACACAACATGTGTCTTCTTCAAACTAGGGGTTAATAGCCTAACAAGTTAAGAACCTAATTTTTCTTTAGGTCAGCTGTAAGGTCAATACCTTACTATGACCAATATTTGACAAGAGGTCGATGGTCTATTTCTCCTAATCAGGGGTTAATAGCCTATGAATTTTTAGACCAAGCAGGAACAACTACAACAAAAACGCTTCTATATGAATATATATTACCAACTTTAATAAAAAAAATACCGCTTCCAAAAATTTATTTTATAAAAAAATATTTAGATATTAACGGAGTTTTTCGTTTTATTACGATAAATCTAAGTTTATAAAATTATCTACATGGGTAAAAGAATTTTTATAATTCTTGATGCGATTCTGCAACTTTTTTATCAGTAATCATTTAATAAGCATAGTTATTGCTACAATAACATATGTATTAAATAGGCTTACGTACGTATTAAATAGACACAATATACTAAGGCATATAATATATACCTACATATCATGTAGGTATCATTCTACGGTCAAAGCGGATCACGAGGATGAAAGTTCTATTATATGCCAAGGGTGGCAAGAACTACAGAAAATACTTGAAAAATGTGACTTCATCTTAGTTGACATCTATGGTTATCATAGACAATATCATGCTTATCTATGAACTGTCATCTATAGATGTCATCATCAGTCAAACGATTTTTATTCGACATCCACCACGTCATCTGTATGTCTAAAAGTTTAACCGTTTTTATGCTCACGAAATTCTTTAAATATCAACATTAGTTGTTCAAATAAAAATAAAATAATTGTATCATAATTAATTTATGTGATAAATATCCATGTGGTATCAAAATATAATAAATTAGTGCAAGTTAAAGTTATAATTTTAAGTGTTTAGTGAAAAATTTTCTGTAACCAAGTCCCGCCCAAAATAAAAATCGGTACAAAATTGGTTTTATAAACTAACTTATTACTTACTTTCTTCCCATTGCACTAAAGCAGTGTTGAAATATTATCTTTTATTAAATAATTAACTTATATAACATTTTTTTTTGTTTTTTTAACTTTAATAAGTCTTTTAATCAAACATAATGTCGATAAAAATTAGTGAATTAAAAATTTCCGAACTTAAACAAGAACTTAAAAATAGAGGCGTAAAGTGCAGTGGCAATAAATCTAATCTTATAAACAAACTCAAAGAAACTCTAAATTCCAGTTTTTTAACGAAAGAAAATGATAATTCAAATGACAGCATATGTATTAATGACCCATATTTGTGCAATTTGGACTCGTCCAATAGTAGTGAGGAAACTGTGAAATTGATCTCAAGCTTTTCAAAAAAGGAGCATAGTGTTCGTAAGAATAATAAAAACTCATATTTTAAACTAATAAATTACATAAAAAATCTTGAAAATAAAATCAATTCACTTGAAGTTAGACTTTCAAAGGTTTTAAGAAGCAAGAAAAAGAAGAAGTCATCACAATGTAAACAAACAATGGTTCCTGTATGTGCAACATTCCCAGTGAAAAACTCAACAGTTAATAACGACGACTTACCCATCAAAAATAAACTACCCTCTAAACTGCGTAAATCAATTGATAATTCTAAAAGTAAAATTTTATTATTAGCAGATAGTCAAGGACGCAAATGTTCAAATATTTTATGTGAACTTTTACCTAACAATTTTAATGTAACAGTTATGTTTTATCCTAATGCTGAATTTCACAATGTAACATCTGATATAAGCAAACTTACCTCTGATTTTACGATGAACGACTATGTAGTTATAATGGCTGGCACAAATAATGTATTGAATAACACTTTAATAAGTAAACAAACAATCACTACCACACTTAATAACATAAGACATACTAATGCAATAATTATTGGTGCTTTTTTTTGGCAGCACAAAATTAACTTTAATGAACACATTTTTAAACAAAATCAGTTTATATATCATGTCACTAGTAAATATGATAATGCACTGTATATCGAACCAAATGTCCATCTTAGCTACTTAGACATGACCAAACAGGGTTTACACCTAAACAAGGTTGGCAAGTTTAAAATTCTTAAGTTAGTTATGCAATACATTGTCAACAAAAACACTTTAACTCGTAATATTTCTTGCACTGATCAAGTAAATATACAAAATTTTGATAACAACATCGCTTTAGCCACCGTTAGCGAGAATATAAGTACACAAAATAAAACTAATACAATTTTAAATTTTGACAACACCGTAACAACAGTTAATAAGCCAACAAATAATGCCATAAACCAAATTCCTTTTTTATTAATGACAAAAACAAGTTGCATACCGCCTCTATTTTAACAACCTTAGAATTATTTTATTTAAATATACAGTGTTTGAGGAATAAAATAGATGTTTTAGAGTCCTTTCTCCACGATAAAAAATTTAATATTTTATGTTTATCTGAGCATTGGCTCACCACAGATGAAATTGATCTATTACATATAAAAGATTTTGCAGTAATATCACATTTTTGTCGTAAACAGTTTGAACATGGGGGGGTTGTAATATTAATAAAAAATAATTTAACATACAATTTTAAAATACTTGAGAATATCAATAGTTTATCTGTGGAAAAGGACTGTGAGGTCATTGCTGTTTTATTCCATGAAATTAAAACCGTTTTACTCACATTGTATCGATCACCTTCTGGTAATTTTAACAATTTTTTGGAAATATTAGACAAAATTATACAACATATTAATCCTTGCTACCACATCATTTTAGCCGGTGATTTCAATGTAAAATTTAATAAAAATGACAAGGAAGCCACCCAACTCTGTGATTTATTAAAATTATACAATATGAGTAAGACAGTGTTTTTTCCTACAAGAGCGAATAATTGTCTAGATAACATTTTTGTAAATAGTGATGTTGATGGAGTTGCAGTCTCAAAGTTATTAAACTGTTTCTCCGATCACAATGGAGTGCATTTTAGTAGAAAGATTGTTAAATTTAAATCTAATATAACTAGAATTGCTGGATGTTTAACTCGCCCAATTACCCAAGCAGGGAAAATTAATTTTTTTAATCAACTCATGGACGTTAAGTTTGATCCTATAAACCATGAATCCACTAGCGATTACAACTTTGAAAAATTCTTAAATATTATCCAGACCGCATTTGTCAACAGTTTTCCAAAAAAATCAGTAACTAATACTAGTTCCACTAAACTCAATATAATCTGGTTTAACGATGATCTTAAAAAAATTAGAAATATTTGCCAGTTACTACAACAGAACTATTCACTTAATCCTACACTTCCCAATAAAATCTTAAAAAATCGTTTCAGGAATTATTACAGAAAAGCTCTGAAATCTTCTAAGATAAAAGCTAATAACTCCTATATAGCTAATTCTAATAATGCGCCTAAAGCAATGTGGGATATTATTAAAAGTAACCAACCTCCCACTAAAGATAATGATTGTCCGAAAAGTCCAGACGAATTGAACTTATTTTTTTCCAAAATTGCAGATAGTATTGTTCAAAATCTACCACCTACTAACTTTAATCCTGTCCATAATCTCCAAAATCTGCTATCTGACAAATACATTCCCCAATTTTCTTTTACTGACGTCTCATTTAACCAGGTTAGAGATGCTATCACCACCCTGAAACCAAGTAATAGTAGAGATCCGTATGATTTTAATGTAGAAATAATAAAATCAGTAAAAGATTTGTTAATTGTCCCTCTAACCAAACTTTTAAACTCGTGCATTAAGTCCAATACCTTTCCAAACTGTCTTAAGTTAGCTAAAGTTATTCCCGTTTATAAAAAAGGCGACAAAAACGATATGTCAAATTTTAGGCCTATTTCGTTACTTCCTATATTTTCCAAAATTTTTGAAAAATTGTTATTGTCCCAATTACAAACCCACTTTCAGCATAACAACCTTCTCAATCCTAAGCAGTTCGGCTTCAGAGCAGGAATTTCCACCTGTT
This sequence comes from Liopterus haemorrhoidalis, assembly GCA_963971575.1. Taxonomy (NCBI): domain Eukaryota; kingdom Metazoa; phylum Arthropoda; class Insecta; order Coleoptera; family Dytiscidae; genus Liopterus; species Liopterus haemorrhoidalis. The sequence continues at coordinate 51,692,165 of OZ020612.1, forward strand.
CGGCGATACTTGAGCTCATCAATATCCTTACTAGATCTTTTGAGGAAGGAGCACACAGTATATCCACATTTTTAGATCTGACAAAGGCGTTTGATTGTCTTTGTCCAGCTTTATTAATTCAAAAACTGGCCTGTTATAATATTAGTCAAAATAGCTGTTCACTTCTTGCATCATATTTAAAAGACAGGAAACAGTTTGTTTACTTAAAGGGTGTTAAGTCACAAGTTCAAACTGTTAAATATGGCGTCCCTCAAGGCTCTATTCTTGGACCTTTTCTCTTCCTAATATATATTAATGATTTGCCTTCCTTCCTCAAAACTACAAACACAATATTGTACGCGGATGATACCACCATAATTTCAACTTCGAAGGACTTTGAAGAAACATTATCTTTAAATAACACCAATTTAAAACTTAGTCGTGAGTGGTTCAGTGCTAATAACCTAAGTTTAAATGCTCAAAAAACTCAGCAAATGATCTTCTCACTTCGATTGGCACATATGGAAAATCCAGAATCAATTAAATTCTTAGGTGTCCATATTGGTGTTAATCTTAGCTGGGAAGTTCATATAGATCATCTTGCCAATAAACTTTGTAAAGCAATTTTTTGTTTGCGTAATCTCAGAAATAGCGTGTCCCGTAATATTTTACTTACAGCATATCATGCACTCTTTCATAGTCACATGTCCTACGCGATTCTTGCCTGGGGACACTCCCCCTTTTCACAGAGAATATTTTCTTTGCAAAGACGCGTTATTAGAATAATAGCTAACTTATCCTATAGATCAGACTGTAAACACAAATTTACTGATTTGAATATCCTTACCTTGCCATGTTTATTTATATTTCAATGTCTCGTCTACGTACATTGCAACCTGATTAATTATGAGCAGCAAAATCAAATACATGCTCATTTTACAAGAAAAAATGATATAATCAGACCAAAATACGTAAGATTGACCAAATCAAGGCAGTCCTTCAATTATTTTGGTATCTTGTTCTACAACATACTCCCCTTGGCAATAAAGAAGTTAAACAACCAGCAATTCAAAAAGACCGTAAAAACATATTTAATAACTAAAGCATTTTATAACTTTGACCAATACATCGCTAATAATTTTAATGACTTGTAATGTAATTTTGTAACTTTATTTTTAATGTTAAATTCAATGTATTATTGTTTATGCTATGTTTATTTGTAGTATTTTTTTCCCCATTATTACTTTTATTAACTGACGTATGTAAAAATATTTTGTATTTGTTAACATCAATAAAATTATTATTATTATTATTATTATTATTAAAATTATTATTATACTTGCCGTACGTTCCCATATTTTACAAAATATTTGTAGAATGTATTGTCAGTGCTAATAATATATAACATAAAACAAAATTAGGCATTACACACAGCTAAGAAATGGGAATGTTATGGGTGTACGGTGGTTATGGCTAAAAATGTAAACAAAACATTTGAAAATGTCCGATCTAGGAAGATTAATTATATATTTATGTAAATACCCATATTGATTTTTTTTTCCTTATTTGTAATTCTGAGTAAAACTCTAATTATAACTACAAATAGGAATCGTAATAATATAATTAGCAAGCGTCTGTATGTAGTGTCGGTAACATTGTGACAGGTGATACCCTCTCCCGTGATTGGCTAACTAGTGATATCCTCAGTTTTAAATTGTTCTTACTGTGATCAAGTGATAATAAGTGGAAATAACCTTAAACTAAAGTGGAAGACAAGACAAAAATCATGTCGAAGTCGAACTATTATTGCTGTGTACCTGAGTGTAATTCGTGGATTAAAAGGTCCATTTCAACCTAAAAAATTAATAAAAACATGCCTAGAACTATTCTTATTTATTAATATTTGATGTTATAATATTTCACTGATTACCCTGCATAAAAACATTAATATTGTAGCAAATTTTCAATAACCACAAGTTAACACTAAAATTCACGTTATTGCCCATATGATTATATGTAATGAAGGTCTATTTTGGAAGTTCCAAGTATGCCGCAACAGAGCTGCGATCTTAAAATATTTTCCCTATAAAGACAGTACTGTAAGTCACCATGGGTCGTAAAAAGTCAGATGAGGGACAAGCAGACGGTGGACTGGTTCATAGTGCTGAAATTAAGGAATAGCTATCCACTTGGGCAAAAATGCAAGTTTTCATCGAGAAATGACATTCAAACATCGCTGTAGTTAGTGAGCGTATCAATTCATTTGATGACGATGTATTTGGACACTTTCGGAAAATTTTAAAAAGTAGAGCAAAGCAAACAACATTTGATAACTTCTATAAAAAAACGAGTCCTGGTGAAACGTCTGGAAATGCTATTGAATCATCAGGACATCAATCCCCAGAAGGGACATTACCTGATGTCATAATGGAAGGTGACTCCCCTTCTAAAAAATAGCCTAATTCCTCTCAAATATTATAAACTCTTAACAACGATCATTGTTTTATTCATCTAAAACGTAAATTTCTTTTTAAAATTTTATTTATATATGTATTTATCTAATTAGAATGTATTTGCAATGATTTCCGAGATTGATTTTCGAGGGATTTTTTTTTTTTTTTTTTTGTTTAATAATAGATAGGCAAAATTCGAGGCTGAAGACGGATTAAACTATTTTTAGTTAATTCTTACGGGAAAAATTCGTTTGATATTCGTCCTAGCCTCAGTAACGGATAAATGACGAATATTGGAGTTCCACTGTATACTGAAGTTTCATTATCTTGTTCTACCATGAATACTGTCTCTAATTTTTCAGTGAAATTCCACAAGATACTTAAAGATATTTTAATTTTCTTTTAGTACAAAATACATAGATGCGTCTTAGACAAAAAAAACTAATCAGTTTTCAAAATCTCAGCGGCGGCTCATCAATAGAATTGCGGAGAGTTTCTTGAAAAAAAAATTAATATTGAAAAGGCTTGCAACCGCCAGAACGACAGAGTGTATGCTACAAGTTCACGAGCAACTCGGCAGAAAGAGCTTTGTGTGTTTCTTCTCAAATCGTTAAATCGTCATGTAGGTAAAGTAAATGAATTCATGGGACGTTTCGCATTTTTATTTAAGTAAATGCATCTTCAGCCTGTGATATGCAGTTATCATAGACGATGACTGCTGTGGAAGGTCATGTATGTACCAATACGATTTAAATACGAAATTTGATAGTATTAAAACAGAAAATTATGCATAAAATACATATGTTTTTTGTCAAGTAAAATCTCTGTTACTGTGTCAGTATTTAAAATCGAATGTGACACTTTTTTTAATTCGTAAGTTTCTTTTCTATCTACTTTTATTTAATTACTAGCAATCATTTCGACTAGCATGCGGTTAGACACAAGTACCTCAACCTCGATAGCGCAAAGCATCTTATTTTTTCGTTAGCGAGTTGTTTTAGTAACTTTTGGGTAACTAATGTCTACCATTTTCGAGGCTTGATGTCAAGATGAGATCAAGTTTACATAAAATTGTTGATTATGATACAATATACCGTGATTTTAGAAATGAAAAACATCTGTGTTTTAATTGATATGAAATGTAGTAAGTCATCTAATGTGTGTTACTACGTTGTAAATTAACTACCAGAGATTATCGGAGGAATTCCTGAGATGTTTACGTAATAGATCAGATTGATGAGTCCATCCAGTACGTCATTATCAGGTAATAAAGTGTTTAATTGTTAATGCCGCTCATGTTTGATATGGAATCATACGATGACGGTGCTGAGCGCCATGGTACGACTTGTATATTACTCGCGGTCAACACTTGATGTATATAAAAATACATAACCCAATTCCACACATAAGTGGAATGATGGCCTAGTTTTATAATTTCAGAAAAGTGACTGCCTCATCTACTTTCATGAGCAATGGTGAGGGGTGCAGTGACATCGTGCGCCCGGTTGGCGTCTACTGATTTCACTAACGACCGAACACGGGAGGTGAAACCGCACTGCAAACATTTACCATCTTCAAGATGATACAGCCGACAAGTTCACTGATCTACTAACTTTCGAAGGTTGCGCGATGGACACACCGAATATTTTATCTTTCATGATTGTTTGTTAGATAATACGCATAGCACGGTTACAACTTTCAACTCATTTATTTATTTCATTAAGTTGGTACTTTAATATATGTCTATGATAGGTAATATCTTTGAAATTATTTTGCAATGGTCCAATATTAATGCAGACACCTTTATTTTGGACGTTTGCCATTGCTGATAGTACTAGGCTAGAATAGTACAATATAATGAGTATTAGTATCAAAAAGATATAATACTTCAAGAGTAAAATAAAAAATTCGGACGTTTCGGAAACTGCTCAACAATCTGTTTCCGAAACGTCCGAATTTTTTATTTTACTCTTGAAGTATTATATCTTTTTGATACTAATACTCATTATATTGTACTATTCTAGCCTAGTACTATCAGCAATGGCAAACGTCCAAAATAAAGGTGTCTGCATCTATGATAGGTACGTAAATATATTATGATAAGGCAACTATGGCAAAAGTTACTAAAGGTCGTACGTAAAAAGGATTGGGCCAATTGCATCCTGGATTAGGGGGAGATGAGGTACGGGAAGTCGGGCATAATATGCACCTTAAGGATTATCTTTAACCTATAACGTTCGGCATTAAGTTTCGGTAGTATTCTATGCTGGCCGGAATTTATTTTGACTCTAGTGCGCGAAATCGCAAACATTTGTTTAAAAATTGCTAGCGCTCTTTTCTATATACACTAGAATTATGAAACAAAAACGAAATGAAAGAGAATTAAATTTTTCAGCGACTCAAATACGAGTCTTTCGGTCAACAATAAATACCAGCACCGACTCATATTTGAGACTTTCGGTAGATAAAGGTTAATAAAATCTTAAGAAATATCGTAAAAAATTTCGAAATGCTTTTATTCGTAAGATGATTTAATGTTTAATTATTAGAGACAGTAAAAAAAATTAGAAAAATACAAAAATAAAAGTTATAATGACGATACAAAAAAAGCTTCCTTGTGCTCATTTTGTGCCGGGGCAGAATAAGCACTAGCCGGGTATAATAGGCAATCAGCTAAAATCTGGCGTAGAATAAACACACGTGAGTGCATTCCTCATCGTTATCATCTTCTCCAGCGCAAGAACAATGTGCCCACTTGCCACATGCTCTACACTGGAGCAATCAACGTGTGGATATGTGTGAAAAATATATCAACACAGCAAAAAACACGTTTCACAAATTTACAAAATGTTAACGCCAGCTCTTAGTCATACAACCACTCTAAGAAGACTAGCGAAGTACTGAACGTGATTGGAATGCACCCAAACAGGGCGGCATACTTTAACAGCCAAACAGAGGGTATCCCGTTATGCCCCGGCTTCCCCTAATGACGCTCACTGGGCAATGGTGCTCATACCTAAATTGCTGCAAAATGCACTCTTTAAACAATTTTATCCTTTTTGCTATCTACTCCACGAATAATAATAACACAAACTAGACAGCAAGTGGGTATTACAGTTGTAAATATTTCTATACAACAAATTGTATAACCGCCATTTTTGCTGCAAAGCAAAAAATTTAAACATGATATACCTTCATGATATCTCTCCCCCCCTCCCTTTCCCTCACTCTTTCTCTCTTTCTTTAAATTTACTTAATTTTTAATTGAAAACCGTCATTACTGTTGTGCGTTGTGCGTAAACTAAATAGTTCGTCTAAAAGTTATGATATACAGTGACTCGATGCAATGGCAGCACCTATTGCTTATTATATCTCGGGGGTTAGCATTTAGGGGGTATCGGTGGAATACAGTAGGTATACATCCTCTCGGAGCTGCACACGTCTGCAGTTAAAAGCTTGTGAAGTGAACTACAGATATTTTTGTATTTTTAATATTTCAGTTTTTTTATGGTGTTGTGTGAATGTAAAAAATTCTGTAATTCAAATTCTTTTAAAATTAAATTAATTTTTAAAAAATTTCAAAAACAGAATATGGATATAACAAATTCAAAAATAAGAACAAATAGGCAATCGGAGAAAGATGTGTTGATCCATCAAAGATGAATCAACACATCGTTGATACAATCATAGAATGACCTAAAAGAAAGGTTAAACATTGGAGAACGATCGCTAAGAATAAGTTAAACCAAAAAAAAACAACCTTGTTAAGGAAGAAAGGGTTGCGAGCTAGAATTGAGCTAGTTTGGACATTGGATTCGGACATGTAACGTATCTAGTGTTCTAGTAAAATCCTATCACGACCAAGATCAGCAAAAATTGCGAGAGGAAAGATACATAGATCATGTAGAAAGTGACCTAAAAAGTCAGCAGTTGGATAGATAAAGCGAGAGACGGGATCTGAAAGAATTTGTTGTGGGAGGCCAGGGCTCACCTAGGGCTATAGTGCCATTTATGATGATGTTATTGTATATGCTATAAACAGTTCTACATTCCATAGTATGTTATGACAAATTTCAAAATAAATTTATAGATTTCAATTTATTATCTACGTAAACATGTTTGTACATTTGGTTGCATAACACGCAGCAAGTAAAAGCTTGCTATCGTACGATTAATTCATAACTCGAATAATGAAATATACTTTTGTATCATAGTAATTGTTATTGTGTTTGAACACCGGTTAGGGAATAGTTTATCGTAACTATTATAACATAGTTTCTCGTAACTATTTATCGTAATCACTTCAATTTCAATCAAAGTGAGAAATATGGACCAATGAAGATTGAGGGAAATGATCTGAGTATTCGAATGAATCACGAATTAAAAGGCTTGTAGTAGGATATTAATATCATGAACATTTCTTGTAGAAGTTTAGATGGTCGAGGTATCTAATCAGGATAGATGATTTCCTAAATAGAAAAATCTTTGAATACTCGCCAACATTTAAAAGTCCCAAAGGACGACAAAAACTTGGAAGAATAGTCAGATATAAGAATCATAACAAAGAATTAGCAAGGACTACATAAATTGAAAGCATACGATTAAGGAGGAGATTATCCAGCAAGTATTGGAGGGTCAATGGTAATGATAAAATGGTGTGGAAAGAAGAAGAATCGTTATCAATATTATTATAAACAAACGTCAAAACAGTCAACTTTTTTTATTATAAAAAAAACGAAATTTCTATCCTATACTTAACATTTTTAAAATAATTGTTGTTCTAGTTGTTGTTTCCTTTCATTTTTTGTACCATAAAAAACTAAAAAGTTATCTCGGCATCATTGTAGAGGAATATTCTGTAAAAATAAAATAATAAACATACAGTTTTAATTTAAGCAAACTTATTTCGAATGGGTCCTTTATTTTCTTCGTCAAATCATCTAACGTCATCGTACTTATAGTCCTAGTTTGAGCTTTATCTCTGTTTGGCCCTACATGAAAGTTTGGTGGTAACATCGTTACCACCAAATTTGTTTTTAAACCTATGCTTTGCGATTTTGTACCAGATGAGTAGCTTCATGTAGTGTGAGACCCAGCGTTTCAAATATCTACCACTTGGCCGACGTCCATCTATTTTTCCTTGCAAGATTAACTTCTTCATTTTATCTTCTCTTCTGGATATATGGCCAAATTATCGCAGGAAAAGTTTGTTAATCCTTGTCAGTCTGTTTGGCTTTTCCAAAATAGATAGATTTGAACGACGACCTGTCACATTAATAGAACGTGATGTTAGAGCTACATTTTAAACTCAACTCTTCACTTTTTATCAGGCCCTTTTATCGTCCAGGTTTCGGCAGATATCGTCCATCAAAAATTCCTCCAATACTATCTCTTGTAGTGAGAAAGCTAGCTTGTTTTCTACCCTTGTATTGTATTGAGATATAAATCTAGAGTTCACGAGATGCTCTAGGGTCATTGATCTTAAGGTGAATTTATTTCTGTAGACTCGAATCTAGTTATAAAGCTGCCAATATATTTGCTGGGATAATTATGTCGTGAGTAAATAATTGAAAAAATCAACTATGTGCATAAATACTAATAAAATATGTTGTAAAAATGTCTGACTGAAATAATCTGCTGGTGATGGTAGATGTGTTTCAGATATGTGTTGTAGACATGTTGTCAATGACCTGCTGAAGTCACTGTCCCTATAGACTCCCTATCCGCCCAGTGGCGGTGCAACTAACCATCTTCACAATGATCACTAGGCCGAACCACCATGATCATCTCGTTTTAACATATGCTGTGCTGTGAAATTTTAGCTAATTTCTTTTTAACAGTCCTGTACCGTGTTTAAGTTACAAGGTCTGTTATAAAACTTATTTGGAAGAAATTCATTCTGAGTATTTCTAAAAGTTGATTGCTATTAGTAATCAAGTTTCAAGTTTAGTACTGCAGTTATTTAGTTTGACATTTGGCACAATACAGCTGGAGAAATATTGACAGAAGGAAGTAAATGTTGAAAGGTCCTTATTCAATATTCTCGTATTCAATAAAATAGGTAGACCAGTGCTCCGCAATAAACGGCTCTTTGGGTACCTAAGTATAAGCTCTTTGACTCTTTTGATATTTGCAGGAATTGTTTTTGATTGCTCATCAGGTTTGTGAAAGTTTCTTTTGAATTTTACTAGTCGGATTTTTCAAAGTACCTTTTGTTTCGTCGATATGGTTCGTCTAAAACCAAATAACGAGAATTTTACGAATTTTGGTTCATCCTAAATTCTGTGTTACCCACCCCTGGGCTAGAATAAGGTTATTATTATTATATTACCATTTATTTACCGTCATCTAGGCCAAAAACAATATACATATAATATACAAGTTGTAACAAATATAACAAATAGATAGTGAACAGAATAATTACATAACTTACAAAGAAAGATATAACATAAAAGAAAAAAAAAAAAAACAGAAAGAAGACATAGTACAATCATTGGTCCAGTCTGTCCACAATACAGATTCAAGTATTAGTGAAACACTAATTGCTCACACCAATGGTTGTTAAACATAACATCATTTTTTATACAATTAACATCAATTTTTATACATCTGTTGAGATGGGTGTGCTCTTACATAAAGAATAGATCTCAGGCTGTTGCTCTAAATTGATTTATTTCTAAATATTTTTATACCACGTCCGGTGTTCCGCAAGGGTCGCACCTTGGACCATTACTTTTTATTGTTTTTATTAATGATATAAACGAATGTTTTCATCACTCAAATTTTCTCTTATACGCCGACGATTTAAAAATATTTAGAACAATATCTTCTTTAACGGATTGTGTCATAATGCAACAGGAACTGTTTAACTTACATACTTACTGCGTTAATAATAAACTTCATCTCAACTATGAAAAATGTTATCAAATAACGTTTTCCAAAAATATTAACTTAATCCAGAATCACTATAACATCGATACCAACTTGCTAAAGGAAGTATCTGTTATAAAAGACTTGGGAATGTATTTTGATCAAAAATTTCTATTCAATGTACATATTGATCATGTGTGTAAGAAAGCGTACCAGAATCTAGGATTTATATTTAGAACATGCAAAATATTTAAAAATCACCATACATTTATAACACTTTATAACGCCTTTGTCTTATGCCATTTAAATTATTGTTCCGTTATATGGAATCCCAGATATAATGTATATGATCGTCGCTTAGAATCAATTCAAAAGAAATTTCTGAATTATTTGAGTTATCGCTTCCCAATATCACATGTTTCATACTTATCAAGATGTTATTATTTCAAAATGATTACCTTGCATTGCAGACGCATGAACAATGATGTAATTTTTCTTACTAAAATTATTAAAAACTTAATTGATTCACCGTATCTCCTTATGAATATAAATTTAAATATACCACTTCGCAACTTAAGAAATAAATACCTTTTTAGACAACCTTTTGCTAGGAGTAACTATGCCCAAAACGCCCCCTTAAACCGATTAGTTTCTACATTTAATAATATATTATTGGAGGCAGATCCGTTTCATTTGAGTTTAAACACTATAAAACGTCGCCTTCATACATTTAGTGTTCAAAGCACTATTAATGAAAATTAATTCATTCTTCTGTATATATATTTGTTTTTTTTTTATTTATCAATTATCCAATTACCGTCTTAATGGCTTAATTTGTTAAATATTAAGTTACTATATTGTAATGTATAGCAATCGAAGTTGTAGTTTTTAGGTTCGTCCTGTGTACAACTCAATTACATAAATAAATAAATAAATAAATAAACAATCAGCTTATTTGTTGACAGCCAAACCTGCTGCGCAGAGAAAAAATTCGTTTGCGCAACATACCCCAACTGTCAGTTATTCTATTTTGTATAAACATAAGGCTAGCGCTACAAAATCTGCCCAAGCGATTTATAATTCTGAAGGCGTTATTGTAGTAAACTCTGAATCTATGTCTAATTGCTTTTGTTGCATTTGTCCATAGGGGTGATGCATAAACACAGCACAGTATGAGTTAAATAGGCAATTGCGCACACCTTTACTACATCTTGCAAATCGTCTATTCAGCATAATGGCACGCACGCACAACATTCGACACTGCCTACTAATGTCTGCATTGTCCGAAAGATCGTCGCACATTATGTGACCGAGGTATGTCACGGACGACACATGAGGTACGATCTGTCCACACAACTTAAGATTCGGTACGCAGTACTTCTTGCTCTTGGGCTGGAAAACTATATACTCAGTCTTTTTGACGTTATATATCAGTCCGTGCTTTGCGGTGAAGCACTCACAAATCTTCACTAGTTCCCTCAAGCCGGCCAAAGATGGTGAGAGTAGTAACATTTTATCAGCGTAGCATATGTGGTTGATAACACAGGAACCCATCACACATCCCGCTTTCAGCTGTTGATATACCTATGAGTGTATAGGATAGAAGCATGCGGCATGTGGAGGAAAAAATGAATTTCGAATTTAAGGAACTGATGTAAAGACACCATTGTAGGTTTCATTAAAATCAGAAGACTGTAGTGGTTTGGCCACGTAATACATATGTCCGAATATATAGTCATCAAAATAGTCTAAGGAAATTCAATGAAATGCCCAATCAAATTAAGAAATGAATGTTCATTTGTTAGTCCACAAATAGTTTTGATACTATAGGTCGTTTAATCAACATCAGTCATTTTGCGTCATAACTGCAATGACAAACTTAGTGGCGAAAAAATAACTAAATCGATTTTTTTTGCATGTGGATTATAGACTAATATTGCTCTTCATTCTTTCTTTTTACTAAAACATACACTTTGAAGTCATATTTAGTTTGTTTTCGATAGTCATTTTGAAGATTTACAAATTTTAAAAGTCTTTATTTAATATATGCACATTTGTATTGGTATCGCTAAATAAAACAATGTTTACATTTGACATTTTATAATACGTTCTGATGTGTTTTGATACTTGTGTTCACATATGTCTAACATATAGTCATTTTTAAAAACCTTTTTTATATAGTTTGTTGTTTATTTAGCAGTTTTGTGTTTAGTTACATATTTTTTTTTTATAGATAATGGATAGATTTCCATTTGATATTGTGTGTAGTGCATAGCTTTTTATGTTAAATTCAACATACTTCTATTTTCTTTTCTTTGATCATATTTTTGGATCACATCAGCCCTTTTTAGGACTATTTTGCCTATTAGAATAGTTTATTTGTTTCTATTCTGTTCTTATTCTTTTATTTTAATTTCATTTCGATACAAGTGACAGCGTACGAATATTACATTCGTTAAATGGATGAATGTAAACGTACTAAATATGACGTCACAAAAAAATGTGACGCAACTGATTCGCCTACTACCCTATACCATTCGATTCGTTAGGTAAACTTTAGTCATGATAAGTTCTTTCCCAATTTAGTCACATGTCGAATTTTCAAGAAAAATCGTGTTCTCTCAATCTTGGTACTGCCTGTATATGAAAGAGAACGAAATGATAATATAAGAGAAGCTTGTTGTACTAGAACTAGTGAAAATAGCAACATAGAAAGCACTCTTAGGACTTAAAAGTTTCGGAAGACCACGAAAAGGATGTAGCGGTAACATTTTGTCTGTACTGATATTTATTTGTAAAATGTGGTTATATTACTAATATCTGCTTAGGGGTTGTTAGAATTGTTGTTTGAAGCACGCCACTGTTGTAAAGTCCGTTGGAAGGGGTCGGGGTACGCGAAGCGGTGTGTTTGTTGACCCGTCCGCTTTAGATAAAAAATAATTCATTTACCTCGCGAGCTGCTGACCTTTAAAATGCAAAAACGATCACAATGACCTCAGAACGTACATACGTATCACATCTAAATAACGCACGTGCACCAGCAAGTATCAGGTGCCACAGCCGCTGACCGGCATCGGCAGCCTCTCTCGGGGACCGGACGGAGAGGACACTCGCTTTGGTACCATCATCGCCAGGACAACATCGCTTGCTAAAACAACAAGTTTCTAGTCTGTGTGGTCTAAGGCAGTGTTTACCAACATTTTTGTTAACACCTGGAATGTCTCTTGAAGTTGGCTTACCCCAATCCAGGGGGTTCCTATATACATAACATCCAAATATAATATATACACTTGACTTGCCGAATTTTTCTGACACATTTATTCATCATACAGTTCCGACCTTACGCCAATTCATTAACATTTATTCTTCCATCTCAAAAACTTTCTGGGTGGTAGTCTACTGGAAAATAATGACGAAGTTAAAACGACATTGACAAACTGGCAGGTTTTTACGACAAACGTATCTAAAAACTCGTCATAAAGTTTTTTCTTCTTCTATTTTTGGTCGTAGCGTCAGAGGCCATTAACCAGTATTGCTATTAATTATTTAGCTATAATAGACCACGGCCCCGGTAATGGACCATGACCGGACAATAGACCATAGCCCCGACAACAGCCCACCGGGCCTTGTACAACAAAAACTCACCTTTTTATATCGACCGCAAACGAGGGTGAGGGTCCACATCAACCACTTTACGGATCCCTGGTCTAGGGCCAACTATTTGGTCACAATTTTTACCATACAAATAGACACACATGAGTTACGGTATAACGTTCACTTAATTATACTTACGAAGACCTGAAAATGTCACCGTTTGCTTTAAATGATCAGTAATATAAAATATGATACATATTATCTTGAGATTGAATTATGTATGCATATTTTATAATGCACCTGTTATAATGGGTTGATTGCCCTTATATAAAACCTTCACTTAATATCATTCTTAACTCAGCACATTATACCGGATTGAGATATGCATAGTTAGGAACTAAGAGTTGAGCGACATTTACTCCGGTTTTTGAGATTACAAAACTTGCATGACATTTTACAATTCAACTCAAATTATTGTTATTATTTCTTTTTAAAGTTATCGTAATTTTTATAAAACTATCTTATAAAAAAACAGGAATTCGTTAAGTTAGATTATAAGTCTTGAGAAATCCTTTTTATTATTTTAGATATAGAAAATTAGTGGAAAGAAAATGTATTTCCGAACAATAGTCCATCGTGTAATAGCTGTTTTCGAATATGTCTAAAGCAAAAGCTTAAATAAAGTCTAATCTAATTTAATCTAAAATGTCTAAATATTTTCAATAAGCAACTAACTCACTACTTATGTGAGTGAGGCCAAAAGTCAACCTGACTGATAGTGCCCAAAGAAGAAGAAGCAACTAACTGATAAATGAATATTCAGAATTGTTCGGAAAATGTTACTGTTGATTAAAACAAACTGACGGGATGAAGACTAAAACAAGAAAATTGTGGACGATTTGAAGGCGGCTAGGTTGTAGATAGAAATTTTTAATCATAATAATAATAATAATAATAATAATAATAATAAATCTTTATTAGTGAAATGCATAACATTTATCATTGCGTCACATAGTTAACTTAACCTAATATACTTAACTAGAAAAAATTAAACATAATTATAATATAAAATACAGTTTAACCCTGTTTGGGAAATAAAGAAAAAATTCATTGAATAGACTGTAGGTTAATTTTCTGCAGTTATATTTATATTTGAGTCAGTCTCATATTCTGCAATATTATAGTATGCCTTTTTTATTAAGATTTTTTTTAACATAGATTTAAATTTGACATTTGTTAGGCATTTGATTTCCGCAGGCAACTTATTAAATAAATTTATTTCAACTATATTTGGTTGATTTCTAATGAGATATCGGGTATATGGTACTTTGATATTATGTTTATTTCTAGTGTTGTACCCATGGATGTCACTATAAGTATGGAAACTGTTGCTATTTTCTTTAATGTGTGTCAAAATGTTTAAGAGATAGAGCGACGGGAGTGTTAATATCTGATGTTGAATGAATCAGAACCGTTCCAGTTGGTCGTAAAGAGCTGGTCCAACCTGGTTCCAACTGGTCTTGCAAAGCTGGTTCCAACTGGTCTTGCAGAGCTGATCCAACCTAGTTCCAACTGGTCTTGAAGAGCTGGTACAACCTGGTTCCAACTGGTCTTGAAGAGCTGGTCCAACCTGGTTCAAACTGGTCTTGAAGAGCTGGTCCAACTTGGTTCCAACTGATCTTGCAGAGCTGGTTCAACCTGGTTCCAACTGGTCTTGGAGGAAAGCTTGGAATGCCAAAGAAGAGTCTGTCCAAATGGCCGAAAGATTTAACTAGATCATGGGCAAACGTCCGGCATCCGAACATCAGCGTGATTGGGATCAACATTTTTCCCAATTTCTATCGTCTTATCGCTGGATAGTCCGTAACACCTCAAGACAAGCTTCGTGTAAGCTTATGTTCGAAGATTTGAAATGACTCGGCGATCTTGGAATACTGGAAAAGTCTGATGAGTTGATCGGCGAGGTTGTCTGAAATTTATAAGAAACGGATGGAAATATTCAACTAGTTAGACAGAATATCCAAATAGCAACCGATAGGATGTAGACCAGATATGACAGACGATCCCGCACTTCAGATAGCAGGAAGCATGAGAAATCTGGGAAAGCGAAAATAAGGATTATGCCAAAAACTACAAGTACCATGGGATTAATGATGTACGAGAAATACAAATGACTCAAAAGGTCTTCGGGGAAAGCCAAACGCAGAATTGGCTCCATTCTAAAGAACTAACAAATTACCTTATTGGGATGGGTAGTCCGATTGCTTCTTAGGACATGGTGTGGCAGTACAACAGTTCAGCCAAACTACAATTAAGGTTTAAATCTCATCAGTTATACCCCACTGCAGAAAACCCAACCTTATCGGGGTGATTAAGTTAAATAAGGGGCCAGTTTTAAGAAAAGTCCCTGTAAAAGGAAAGCGCTAAATTATTTTAATTCTCTTTTTAATTGTTCTTTCAAATTTAGTTAGTTAATAGAAACGGAATTTCCACAGAAATCTACATTTCGGCTTTCAATAGTTTTTATTATTATGCCAGAGTTTCCCAAACTTTTTGAGCCACAGAGCACTTTTCACGAGAAGAATTCGTCGCGGAGCACTATCGTTGCTATATATTTAGATCGCGGAGCACTAATAGACGCTCGAGGAGCACAGTTTGGGAAACTCTGTATTATGGTATACGAGATTTGATTTTAAAAAATATTACCAGCGCTACAAAACTCTATAAAAAAACAAATATTCGAAATTAAAATTATCTCATACATAATAGTCTCCTGCAGCAGTAGGACACTACTGCCAACATTTTTTCAACTCTGCCATTACTCTTTTGATAATATATCATTGAGCAGCCGTCTAATTTTCTTTTATCACGTCAATAGTTAAAAAGGGGCATCCTTTTTAGTTTAGATTAGTGTTGGAAACAAAAAGAGATTTGATTGGACCAGTGTGTGTAAAAAGACGATATATTATTACATAACTGACTTGAGAAATGATGTTTACTTTTAAGTTAAGACAGAGGTTGGAAACTACTGATCTAATTGTAATGGTTATAGTCTAATTTACAATTTTGTATAATGATTTATATGCTTCAAAGATAAATTCAGTACGTTGAAATATCGTTTGTTATTTTATGCACCATATTTGAGATAAGATTTACACTTATTTATTGACAATTATAAATGGTAGTTGTGTTTGTACTGGTGTTGGTTAAACGTTGTCAATAATTATTTCTTGTTGCTGGGCACCGCTTGCATTTTTGCGATACAGAAAGTGGTGTTTTTTTCCCGGTGGCGAGTGGAATGGTTGAGCGCGACAAATGTCTGATAGAATGAACTTGAATGCAATGAACTGAGAGTGGTCGTCCTTAGATTTTCATAAAAATGATAGCATTGCTTGCAGCGGCAGACAGGGAGCAGGTGGATGACCCAAGCACTGCTGCTAAATACTGTACAATGCAATGCACCACACGTACTCCAACATATCTACAGGGACGGAATTGTATTTTTCAACACCACTAGAATGTTACGTGCAACGCGGTAAAGTTGAGCAGTAATTTGCATTATAATTAATTGATACAAGCAATGAAGTTCTAGAAGATTCCGTAGAACACCATGGAGAGTTCTAAACGAGAGTTTTTGAATGTTCTATACCAGAGTTCTTGAATGTTCTATACGAAGGGGTAGTGATGAAGAAAAGTTTCGATTCCATATTTCTTCATTGACTTCAATTACCACGAACCTGCTCCAAGAGTTTCTTTGTTTTCGTTTGTATTTTTTTGGGAGGATTTAAAAGCATTGTGTTTCTCAACCTGGGGAAGAATAGAAGGAGATATCATATAATATTGCTCATTGCAGCAACAATGATATAACTCAAAAATCGCCCTTATTGGTTTTTGGTATAGAAGGAATCGCTTCGAGGTGCAATTTGCACTAATATAGTGTGTGATATAGGGCGTGATAACTCAACTTGTGTAAGCCTCCACTAGAATGCTAATTATGTCGTCATTGCAACTTGAAGCTATCGATAAATTATAAAAGCGTCGACTGAAAAATCGCAAATTTTGAGTTGATACTCTTGCAGTAAATGAGCGATAGGACAATATCTCCCACGAAAACGAAATCTGTGGTTATCTGAAATTTCCAAGAAGATTCAAATAAGAAGTAAATTGAGCATCAATAAAATAACGAATTGCACCTTTTTAGGAGGAAAGATTTTCTGCTTTTGGAAAAATAATTACCTAAGTAAAGAAGGGAAGGTAAAAATTTATAAAGCAATTATTCACCCTTTATTGACTTATGCCACAGAAACGACAGCAGATACGATAAAAACTAAATAAAAAATAAGAACGACAGTTTAGTTATGTTGGTATGAGTACCTTAAAGAATGGACGACACGAAAGTCATCGCTCTTCAGCCATTTCGTGGCCATTGATGGATTCCTGTCTACCATTTTCTTGAATGGAATCCACAAAGCAGAGAATTAGCTTAGAATTAGAATTAGAAAAGTTCTAGATTATTGCGAACCCAAAATTGATACACAAATGAGCTTTGCATCCAAAGTAACTGTTTGGTGCGAAATTGTGCCGGAGGTATTATCGAAGGAAATGCTGTTATGATCTATGACAAGCGCTAACGTCACATTATTTGCTAGAAAGAATTAAGTGTTGCAAATATGGCGTTTCCTGAGATAAAGATTGTGTTACAATGGATTCAAAATATGCATCCTAAGCAATTCGGCAACCTGTGATTAGCTGGTAGGATCACTTTTTAGCAGGCTACCTAAATTGATTAGCTAAAGAAAAAGGTTCGCTACGACGTTGCCGTGTTTAAATATGTGAAATAGTCATGCAAAATATGGAAAGGGAGCAGCATTACAACACTCAATCAATGTTGTATAATAAGAAAACTCTTGTATTTGACATATTAGAGTTTTTCTATTCTTCTTCTTCAATTATGTTGTCCTCATGTCTAACAAATATAATATGATTTTGGTTTTATGCACAGCTGAACAGCTCCGTAGTACTAAACCCGTGCCACTGCCTTAAGTTTTTGAATCAATAGAGTTTCTTTTCCAAGGTTCTCGATCCTCTCTATTTTGCCTTGCATGTTGTTCTGCAATAAGTTGTATTTGGGATTTTGTTGATTTTATTTCTTTTCCCATCATCTGTAGTACTTAGTGATTCCGGCTTTATCCGTCCAGAAATTTCGAAGCATGACCTGTATATCCATATCTCGAATGCTTTAAGATTGTTGCTTGTTGCTTACGTGAACGATTTGTTACCTCCTTGTTAAAATAAATAGGCAGTTGAACATTACAATTGTAGGAATGAACCATGAAGTATATATACAAACCTTTATTAATGCCCCGTTGCGTAATAATAATCTTCCACAACATTTTACTACTATATTAAGTCAGTGTATCAGATTTCACTAGATGATCTGTTATCTGACCGTTAACAGTGTATTCACCTTATATTTAAACTTAATTAGTTTTATAATTATATATGTAATTGAATATTTATTATTGATTTGTAGTAAGGTGTTTAATGATGTTAAAATATATTGTGACCGGTCCTGTACGTATGTGATGTAGTGCGGTGCGATGCTCTTGTCAGTGACAGCTCGAGTTCGAGCTACATTCCTCCCGCGTTGGCCGTGTCTGGTGGCGCGCTCGTTGCCGCCTGGCCGCGGACAATGCCTCCTCCACCTGCGACAAACGGGCACAATCAACCCGCATCTCCACGGCAAACACCCATCAACCTGTTGTTACACCAGAGACTGACCCCACAGCTGACAACACTACCCGCCACAAGCTCTGTGCTTTACCTCCCAATGACCAGCTGGGTTATAAATATATCACAGTATACAAACAAATAAGATAACTATTGAAATTTTAACAAGAGAAAAAGAAACTATAAAACAGAGATCGGGGAACTGTGGTAAAGCACCTCAAATGGAATAAAAGTTATAAGGATTATTCAATAATCGAAGCAGTTTTTTTCCAACAAATATATATATTTTTTATTTAAGGGTCGTCAGCAACTGGGCGTAGATTGGAGATTGGTAGATAGTAGATTGGAGAGATGATCTGTTGTTGCGTAAAGCTTCTTTGAATGATATCGGGATCTGAAATCTTAACTTCTCAGCTTGATATTTAAGACAGTTGATTATTATATGTTTAACATCTAATCCAGTTTTGCAGTTCTGGCATTCTGTGGAATTTTCTTTTTATTAAATATTTATGGGTAGCTAGTGTGTGGCCTAATTGGAGTCGCTTAATAACAATTTGATCTCTCCTATTTATATGGGGTTACCAATAGCTGAAGTCTTCTTTTATTTGACGAAAATGATTTGTTATTGTGCTCCAGTTGAAATCAATTTTGAAATTAATTTATTTTTAATATGGTTTATGAAATCTCCATGTGGGATGGATATAATTGTCAAATATTTGTTCGTAGCTAATTTTGCTACCTAGTCTACTTCATTTTCTTTACTACCAACGTGGAAGGGGATCCATAGGATAACAAACCCTTTACTTTCAATTATTTCATTATGCCTGTTTTGTTGGATGTCTTGAATTATCGAATTTTTCGTGTGGGCTTCTCTTAATTTTTAGATTCTAGAACATAATAAAATTAAAAGTAATTAACTAAACACACATTGCATTTCAATGCAGTACTGTTATTTTTTTGATTTTCAAAAGCGGCAAAGTCTTTCAAAATTGTACATGAGGAAAGAAAAGTGCTGCTGGAGGTTGCAACAACCTATCTTAGCGAACAAGGATCTTCCGCTTTCGTGATCATAAAACCAAGTATAAAAATCGGCTGAAGCCCGACAGTATCCACATTGTTCTGACAAATAGATTCTGAATTATGATGTATAAAAAATGAAACGTCTTTTTCCAAAATGTGAAGTGAAAATGTTTTCAATGCAATTCTTTAGTTCCCTAATGAGATTTTTATAAATTTAGCTGGGAACTATTTTCTATTTAATGCTGTTTATTTTCATTTGATTATTTTGTTAATTTTGTATATATTTTTTTTTAAGTTGATTATTTTTCAGCTTTTACGACTGTATTTCCAAAAATAATTTATTTTTTTTAAATTTGTTAGTTAATTCACGCACTTAATTTTTATTTGATACACTACCTAGAATTCCGCTTTTTAGCTTTACTGTAGCCAGAATGGTTCCTTAGGAGGGTTCAAAAACCATAATTTTTCCTTGGGGAACTCGCATATCTATCGTGTATAATCATTCAGTTATTTGAAAAATGTATACCCTAACAACGTGTTATTTGGATGTTTAGGGTGGGGTTCAAACTCATGGTGTGTAACATAATAAGATCATAATCCGCGAGTGGTTTCGAATATGAACCCTCGGGTCCGTTACTGGCTGTAAGGATTCTTAGGAAGAATTTAGGGGTTGTTGAATTAATCCCTACATTTTAGCTAACCTACTTTATTTACTGGTTTAATATTTATATTATTATACACTAGACTTACAATTATGTTGTTAACTACTAATCCATATTTAGAAACCCATATTCACATACTTAAACACCTGAGAGGCTTTGTTACACACAAAATACTTATTCAGAGTTTCCCAAACTGTGCTCCGCGAAGCACTTGGTGCTTTGCGAGCGTCTACTAGTACTCCGCGATCTACTAGTGTTGCTATATATATATATATAGCAATGATAGTGCTCCGCGACGACTTCTTCGAATTCTCGCGAAAAGTGCTCCGCGGCACGAAAAGTTTCGGAAGTTATGCACTAATTTATCCACTGGGCACTACAATCCTTACTAACAACTTCGAAAACCATTTGTCTCTCACAAATCTCTGAGATTATCTCTCCATCTTTTTAACTGCCCATTACTTAAATTAACATACGGAATTACTTTGGTATTTTAAATTGACTAAATACACTACAAAATATGGCTAACCCATGGCTGTTTAAACTGAACTACCCCGGGAGCTTTAACATAGTTCAAATGTAAATTGCCACCTCACACCCTTTTGAACTGTCCATCTTGTATTATCTTGTAACTCGTATGACAATTTATTGGTAATAATTCAGATAAGTATCTAATTAGAAAAATAATCCAAAACTAATTTTTATTTTAAAGCCAAAGATAAATTGTCATTTATATACATATGGTCCGAATACATCTAATCTACTAAATGACATTTTTGTGATCTGCTATAGAATTTACGATGCCTTTTCTAAGTTAAGTTTACATAGAGTTTAAGTTAGACTAACATGTCTGCACTTAAGTGTCCCTTTCTAAGAAATAGATTATTTTTTATCATTTAATATTTTAGTAAAATTGGATAGTTATATTGAATTTATTTTGGAATTTTATTTCTGAATCAATACCAAAAATACCTCCCTTACATGTTTTTACAATATACGGGTCAGAGAACTGTGAATCATGTCAAATTTAAACTCTCTAGGTTCCGTCGTTTAAAATATCTACTGTAGAAACAGACAGGCGGCAGAGAACCAGGCAGTTACAAGAGTGTCAGCAGGCACACATAATTTTTTCTTGGGCGGGGGATCAGAAGACAAAATTGTTTTAATGGGGTAGGAATCGGGAAATTTCTTCGCAACAAATACTATCAAAAGCACTTTATTTTCCAAAATGACCTAAAAGAAAAGGTCCAAAATACAAGTAATGACCTAAAATAAAAGGTTCTCACTTCCAAAATACAAGTGATGACCTAAAAAAAGTTCCTCACTTCTAAAATACAAGTTATGACCTAAAAATTTTCAGAAAAATTATGGAAGAAACAATATAATAGGTAAAATATACAATATATAATTCTGTAAAATCGTATAATTTTTTAAAGCAGTATATAAATAAGTTAATACAAACTTTTTTGGTTTATTTAATTTACTAAATAAATTTGTTAACAGCTGGAAAGACCTAGCTTGAATTATTACACCTGTATGTTTCAATGTTGTTTATTTGTAAGAAAACAAAACAAAATAAGTTAAATCCTTCATTTAATCCTTACAAGTCTGGTTAACTTGCAACAGCTGTTGAGTTCAACAAACTGCCTTGAAGAACTCAATCTATCGTTATAAGTTGCTTATAGACACCTATCATTTCCTATGATAGTACAGTTTTTGCACGAACCATCATATGCGTGTCTCTATTGATACAGCTGGCTTGAAAACCGCTAGATCGACTAGTCATGTAATTATGTTAACCGGTAAAGAACTATGCGAACCGGTGAGGTGCGTATACGCGCTTGTGTATGTGTTAGTAACGATCGTGACTTGAGTACTAATACTCTGTTCTGTATTCCGAATTCATCGGTACCGAATGAAAGTAAAAGCAATTCGCGCTGAGTTCCCGTATGTTTGGATGGTTGTATATGTAACAAACTTGTTTATTGTGCGTATGATACAGCGTAAATCGTATATAGCCCTTGGTTGACGCACTGAGATTTTTAGGGTTTCGTAAGTATGACCGAGAATCCTTTATACCAGTGTTTCTCAACCGTAAACGTACAGCGGACCAGGGAAATATTTAAATTTCTATCGTGGACCACAAATAATAAATGTACTATTAAACAAATTTATTGTATATGTACTCTACATCTATATAGTATCTCAATAATAAAAAAAAATCACTGAAAAATAAACAAAAATCACAGAAAATGAACAAAATATCATGAAAAATGAACAAAAAATCTAAAAAATAATAGTTTATAAGCCTTTCGGGGACCACAAAAGTTTTTCTAAGGACCACCAGTAGTCCGCGGACATCTGGATGAGAAACACTGCTTTGTATCGTCACTCATGTCTGTCCTTCTATTCCGTACAAATTATGGCCAAACAGCTGAACATGGAAAGTTAAAAATTGGTATGAAGGAATAACTCTTTGGCCCACATATAGGGAAGTGTGTTCCTTAAAAACACACGTTTTTTTAGTGCTTGGGGGAGGGTCCAAGCACCTGAGCTCCCCCCTGGCGCGCGCCTTACTGAGAGACTGCTCTAAAATGTGAAAATATTTAAATAATACACAGTAATTTAAACCGGAACAGTACAACAGGAATTTATTAACAGATTATTTTTTCGAAAAATATCGATTTTTTATGTATTTTATGTATTAAGTTGTTTTTATACAGTTCAATTTATTGGTAACTTTGAAAATAAAAGTATCACTTTACACACATTAATTTATTTTTCAATTTTTTTGAAAACCTTTACATTACCAACCGTTAAACATGTTGTCATATTTATCAAATTGAATATTTGGAAAAATCTTCACAAAATTAAGAGCTGTGAACAAAAACAAAAGAAATAATCTAGATTATGATGAATTAGAATGTTTGCGGTTCTGTCACATTTGAAAACGAAACAAATATTCTATATACAGTAGAACCTCGATTATCCGGACTACGTCGGGGATGAAGGTAGTTCGGATAACGAAAAATCCGGAAAATCGAAAAAAAAAGTGGAAAAGAAAGGAGAAATAAGAAAGAAAAATTACGTACATTAAGCATAAATCTTTTTTATAGATATATGTATAATACGTTCAGTAAACTGTAATTTTTTAACTTTGTTTTTTAGGGTTTTGTAGGTATGACCAAAAAACCCTTATACCGTCATTTTGTCGTCTGTCTGTCTGTCTGTCTGTCTGTCTGTCTGTCTGTCTGTCTGTCTGTCTGTCTGTTCGGTAAAAATTGTAGCCAAACGGCTAAACCTAGAGAGTTGAAATTTGGCATGCTTATACAACTCTTTGACCCGCACATAGGAAAAATACTAAAACATCTAAAAAACATACCCCCCTAAAAATATAAACAAATATGTGCTCATCGAAAACAAAAATATTTTTTTTAAATTCTGAGTAGGGTATCAAATCAAAGCCCTTAGTACGTGGATTAACGATCAAATTTTTATTTTTGCAAAATAAATTATTTTGATGCGATTTTTGCCAAAAATGTGCAAAAAAAATTTTGTCCCACACCCTGTAGCCCAGATGGTTTAAACTAAAAATCTAAAAAAATTCTAAGTAATGTATATTGGTGTGAACCGAAATAGTACAACAGGAATTTTTGATTAGATTATGTTTTTGGAAAATAACGCATTTTTTGTGGTTTTTGGTTCACAAAGTACAAAAGTTATACCAATGTAAGACACTCACATGCATAGCGTTCGATGGCTACATGCGTTAGAGCGCTCTCAAACTGGTTGGAAGACGAAGGGTTTCGAGTTCGAGTACGGAGTGAATTTTATTTTTTCTGTTTTTTTTTTGTATTTTTATTATGTTCTAAAAATTTATAAAATTCTAGTTATATTTTGACAGATGTTGTATTTAATTTTTATGAGCGTAAATTTAATAACCAGTCTTATTATATGATTAACAGACGATAAATTATTTTAAAAATACGTTCATTTTGCCGTGATTACTACAAAGTAAAATTTGTCCTACACACTCAGCATACCGCCTTCACTTATTATATACCTGCGAAACCCTGAAATGTGTGAATATTCACACTTCACATCAATTTTTTATATCCAATATTGTGTAAGTACCGACGCCATATGTATCAGACCAATAACGTCCTGGGGTGCAATTCTTGAAATGTTTCGTGCACGCAACTCGACATGTTTCGTATGCGATTCTCCTATCGGTATTCTTGAACGGTCGAACACGCATTTTTCATGCGCATTCACATCGAATGGTTGGTAGGCAATAGAAACTGATTTGCGTGTACGTATTATTTTGACGTTTCGTTAGAAAGGTTAGTTTTTATAACAAAAAAATGACTTTTATACAAAAAAGTTAATAAAATATATAATTTTGTTGTAGAATAATGGCAGATTTAGAAAATTTAATACATTTAGATTTAATTAATGCAATAGAGGAAATGGAAAATGATATTCTTACTGATAGAAGAGTATTTGAAAAAGTGGATGCGTTTCAATTGACAGATATACAATTTATAAAATTATTTAGACTTCCTAAACAAGTTGCATTACAATTAATAGAGATAGTGGAAACATATATTGTAGCACCAAGTAGGACTTACCTAAAAATTATATACTCCTTAATAATTATACAATAAAATTTAATCAATAATAACTTACTTTTCTCCATTGTTTCCAGTTTTTTGTACCGCCTGATGGAATAGAATTTAAAATTTCGGTAATTTCTATCCATTTTAATTGGCTATCTTTAAAAGTAAAATTATTGCTAAATCGGCCATCTATTATTTTTGGATTACGCGTAACAAATTCGATCAAAATATCTTTTTGTTCTTTATTAACATTTCCGGCACGCTTCGACATTTTATATTGTTTTAAGAAGTAATTTTCACAACTACAAGTTAATAATGTTTGAAAACACAACTAAAATCAAATTTTTAAACGTAGATATATCACGTGACATATGACGTTCCGCTATGCTATTGGTCGGCAAAAAGTATGTTTACATTTATCGTTCGAACGCATCTGGAAATACTTACCCAGTTTCGAATAACATTCAAGAATACCACTTGACACATTTTAGTGTTCGCATACGAAACTGACTATTCGAATTTGGTCGCACACGTAAAGTTACGCATGAGTTCAAGAATTGGACCCCTGAGTCACCTCATTTCAATGCACTGATGATATCTAATTTGTCTTTTAAAGATAGTACAACACGTATTCTTTTCGATGACATTTCGGTGACATATCGGTGAAAACCGGTACACAGCGAATTCGTAAAATAATTTCTCGTTTAAAAGAATCCGGATAATCGAAAATTCGGATAATTGAGGTCCGGATAATCGAGGTTCTACTGTATTTCTAGGTTATGCTACAACTAAACAGTTGGCAAGAACTAAACAGATAAAAATATACCTAGAATTCCCCATAGAACCCCAAGAACCCTAGAGCCCCAATAGAACTTGTTCTATTTTCAAAATAAATTGATCAATTTTTTCGTCAATACATTATTCAGTTTATTGTTGAAATTTGAACACTTTACACACATCAATAAATTGAAGTCAACTTTTTCAATTAATTGATCAATAAACTAAATCGTGTAAAACCCACTTTAGATAGCATTTATTGTATTTTTGATTTTTTTTTTCTAGTTTTATAAAACATAGGGTATTAAATAAAAGTTTTAATTAGATTACCGTCAGATAAATAATTTTCAAAATATTTTCGGAAAGGTCACCACACAGATGCACGAAACGCGTGCTTGGCGGTATCTCAGAATCTCAGGAACATCAAAAATAAAACTTGGCAGATCGCAAAAAAAAGTATATAGAAGAGGTTCGCTTGAGGTTCTCCAAGTGCTGAAAGCGCCACTGCCCAGGTAATAAAACTCGGAGGGTCGCAAATTCGCTACTAAAATATTTAGAAGGAGGGGGCTCAAAATCAGCCTACACTTTGGGTTCCAAGTGCACCAAAATTTATAATTTACTAAATAACTCACGAAATCCTGAAATGTGTTTTGAAATGTCATTTCACACTTCACATCAATATTTTTCAATCTATTACAGTGTCGAAATTGATTGTCTTTTATTATGATTTGTATATAATTTTTATTATTTATTTTAATTTATTATTATTTTTTTATTTATGTAATCTGTCACATCATCCAGAGGTCATTCATATTTTAATTGTAAATGGTAGTTCATGCAATTCAAATTGAGATTTGACTCTTAAATTTATTGTTAAATATTTATTTTATGAGTTTGTCTTGCGACATCAGTTGAATCTGGGCCTCAGTTTCCTGCGGATATTTAAAATGTCTAGTGTTGAATTGTTGGCGAGAATTATTGTCAAGGTTTGTGAAAATTTATCATTTTTAATGAATTTTGTTCGTGTTGAATATTTTATTAAATATTTTGTTTTTGTGTTAATGTTAATTTTTTAAATGAAGGATTTTTGTTTTTAAGTTGTTTTGTTTTTAAACAAAATCAGTGATGCATGGATAAGTTTCAACTGTAATTGTTGACCTTAGTTTTGATAAATAAATTAATATAAATAAATATAATTTTTGTAATTATTGCATGTATACTATACATAAGTGACCATATTTTTTAGAAAAAATTAAGGACACAGTTGGAAAAACTTAAAAAATAGAAAAAAACAGTTTGTATTATATATTTCATTTTGTAATATCTTGCTAGATCTGGTGGCTTTAGTGATTGTTGAGTTGTAAATGGATTTTTATGGAATCATGTGAATTTGTAAATCTGTTTTTTTAATTTTTGGTTAAGTTTAATTATATTATTTGGTTTTATTTAGGTTATATTCATTCAAAAATTACAAATGGTACATTGTCAGATTCCAAATTAACATGTCAAAATTATGAAGTATGGCCTGTTTCTTTGTTTCTCTTTGTTTAAGCAGAACTAGATTTTCAATTCAAGTAATTTTTACCGTTTAAGTAAGGCCTTTGATCAATTTGTTTAGCAAAAGCCCACTTCAAACCTTAAAAAGACAGCTTGGAAAATGCTCATAACAACAAGGAAAATGAAAATTTCAGTTAGTTCCGCTTAAAATTTATTAATTTTATTGATTTAGCACATCTAATGATTATTAGCACAGCTAATATCTACTACCATATATACCAGGGGTTCCCAAACTTTTTTGACCGTCGACCCCCAGAAGAGTGTTTCGACTTCGTATCTACCCCCTCTATTTTACAATTACGTTATTATAATAGGGCAAGCAAAAAATACACTTATGTGATTTCTTATATTATTTATTTTACAGTATTTTTATTTATATTACATTTATCTAATATCATTATATCTAATTGAATTACAATAATATTATTAGTAAATAATATTGCCTATCATTGTCAATGTGACGGGTGTGGTTGGTGACTCTTTGCAAGATTAGCAATGTCGGGTTCAAAAATAGTTAATTTCAGCCTTAAATAGCCATGAAATACTACATCTAACTTGTTTCTCTATTTTGTTAGGATGGAATTAACATGGCAAAACCAAGCCTCAACCAGCGTGTAGCTACACAATTATACATTAAAATTATACTAGTAATTTTTAACATTTTTCTATAGACCCCCAATCGACCCCCGAGCTAGAATCGACCCCTAACAATGTCATATCGACCACTTTGGGGACCCCTGATATACATTCTTTTCAGATATTTCTTTAAAAAATCGCATCTTCGAACCAGACTCGCACCTATGGGGAGGGTACAAAAGCACTCAAAAACACTCAGAAAAAACACATTTTTAAGGGGCACATTTGTCTTGTAATTGAACATGAGCCCGCCCCAGAAAAAAATTGGCATAATACGGTAAAAGATAAAAAAAAAAAAATGGTTGGTACAAAATTATATTCTTCTTCTAATGTAACTAGATGTAAAGAATGTAATATAATAAATAATATTCTGCCATTGATGGCTGCACGATCTAATGTTTTAAATTTGATAAAACGGGGCTTTTTGCGTTTAATTTATTTCATTCGTCGTAGTTTTAGGAAATGACCATTCTATGGGGCAATGTACTTTACGGCCTTCAACAAGATTTGACTAGTTTGTCTAAAAACTATAAATTATGCAAAAATTGTCCTTTTGATATTTTATTTAATTCTAGGAGGCCCTTTATGGGTATCCAAAAGACATTAATTTTTTTCTAGTATATTTATATAAAGTGCCGTATCACGATGATTTGGCACATTTGGTACGACCATGTTATAAATTGGAAAAAAGATATGAGGGGGTCAAAACCAAAGTGGTGTAAAGTTCATTTTGTTTATTACGAGAAATAAACCGTTCAACAAGGTACGCTCTATTAAATTACACCTTACTCTATTTAAAATTCTTATACATTTATTACGAAGAGAAGAGATACAACTTGCTCGCTTATTTTTTAGTTTGTGGTACCACAGTTAGCCAATTTTACGGAACGTGTGATTTACACCATTTTTAGTTTGACCCCCTAATATTTAATTATCAAAAGGATTCGACTCTGTGGAGGCAATGGTTCTTTATTCCGTTTTAATTTTGTCATAATTACACTTGTTTATAATTTAAATTATTATTATTTCAGCTAATGTTCTTTTTTCCATTCTTTATGGCATTCTATTTATTTTGTACTGGCCAAATGGTTGGATCAATAGAGAGCTTAATTTGGCTTACATATGTATTTTGACACCTTTTTTGTCAGAAATGTGACACTAGTGTTTTATTTAACGAGTGATAAACTTCATCCTTGTGCAATGTAGCCATTATATGCGAATCTAATGCAATATTTTATCTAAAATACTAAATTTAATTTAAATATACAGAAATTCTGAACGTCAATTTTAAAATTTCAGAATCTACTTCGTCAAGCTGGCTACCGAACCAACAGCTAATCAGCTGTAACGTACAATAATATTTAAAAGACTATTATTTATTCTACCTTATAAATAATATTCTATTTATAAAGATGGACAGTATGAGGCGTAAATAGCCATCGTTGCTGAACGCGAAACATTTTAACTAATTAACTTACTAAAAAATACTTGTCATATATAAAACGTTCATTATTCATGGATGAACATTATACATAACGTGCAATATGAGCAGCTTGATGTATTTACAGTTGGATATTGTTACAGTTATTTAATGGTCGTAGATAAAAACTTTTGTTTCCCATCATATTTAGAAAGAAAAAAAAAAATCATCAGTGTAAGTTTATTGATATGAACTGGTACAGTATACTGGAAATTTATAATAAGATTATTTTTTCGAGAGTTAAAAAAAATTGATGTGAAGTGTGAATTTTCACACATTTCTGGGTTTTGCAGGTATTTAGTAAATGAATGATGATTATTTGGGATGCGAAAACAAATTTTATATTAAAATATTTTTTTTGTTAATTTTAATTCGAACGCCTAATACCTTATTTAGGTTTCTAAATATGTGCAGTATTTTTTTTTTTATATAGCAAGGTTCATTAAGAATTTTAAAAATTGCGCCTATGGCTTCCATTGGTTGTTATAAGTTCCGCCCCTCTGATTTCGTGTACATTGAAACAGAATTAAATTATAATTTAAACAATTTCCACTGGTTATTAAATTTACGCTTTTAAAAATTAAATGCAACATTTGCCAAAATATAACGAATAAAAGAATTTTGAAAAAATAATTTAAAAGATATAAAAATTTAAAAAAAAAAACAAAATAATATTGTCTCTTCTCGCAGGGTTCGATCCCTTTCGGATCGAGTTACTTGGGTGAAAAACCAGCGTCAAAAACCACTACACCAGCATACACGTTCCAGTGCAGCGTGTTACAAAGCTATAACTTGTGTACATTATTAGCCAAAAATCACAAAAAATGCGTTTTTTTCCAAAAACATAATCTGATCAAAAATTCCTGTTGTACTATTCCGGTTTACACCAATGTACATTACTTAGAATTTTTTCAGATTTTTAGTTTAAACCATCTGGGCTACAGGGTGTGGGACAAAAAATTTTTTGCACAATTTTGGCAAAAATCGCTTCAAAATAATTTATTTTGCAAAAATAATAATTTGATCGTTAATCCACGTACTAAGGACTTTCATTTGATACCCTACTGAGAATTATAAAAAAATATTTTGTTTTCGATGAGCACCAGTGCCGCAACAAGGGTGGTGCGACAGGTGCCGCCGCACCAGGCGCCGGATTCATAGGGGCGCCGAATGGCCAAATTAATTTTTTTTTTATTATTATCTTTTATATTAATAAACTATAATCAACACAAATTGGATTTCATAATCGAAAGTTTCAAATTTCAGGCAAGATCATTAATTGATGACTGTACAACTGCCACTGCAATGCAATTATTAGAAGTGATCCACACTTACGATTTAAAAGATGTGTACCCTAATATTGGCATTGCACTGCGCATATATTTAACTATCCCTGTAACTGTTGCTTCGAATTAACGCAGTTTTAGTAAATTAAAGTTAGTAAAAAATTATTTGCGTTCTACAATGGGTCAAGAGCTTGTAAAATTTAGCTTTAATATCAATAAAAAATACTACAGCGCAGTCATTAAATTATGAAGACTTAATTAACGAATTTTCACAGTTAAAAGCCAGAAAAGTTCAATTTATTTAATTTTCCATTCCGTTAAAGTGATTCTATAATATATTATTAAAATACCTAAATATTTATTATTTTTTGTTCAAATATCTCTTTTTTTTTTGTCATTAAATATATATATTTTTTATTTATTTTGTTATTCAATTATAATATTTCTAATTTCTAAAATATTTCAAATATAATATTTCTTTAGCCCTTTTGTGTTTCATTTTAGGTGTTTTTCATTTTGTGTTTTATTGACCTAGAGTTTATATTTTGTCCCTTTTTATATTAGTTGATTATCATGAGTTTATTAAAAGATTTGTAACATAATTTGTTAATATAATCGTTAATATTGCAATTTAAACCAAACAAAAGAAAAAGGTTAAAACTAAACTAAAAAATAATACCAACGAATGTTTTCTTTTATACATTTATTGTTAAAAAATGACTTTATAATATATATTTTTGTTTGTTGTTTTACTGGTAATAAGATAGTTCCTTTATTAGGAGTAAATGTTCCTTTTCTGGCGATTTTGTGATTTTTATGAATAAAGTTATGTTTTTTATTTTTCTAAGTTATTCTTTTATTTTCACTTGCATCAAAATAAAACAATAAGATTTTAAGGATTCTCTATAAAATATGGCAAGTAAATATCTTAAATAACATTTTGGTGAAGAAAACAACGTAAGTAAATGTTTTACATAAACGTTCCCTTACTGATGCAATCACCCTACCATAAAATTTTAAAAATTGCGTATGTAATTAGTGAGGGTGGGGGGGGGGGTCAAATAATTACGCACCAGGCGCCAATTTATGTTGTTGCGGCACTGATGAGCACATATTTGTTTATATTTTTCGGGGGATATGTTTTTTAGATGTTTTAGTATTTTTCCTATGTGTGGGTCAAAGAGTTGTATAAGCATGCCAAATTTAAACTCTCTAGGTTTAGCCGTTTGGCTACAATTTTTACCGAACAGACAGACAGACAGACAGACGACAAAATGACGGTATAAGGGTTTTTTGGTCATACCTACAAAACCCTAAAAAAATGAACTAAATGAAACGTTTTGAAGCCAGAACCAGTCGCAAACTTGGCGGGGCCCAGTGTAAGTACGGTGACCATACGTGCTTTATTAAAGTTAACTACATCATAGTTATAATTAACATTGAAAGAGTAGAAGTACGTATCTATACCGTGTTATTATGACATGAATAGTATACAATTTAAAAGATTAGCTCGATTTTTTATAAAATGTACATTAATTAATCAGAAAAATCATTTTGATAGCCATATTGAAAAATTTATCTTAGCGTTATTCTTAAGCCTTAAAATATAAAATAATACACACTGTTTTCGATTTTTACGAATCTTTCTCAGATTCGACCATTATTTTTTCCAAAAAGATACAGTCACCGTATATGTACGTGTCTGTTGACTATACTTCATTGTGACGGGGGGAAGTAGATATTAAAAATTTCAAGTGTTAACGGGATGGGGTAGAAATTTAGAAAATTAATTGAGTGCGAGCGAGGGGCCTTAGGCGACTGCCCTGGTTACCAATGAGTCACGCCGGCCGTATTTGAATCGTAAACTAAGCGATAAAAAATAATTTACAATAAACTAATTTATGCAAAAAAAATCCTTTTACTTAAATAGGTGTAAAACTGTGAGATGTATGAAATTTGACACAAATAATTTGTATTTATATATTTTTCTTTTTCAGATGTTGCTTTATTTCCTCCAACTCCTGCTGTTATCCATTATTCTTTGGTTGTGCTGGCATGTGTATCATCGTCGTGGTCGTCCTCCAGGACCCTGGGGGTTACCTTTCATTGGATATCTACCGTGGCTTGATCCTGTAGCTCCGTACATCTCACTTACAAGACTGACCAGGAAGTACGGGTCTGTCTATTCCTTATGGATGGGCAGTGTCTACACTGTGGTCGTAACAGATCACAAGCTAATAAGGAAGACGTTGGCCAAAGATGTGTTTGCTGGCAGAGCTCCGCTATATTTGACTCATGGGATTATGAATGGATACGGTGAGTTTGTTATTACGATTTATAAGTAAATTTTTCGTCTAAATGATGAAAGTTATATACAGTCGATTCCGTTTAATCAGGACACCGGTTAATCGGGACAGCCGCTTATTAGGGACAAACCCTAAAGAACGGTAACAAAACCGAGGAAATATCGTAAATTTACTTCGCTTTTTCGGGACAATATTCCGTTTAATCGGGACAGTAATCGTGTGAATTCCCGTGGCGCCGGGAATACATGTTGGAGTGGGGATTCACTTTGACATCATTATGTATAAGCGTGGTTTTTGTTAACATACATTTAGTGTATTGACTCACGGACATAACCCTTACCGGGATGCCAAGAAAGGATTTGGCACATTTGAAAGCATTGTATTTAGTACGTATATAATTTTTTAATATACAGGGTGTTTGTTTGAAACGGGGCACCCCGAAAATCTCCTTTATTTGTAAAGATACAAAAAATCTTCAGAACAAAAGTTAAACTAGACAAAAAGGCCCATCTAAAGGTTACTATAAGAATTCTGAGGCACTTCCGGTTTCACCGGAAATGATGTCAACTTTTGATGTAGCATAGGGAATCGATAATTTTATATTTTTTTCTTAAAAGTACATTAAATTAGCTTTATAATGACACCAAAAAGTCATATTTTTATGTTAACCATTTCAAAATGGCGACCATTTATTTACAATAATAATCAACATAAGTTTTACAAAGTTGAACGTAGCAAGCTTTGAAAACAATAAAAAAAGAAACAAAATATCTCTAAAATAACTTTTTATTAAGAATGAGAAAATGTGTGGACACACGATTCGAGCTCATCTCAATTTCGGATCTCAAGTACAAATCTCTAGATGGAAACACCTGGATATTCTTTCAAAAGCTATCAAAATTTATGATTTTTAATATGTACCCACAACTTGTTATTACGAAATACCTACAAAACCCTGAAATGTGTGAAAATTCACCCTTCACATAAATTTTTTTGCTATTTTTTAAATTACCCATTAATTATAATTAATGACCCGCGATTAGCAGATACAAAATTAATTTTTTTTTGTCACTAACTAATAAATAGAACTGGGCCTAAAATACTTCCTTGTGGGACTCCTGCCTTGATGTCTTAAGGACGATGTTTCGTGATTAATTTTTACTGAAAATGTTCTTTCTTCCAGAAATGAAAACAGAATTGAGGTGTTGTATGATGGTAAATTTGTGTAATAATTTGTATTTTAATCCTTCTAACCAAACTTTATCAAATGCTTGACCGATATAAAAAAATAAGACGGTTGGGTATTGTTTGTTTTCAAATACACTGTTTTAATGCGACAGATATATAAACACATTAGCTATCTCACTTTACATAACCTAATAAATGCTGTCGCACTAATTTCAACAAATTTCGGAAATCGTGAAACGAATTGCTGCAGTTGCTGCTACAATTTTGTTATTAAAATTAGTAAGAAATCACGATGTCGCCGATGGCTGTTCGTAAAGTCACATAAATCCATTTACGCCTTCGTAGTTGGTTTAAAAAAACATAGATGTCCCAACAGTCAGTGATACCAAGTTGGTGCATTTTGCACTAGATCTGATGTATTGAAAGGCTATCTAGTGACCAAAATTGCGTTCTAGTGCGCTAGTGCAAATTCTGGTGTGTTTCTGTTTTAAATCATCTGTTGATGATTTAAAACTGTGATTTAAAACTGCGAAAATATGGTGAGCTGCAGACTCTGCATCTCACCACATTTTCGACGAAATGTTATATTATAATTTGTGTGCTACGTAATTAATATTTTGTAAACCTCTTTAGTTTATTCATTTACTATTTATTTATTTATTTCTTATTTATTTATTTATATTTTAACTACTGACTATTTTATTTATTTTTTATTATTTGATATTATGACTTTTACTAATGTTTAATTTCTATATTTTTACTATCTCACAATGACCGTACATTTTAGATCAGCTCTGATGAAGAAATAAAATATTTCGAAACTGGTCAGCTAGATCTAGTTGTATCATTTATGTCCGCAACCCGTACAACCTTCTCCACACACATCATTGTTAGTATTGCCACACTCTAATGCTGAAGTAGAAAGACTTTTTAGCCATCTGAACATAATTAAAAACAAATTAAGAAATAGGCTTCAGATTGATACTGTTAATGCAACATTAACAGTAAAGGCTGGACTTAAAAGATACAAGAAATGTTGCTTTAATTATGCATGCCGGATTCAGTGGTTTCTAAAATCAAAACAAACGAAACATACAAAAATGAAATAAATCAAGACGAGGAAAAAGCATTTAATTAAATTAAAATTAAAATAAATAATAATTTTTCGGAGTTCCTATTTTGTTAGTTAAGATGAGAAACATTTACTTTATCTTGTGATTAAAAATATGTTAACTAGGCAATTGGGAGTTTGCAATGTGTAGTTTTTGTTTTAAATGTCATTAAGTTAATAGTTAATGTTTATTATATATTTATTATTCTTGTACTGAATATTAAAAGTTATTATTCAACAATAAAAAAATAAATAAATAAATTTATTATTATTACTAACAGACATCTTCATAAAAAGTAATTGTTCGATATTGTTTTTGAATTCCCCAAACTCGGACTACGCCCCAATTTTGGTGCATTTCTGGTGGATTCTTATGCTCTATTTAGTGCATTGAAAGTATCTCTAGTTGGCAACACTGACAACAGTCGTTAAAACAGTCTATTATACTTACCCAAAAGTTACAGCGTACATTGTATTAATTTTGAAGTTGTGAATCTAGCTTAAATCCGGCTCTGTAGCTCTATAAACTGTTACAATATATGAAAGGTAAAAATCATGCGTGAGTTATCATTTCTTCGCCATATAACACTTCTCTAAACCGAAAGCTAAGGCGAGCCTCGAACCGCGTGTCAATCTATGCCGGTGTCTTTATGAATTTCGCCGGACCGTGGCCTATTCAGTCGGGTGTTCGGTCTGTCATACTCGCAGCTCACAGGTCGTTGACTTTTGCAAGGAGTTTCTTTTCACGAGACAGAGAACGTTTCATGTGTTCAACGGACACATCCAAGAACA
Source organism: Liopterus haemorrhoidalis (assembly GCA_963971575.1). NCBI lineage: Eukaryota > Metazoa > Arthropoda > Insecta > Coleoptera > Dytiscidae > Liopterus > Liopterus haemorrhoidalis. Next base: position 51,728,225 of record OZ020612.1, read on the forward strand.
AAAAAATTATCTTATATTAGGTTAGTGTGTCCACGAATTCAAGAGGGGACCAATAGTCGAATTTATGGATTTCGTGCGCTTCTAGGCGTAGATTTCTTTAAAAATTACTGTTTAGAAAGAAAAATTATCTATCAAGTTGGATTTAATAACACAGGTTTATGAAATAGACCTTTGTTTATGTTGTTTCAGATTTAAAAGATTATTTAAGTTATTAAGTTAAGTAAATGTTAAGTACCTATACAATAATTTAATTGAACAAGTTAAAATTACATGGTTACTGGTTAATAATAAATGGTTCAGGTTCAAGTATAGGTACACAGGGCACATGGAAAGGTCTGACAATGAACAGATCACGATGGAAGACTTATGTAAGTGAGACCAAAAGTCAGCCCGACTGACAGTGTCCAAAAAAGAAATAGAAGAAGATTAGGTTGTTCCGAAAAAAATGTCGGTTATTTAAATAAAACTTTAAATGAATATAGCTTCATTTCTAACAAAGCTGTGCCAGAAACTCAATAAATGTATTTTAACTACCAAATATCAAATACTTTTAAAAATTATTTGAAATAATTTATTTCAAATACTAACGGAAATATTTGAAATACATAGAAATAATAAGAGCATAATTAAAATATTAGGGAAATATTTGAAAAATTAGGAAATACTATTTTACATATGTACCTACTATGGAACTATTTGAAATATTAGGAAATATTAGAAATATATAGGTACTAGGGAAATATTTGAAATATTATGAATTATTTGAAATATGTACTAGAGAAATATTTTAAATAATAGGGAGATATATGATATATTTCCTGAGGAAATATTTGAAATACTAGAAAAATATTTGAAATAATAAAGACAATTAAAATACTAGGGAAATATTTGAAATAATAGGGAAATATTATTTAAATATTATAACGCCCAAACAATCATGCAAGATGTCATGAACTTGTCGTGTACCTATCCCTAGGCGCACACTAATTTGACGAATAGTCATTCGCCTGTCCTCTTTCAGTAGGTCTTCGACGGCAGTAATGTTTCTTTCATTTACCGACGTGCTTGGGCGCCCACTGCGTGGATCGTCTTCTAGTGATGTTCTACCGGTTTTAAAACGATCGATCCACCGATAAACAGTACTTTTGGATTCTGCAGACTCACCAAATACTCCTTGCAGACGCTGAATAATTTCTGATGTTTTCACACCTTCTTTCCACAAAAAGAAAATTATTGCTCTTTGAGATTTTGCTGCGTCTTCCATGGTTACAAAACAGTGCTATGAAAACGCGTCTATATCAGTCGAACACCTAAATCAGACTGAACAATATTGCACTAGATAGTTGGATAAACATGTCAAGACTTGTCTGGCACCAATAACATTGCCTATGAGTTCTGCGTAATTTAATTATAGCACAATTCCCAGAATTTAGGAAACATCCCTCGTATATATCTTTTTTGCGTATATCTATTGCGTTTTGAATTTTAGATTTTCCAAGAATTTTATCGATTTTTTTTTCTTGTGATAAATATCTAATAAATTTCATCAGAAAAATTAGAAATTCAAAATAATTTTTTGAAAATTTTGACGAGTTCAGTGTTCTTTTTATTTGATTTAGTCGAAGGTTGTAGGTTGATTTAAATATTTTTAAATAAACTTCGTTTTCCTATGAGTAGGGTTCAGGGCCGATACCAAACTAACACAGCAGTTCTCAAATTCTATGTTGATATTTTTTTTTGAAAATATATCCTTTTGGTGCATCACAGTGATTTTAAAATACTGTTATTACATAAGGGGAAATCGCTACACTCTAAAAAAAGTGTTAAGGGACTTCATGGTACACTAAAAAATTAACTTTTAGTGTACCATGAAGTCCCTCGCTTTTCGTGTTAATTATTTACACTTTTGGTTAAATTTAGTGTGAAGTTTACACTTACATACTGGTTAAATTATAGTATTAGATAATAAATAGTGTTAAAGTAGTGTTAATTTTAACACTGAAAAAGTAATATTTCATTAAAATAACACTATCTGAATAAATGAAGATTCAGACGGTGATTTGGTTAAAAATAGTGAACTTTTTACTCTTTTTAAATGAAAATTTTAACACTAAAATTTAACCAAACTGAGAATGAACTTTTACCTTTATGATTTTTTTGCTGTGTAGAGGTTGTGGCCTCAAATACACCTACGCCGTTTATTTTCCTACTCTTCTAATTTTCTTTGATTATTTTTGTTTAGTATCCACAACTCGCACCTGTATAACACAATTGGTCTTATGACTGTTTTGTACAACCTTTCTCTTTAGCAATTCTTGAGATCTTTGTTTTTTCCTTCACCCTTTATAAACTCTCCTCAGGTTTACTTCCTTTAGATACCTTGTTTTTAGATCCAGATTTTTGATCAGATTATGTTTTTGGAAAATAACGCATTTTTTGTGGTTTTTGGTTCACAAAGTACAAAAGTTATACCAATGTAAGACACTCACATGCATGGCGTGCGATGGCTACATGCGTTAGAGCACTCTTAAACTGGCTGGAAAACGAAGGGTTTCGAGTTCGAGTACGGAGTGAATTTTATTTTTTCTGTTTTTTTTTTTGCATTTTTATTATGTTGAAATTATTTTGTCAAAATTCTAGTTATATTTTGACAAATGTTGTATTTAATTTTTATGAGCGTAAATTTAATAACCAGTCTTATTATATGATTAACAGACGATAAATTATTTTAAAAATATCGTTCATTTTGCCGTGATTACTACAAAGTAAAATTTGTCCTACACACTCAGCATACAGCCTTCACTTATTATATACCTGCGAAACCCTGAAATGTGTGAATATTCACACTTCACATCAATTTTTAGTTTTATAAAAAGTGTTATAAAAGTCTAAGAACCTCTGAAATGATTATCTATGTTGTTCCGAATACGTGTCAGGTGTTAGTTGTGTTATGGAGGAAAGGAAATAGACATCAGCAGTAGAATGTTAAGGCCGGCCAACATCCTTTGACAAACAACTGAGGATGCGAAGGTTTTGCGGACATTGCCCCATGCACACACCTTACACTTTCTCATTAAGTCACCGGCTTTCGGTTATTTCAGAAAATAGAGGGCACGCGAAAAAAAAATGGCCTTTATTTCTCTAATTGTCACACTAAGAGTTCAAAGACATTGAAGAGAGTCATTTAAGAATCTAGTTTTCTCTATTTCCGCAAAAAAATAATTATTTATTATCTAAGTAGTCCGTAACTACATCTTGTATTTCACAAACTGTTGTTAGCGGGTTTTAACTGGTTTGTGGAATAACTTGCCAGATAATTCGTGATTATTTCAGGTGATAAAATAAATAGAAATATATAAAAAATAATACTCCCTCGGTCCAAAAATATGATATACATTTACAATTTTAATTAATTAGAATGATTTTATTTATGAAATAATTACAAATATCTAGTGAAACAAAGAATAATACAAAAAGTTTTAATTTAACAAGGACTGTCTGCACAGCTTGTATGGAACATGATAATGTTGTTTGCAATCGTCCCTTACAATGAAGTTTTGCCTTATTAATGTCCGGAATCTTATAGGAATTCCCTCCTTTTGCTAACATGGTTGTTTCTAGACAAGTTTGCAATGTTAGAAAAACATTATCAAGGGTTTGTAAATTTAATGCATTAAATGCATTTTGTACGCATTCAATCAGTTCGTCGATTGTATTCGGTGAAGCTTGTAAGGATTGTATAGAATTGAAAAAGTCAAGATCTAATACATTAAAATCTGGACTATTTGTCGGTTGTGATTTAAGTCGATTTGGAACAATTCAACACAATTTTGATCAAAATTCGCCATTTTGTTAGAACAGCGGGTGTTACTTTAATTTGTATAAAACACGCGTTTTTTGTGAATTACTTTTGACATATGCAAAACTATTTGCGCGTCATTTGTTTATTACTTGTCTAGCAACCACTTATTTAGAAATGAAAACAAAAAAAGATCAAGATAATACACCGTTTTATACATGTTAGATTCCAAGCTAAATTGGAGACAGCATGTAAATGCTACTGCTAAAAAAGTGAACACATACAACTTTATGCTTCACAAAGTAATAAATCATGTTTCTTTGGAATCGGCCAAATTAGTATACTTCTCTTATACCCTTTTCACACTAGAACTTTAAGATCGGATGTTAAAGTACATGTATCTTTAAATGCTAATGTGAAACCGTATGGCCTCGTCTAAATACAAGCGATGTTTAAGACAGAGATCTGCGTCTTAAACATCGTCCGCATTGCCAACTTAATTTCTATTATAAAAAAATACTCCTTGAATTTGTGCTGTCAACATTTTATATTATCATAAACAAGAATACTGTATTATATCGACGTTATAAGAAGTTTATACTTATTGTTATAATAAAATTATTTATTTTAATAATGTATTTAATAAAATACAGAGCTACAATAATTGAGATAAAATGTATCGACTTACATGTTAATACAGGTGTAATATATTCTTTATTGTAGTGTCTTTATTGTAGAATGAAATGAAATATCCATATTTGTTTATAATAATTCAAAATGTGCGTCTGCGCAGACAGTTCAAAACTGGTAATTTTATGACGGTAACTTAAGGACAAAATTACTGTAGCTGATGACAGCACCAGAGATTTAAACATCAAGTGTGAAAGCATACCGATGTTAAACATCGGTGAACTTTAAGTTCGCTCGTCTTAAAGTTCTAGTGTGAAAAGGGTATTACATACAGTCGACCCTTACGTACGGAATAATTCTTTGGGGAAATTCTATTAAGTGGCCGAGACTATTTAAATTGCAGGAAAGAGCAGTACGTATTATTGGTAAGGTTGGCAGAAGGACATCTTGCAGGGATATTTTTCCGCAGTTGAATATTCTTACAATAACTTGTTTGTACATATTAAATTAGTTATTGTTTGTTAAGCAACACGGTAATTTGTTAAATACAAACAGCACTGTCCATAAGTATGACACTAGAAAAAAGGAAGAATTTAGATTACTTCGCGTAAAATATAATATAGCAAAAAATTTACCTACTTATGTTGGTGCTGTATTGTTTAAAAAACTGCAACAGGCAGTTAAAGATCTGAAAACTGTATTATTTAAAAAATAGATAAAGGATTATTTGCTACAGAAGGCCTTTTATAGCATCACTGAGTTTCTCAGTGATGATTTTAGCCTTCTAGCGCAAGTTGTAGAAAAATTGTAATATTCTATTGTAATATTAATTATTTAAACTTTCACTGTGACTGGGTTTCTTGTATCTTTCTTGTACGCACAACTGATAAATAAATTTATTATTATTATTACTATTTTTTATACTTTGCATCACTTATTTTATAGAAATTTTAAAATTTCATTTATAAAACATATCGGAATACAATCTAGGGATGTTTGTGGAATGCGGTCACTATAGCAACAATGTATAATAAAACAATTTTTTGATAACACAACACAACAGTAATCTGACAGATGCAAGACAACAAACTTCATTTTGGAATTTTCTTAATAATAATATTATAAAATAATTATCTGACATGGAAATATTTACAAATTGTATTAAATTAACATTTTAAAATATTTGAGTCTATCAATGACATAGTGTAGACGAGTAATCAAACTCGTCTCAAAATAAAAAGTCACCAAAAACAGTTTAACAATAGCTTTATTATTAAACTGTTTTCAGTGTAACAATGATATTATTGTGAACGCAAACTTTAAAAAATATGTTTCTGTACAAATTTTGCAATACAGCAATGTGCAGAATTAGTAAAAGCTCAGGAGCTTACCCGCGTGAGCTGAGCACGTGGTACATCCACGTGTTGATGGGGCGGTGTCCTATAGTAGCATGCGTGCGCCGGCCATTGGGCGGAGTCATCTTTTACCTTCTCTTTACGCACTTTCAAAAACATCCCATATTTATATAACTACAATTACACGCACAGCAGTGTAGAATTTAATTATAAACTAAATATATAAAAAAACCTGTTAATTTTTTTGTACCAAAATAAAGACATTAATTTTCTCCACTTTCAAAAATTGCCCAAAATAAAAAAATTAAATAAAAAAAAACAGATGCAACCAAAAAAATGATTACACCTGTTATCTCTTAACTTTAATGTAAGAAATATGTGTTTTTCTTTTTTTAAATACGTAATTTGACCCATTTTTGTAATTTTTAAATAGGTCAGCAACCCACTTTACATATGAGTGAGTTGGGTTGCTCACTATTTTTTCTATTTCTCCAAATCTTAATTTTTGCTTTTGCCAAATTTAGCAGATAATTTATTAGTTCTGTTGTGAATATAAATATGAACTACTTGCCCAGAGAGAAAGTTGTTATTAAATTTTATTGGCATTACCAAAAATGAGGAACAAACAAGAGAACATTACATAGTTCATTGACTCCAAACATAAAATTTCAGATAAAAATTTCAGATTTTTGAGGTTATGATATTTATCTGGTTTTAACATCTTAATTATTTTGGCTAAGGGAGAGTGGCGTAAATTGGGACAGTTTTTATATTTTTTTCAATAACCTTTATTTGAATGATTTTCGATAAGAGAAATACACAATCTTAAAAGATGAATATTTTATTGTTAATATGAAAACAAAAGGCAGGGCGGTCCCTTATCTCCGGACGTTTTCAACGCCATCCTATAAGACAGCGTTTCCCAACCTTTTTTGGCTCGCGTACCACTTGGTGGTACATCACGCTAAATTGTACCACTTCGTAAAAATGATTGTATTTCGTATATTTATTTACTTACTTTGTAGATATAACATTAGATAGAAACGAAATATGACAAAATAGTAGATTCTACTATTTTGTCATATTTCATTTACTAATAAATGGTTTTAATAAAAACACAGAATTATAAAAAACCAATTAATATATTTTCTATATTTTTATTATTATAATCATTATTATTATAATCATTATTATTATAATCATTATTATTATAGTCAAATATTTTTATAAAATAAAGTGCTTGTTTCGAAGAAAATAATTTTTTGAAATTTGGTTCAAAAGTTGCGTGTTATACCCTTAAGGGGGGGGGGGGGTATGGTCAGAGCAGCACATTTTATATTTAAACATGTTAATTTTTCTTCATACTCACACGGAGTCATCAATTCCGGGTCCGTAAAGTGTAGGGCCATCGGCAAGGATGTCCAATGCATCTTTTTGCTGTTGTCTTCTTAAAACCCGAGCTTCTTTAGTAGCCTCTGCAGCTTTTTGATTAGCTCTGCTAATCCGAAATTTATCCTCTTCGCGTGCCCATTCATGAGAGCTCGTCCCTACGCTTATGCCCATCTCTTCCATAAACGTTAGATATGCGAAATTGCCTTCATTGAAATAACTAGCTGCTACATCAGCTGCAATTTCAACAATTGTGGAGGTTCCACTCAGTATTTTTGGACTTATTTTCCAAATAAGTTGGTTCAAGCTCTCATTATTATTTTGAGTGAAACCTCCAACACAAATATAGCACAGACAGGTGTGGATAGAGTGGGAAGACTCTACTATTACGTATATGAGAGCTGCGCGCGGCTAATAAAGCAGCGTTCTGAAAGGAACGCTATAACACGCAATTTGCGCGACAATATGAATTTGAGTTATTTGTATTGTTAAGCCGATAACTTCGTTAATTTTGCTCGGATCGACCTGAAATTTTGTATGGACACTGAGTCACTATACAATCGATTAAAAAAAAACGATTTTCTGACCATACCCCCTCCCCCTTAAGTCTACAGCTGCGTTCAATCTGTTTCAATACTTATTTATTTATTTTTTTTAATATATGAAGAAAAAGCTCTCTCTACTAATTCCGTACTAGTAAACGGTAATAATAATTTAAGAGCTTTCTCAGAAAGTTGTTCATATTCTTTATCATTGTTTAACCAAAAATTAATTAGATTGTGTCGTTTAAACTCTACATGTAAAGTTCTGTCACATGATAATTGTGACAGAACTTGACATCTCAAGTTACAGATGGCTAACGGCTAAATTTAAAAGTGCACTCCAAGAAAACGGTATCGATTGCCGGATTTTCGATCATCGACTGTACATATTTTTATGAACTGTAGGAAAAAAACGTTTCTATGATATTTTTATGATTTATTTATTTTTTATGTCCGCCATTATTGATTATTTTTCGTGTACCACCAACCAGCAACTCGCGTACCACAGGTAGGGAAACGCTGCTATAGGACATAACAAACAAACTCTGACGGGAATGTCAAAAATATGGAATAAACATAAATAGAAGAAGACTCAGTAGATTATGCTTCGCCGATGACGTGGTCAATTAACACGAATTTATAGACATACACGAACATAGTAAAGTAGTAGGATTAGAAATTATCTTAAATTAAACGAAAATAATTACGAACAGGCAAACAGAACAACAAATATTCATTAAACAAGAAGAAATATAATACGTACAGGACCACGTATACAAGGGCTACCTTTTATACGTATTTATACGAAAAACGAAGAAGGAAAACTAAGAAGGAAAAAAAGACTGTTTTATTGTTTTTCAAAATATTCGCCTTAAGATTTATATACTTTTACATGCGTTCAAACCAATTCTCGAAACATTTTTTCCACTCTGAAGTTGGTATCTCAAAAACATGGTTTTCAAAGGCTTCAACATCTTCTTGAGGTGATGAAAATCGCTGTCCACGCATTTTTTGTGCGACATTGGGGAACAAAGAAAAGTCGGGATGAATCAGGTGAATACGGGCAATGAGGCATTAATTCGATGTTTTTCTCTTTCAAATAATCAATTGTTTGACGTGCTGTGTGGGAGCTTGCATTGTCATGATGAAGAATGATGCGACGTTTTTAGTTGTTTTTCCTGATTTTGTCGATGACTTCTTGCAAACAAATTGTTGTATACCATTCAGCGTTAAGTCGTCTCCCATCCTCTTAAGGAATGGTTGCGACCTGTCCAGTTCAACCAAAGAAACAAGCGATCATTTTCTTGGAAGTGCTTCGTGAACGAACAACTTTCGTGGATTTCGGTTGATCTTGGAAGACCCAAACAGTGAATTGTTGCTTAGTTTCTGGTTTATATGAATAAATCTAAGTTTCGTCACCTGTAACGATGTTTTATACGGATTTTGCAGTGCCTAGGTTGAAATTTTTAGAATACCCTTACACCAATCAACAAGAGCCTTTTTTTGAGTTTCGGTCAAATTATGCGGAATCGGGAACAGGTCTTTTTCACAGCTAAATGTTCATGCAAAATCGAATGTATTGCAGTCTGCGATATGTCAAATTATGCCTTTATCTTACGGTAAGTCACATGCCTATCTTCTTCAGTCATTTTGCGCACAACATTGATGTTTTTTTGAATCACAACTGAGTTTGGTCGACCTTCACGAAATTCTGTAAACCAATTGTAAACAGTCTTTTCTGATGGTGCTTCATTACCAAAAGTTGAACGAAGCGAATTTATGCATTGTTGTTGAGTTAGGCCTTTACTAAAATCGTTAAAAACCATCCAACGAAAATCTTCATGAGTAATGTCATGAGGAAAATAAATAAATTCAATTTTACTCTTTTACAATTGATCAAGGTTACAAGCTACTTGACCTGTAAAATAATCTACTTCTCATATTTACAGTCCACCTTAGCATAAATATGGCATTATTCTGTAGGTACCTTAAGATTGTTTCGGTTGCAGAATCGATCTATTCGAATCTTAAGCAAAGTTAAGTGGAGTACCTTGTGCAGGGAGCTTTTCATACTTCATGAGATATTGACACTCCCATCGCTCTATATTTTAAATATACTGACGCACATTAAAGAAAACATCACAAGTTTTCATACTTGTAGTGACACTCATGGATACAATACTAGAAAGAAACATGATATCAAAGTACATTTTACTAAATATAACTATAGAAATCAAATAAACATAGTTGGAATAAAATTATTTAACAAGTTGCCTGAGGAAATTAAATGGCTAACCAGTGCAAAATTTAAATCAACGTTAAAAAATATCCTAATAAAAAAGGCATACTATAATATAGAAGAGTTTTTTTAGAAGGATTTAAATATAAATATATGTATAAAATAGCCCACAATGTAAAAAAAAAAGTATATAATAGTTTTATTTATTCGTTTATTTATTTATATATTTATTTAGCTAATGCTAGTAAGATCCAAACGCTATGATAAATGTATTGCATTTCATAAATAAAGATGTACTATTATTATTATCATTATTATTATCTATTTTTTCACAAACTCGTTATTTTAAACGCTCAGTGTCAACAAACTACTCGGTCAATTTATAAACTGCCACTGATTTCACAATAACAAATGTCAAATATTACGAATATAGTAATGACACAATTTAATATTGCCATCTAGTGGTCGTTTGTAAAAACATAAAAGGTAACCCTCGTATCTAGGTCAACTATTATCTTTTGAAAATAGGATGTACAAAGAAATAAACAGAAGAAATCCAGAAAGAAGCTTGGAGTAAATTCTGGTCATTGAAGCACATTTTGTAGGGAAATATAAGCTTAGAGATCAAAAGATTATTGACATGTGTGGTTGTCAAAATAAAATGGAAAGAAACATCCTAAACGTAACGAGGAAAGACAAAGTACTGATTACAGGAATCAAATATAAAATTAAGATAGCAGATATAGTGCAAACAATAAAATCTTTAAAATGGAGCTGGATTAATTCAAAATATTAAAAAGTCACCAAAAATTTCATATTCCTATTTTTTTTTTTACATTTTCCTATTTGTCTTATAGTGCACGCCACTGAGTTATCATATTAGTTTTGTATATATCTCGAATGACACATAAACTCACATACCATACCTACTTACAGATGTGTATGCATATTGGCTGAAATCACTTACAATTTCAATTGAACACACATCAACTCATTTATAGTTAAAAAGCAAAAGTGGGAACAATTGTACATATTTTTCACTTCTTTACGATCCACTCGTTTGAGTAAAAGTGTTAATTCACTTAATTTCTATCAGTTTTACTTGTTTTTCAATTAAAACATTATCCCATGCAGTGTTGAATCCAAGGGAGTACCCCAGGGATCTTTCCTATCCCTCCGGGTGACAAAAATCTTTCCCGGAGAAAATTTTTCTGATATTTAGTTTTTATAGATATTCAACGTTCCTTCAATACATTTATTATGTATATATTATTCTAAATCAGTGTCAACCAAACTTTGTATCTCGTGGCACATTAAACACGAGTAAACCCCCATTTCTAGTTAACCGATTTTTACCAAAAGTTGAATAACTCGTGCTATTGATGTCAAAAGCTTAAATATGAAGTTTCATAGAAATCCTTTTAGCCGAATTTACTCTGCACGTGCACACGGACCAACAGACAGACAGACCGACAGACATCATGCTAAAAATAGTCAAAACGTTATGTAGGGACCTCAATTCGTGGAGATCCATCGTAATCTCGAAATGTCAAAATCGGTATGATCACAATACCTCCCTTATACAAGGTGTCTCAAAAGAAATTTTATATTTATTTAGCTTACTGCGTGAACGCAACGTATCCGAGGGGCGCGGGGGTTATGTCAATCGGTAGCCTGGCTCTTGGGAATTTAGTCGCTATGGAGCGTTTCTCGGGAGCAGACCGCGCGTTATGCGTGCGAGAGTTTTACAAAAACGGTGATTCGGCGACTGTAGCGCGTAGAAAATTCTGCAGTATTCGAGGTTTTCGCCACTTAAATGATGCGCCAAGCATTCCTCTCATTCGACATTGGGTTAAAAAGTTTGAAGAGACTGGTACAACGCTGGATAAATCAAAATCCGGGCGACCTAGGTCATCAAGAACGGTAGAAAACGTGGAGAATGTTAATCAGTCTGTTCGTGACGACCCGAACCTTTCAATTCGGAAGCGCGCAAGTGCTTTAAATGTGCATAGATCATCATTACATCGCATTATGCACAAAGACCTAAAGCTGCACCCTTACAAAATTCAATTGGTGCAAGAATTAAAGCCCCAAGATGCCAGTCAGAGGCTTAATTTCGTAAATCAGGTGATTGAGCGATTTTCAACGTTTACCAACATTTTGTTTTCGGATGAAGCTCATTTTCATCTTAATGGCCACGTAAATAAGCAGAACTGCCGCTACTGGAGTGCAAAGAATCCAAAACGCAAACATCAGAACCCCTACATTCGCCTAAAGTGACCGTATGGGCTGCGATGTCGGCGCGAGGAATTATCGGCCCTTACTTTTTTGAAGACGAAAGGGGGCGTGCAGTTACAGTGAGTTCAGAGCGTTATGTGGAGATGTTAGACAACTTCTTGATACCTGAACTGCAAAACTTTCCTGGCTATAACCAAAGAACATGGTTCCAACAGGACGGAGCAACTTCATACACGTCCAATATGTCTCTGCCACGTGTTCGTGAAATTTTCTCAGGCAAATTGATCTCCCGGAGAGGTGACATAAATTGGCCTCCACGCAGTCCAGATTTAACCCCTATGGACTTTTTCCTATGGGGTTATCTTAAATCTAAAGTTTACGCCAACAAACCGACTTCACTGGCGCATTTGAAAGAAAATATCCGTCACGAAATGGCAGCCATCCCTGAGTCTACCTGCCGAGACGTCATAAGTAATTTTACTGTTCGATTAAATGAGTGCCGAGAACGCGAGGGTCTACATTTAGACGATATTATTTTTAAGAAATAAATCCCCAAAAAGTGTATTTTAATAATTAATAAACATTTTTTCTATATACGGCTTACTTTTTTTTTAATCGATCCACTAAATATAAAATTTCTTTTGAGACACCTTGTATATGTTGGCGGTTGGTAATATATGTAATGTAAAGATCGCATATTTTTTGTTGATTCTGTTGTATTATTTTTTTGTAAATTCGTAACCCTTTATGAATTATTTACAAATGTAGTGATTTCCTTGCTTGTACTGTGTAGGATCCTCTTAAAAGCAGATTATTGTTTCCCTTATAGGCGCCCAAACCTCTATCTTACACATTTGTTTTTCAAAATGTTCTTTTAAGTGTAGGCAATAAAATTGCGCATGGAAATTGCGAATTATAAATGAATGGGTATAATATTTTAGTAGTAGTAGTAAAATAGATAGTATTTTAATTTTACGATGATAAGTTCATATTGAGATGCGTAGTATATAGAATGTCATGGCCGGTTGTACACCTCCATTTTAATTTATTTAAACAAATTAACTATTTTAAATTACATATTTATTCACTTTATACGTACATAAATTATCATGTTTAATTATCTAAATGTTTATAAGTTTTTCATTTTTAATAATATCTTGACCTTATTACAACGATTAGTTTTATGTGTAGGTTTTATAAATAATTCTGTGGTTAGTACATTCAGGGCCGCCGAGAATTATTTTTGGGCCTGTGACAGGTCTGTGGCCCAGGCCCCCCTCCTTAAAAAACGGATCACTTTTACCGGCTAAAAAAAGACATAAATCTTGAAACATTTATTTAAAAACGCACATCAAATTGCAGTATATTACTTTCAAAATGTACAGTATTATATGTAAAACTAAGCGCGTACCCAGAATTTTTTTTTGGGGAGGGGTCAAAAGCCAAATTTTTCTTTTAGGCTAGCTTAGAAGCCAACATTTTTTCTTGGGGTGGGCTCACGTCCAAGAAAATGAAAAATGTGTCCATTTGAATCGTGTTTTTTAATGTCGGGGGAGGTCAACCCTCTCCCTATGTCTATCTCTACAAAATTAAATAAAAAGTTTTTTTATTTTTTATCGCAATATCCCGAAATATAATAGTACTGTTCCGAAAACGCGTGGTATTTTTTATCTACTTTTATTTTACGTACTTTTAAAATACTATTAATAATAAATGAATTGTATTTGAAAGCCAATTTAATTGTTGACCAATCTTATCCCGTTTATTGTATATTTAGCTTCTAATATGAATAACAAAATTCGATGTGACCTACACTGATTTTTGTAAAGGATTCGGTATAGTTTCTTATACAAAACTAACTATCTGAAATAAAATTTGTAACAATCTATACATCAAAATTTGCAGCGAATTTTTATCTCTCTAAGAAGATATTTTATATTATAAAAATAAAAAAAAAACTGTCATGTAATTGTAAATAAACAAATTGCATTATAGGTGCCATTTGAAGAGAACGTGGTGATCTAATTGAAACGTATAAAATATTTAATAACTATTACTCTTGTGATCTCAAAAACATTTTTAATATTAGCAACAATAATAACTTACGTGGCCACAGATTTAAACTAGAGAGACAAAAATTTAAAATATTAGCAAGGGAACATTTCTTAGCCAACAGAGTGCATCACTTGTGGAACAGTTTACCAGACAATACTGTGACCGCAACATCAGTAAATAGTTTTAAAAATAAAATAGATGAAGTTCTTTTTCAGTAGTTATGTTTAGTTATCTTTTTCAAATTGTTAAACATTTAAATCATAAATTGTCTGTGCAAAATTATAACTAATTTAATATATTGTATGTATATATTGTTTAGATTATCATCATAAGTAATTATATAAATGTGTTAGCTGTAATATATAAATTACTATACTTGTAAAAGTAAGGCATTATCGGCTTTGCCGCCTGTTTTACTAAATAAATAATAATAATAATAATAATAATAATAATTTGCAAACCGTTCGACGCATATTTGCGTAAGATGCCGCAAATTGGAGATAAAACTTCTTTCTACAAATATATTTGTAGCTATTTTCTTCTATTGTGAAAACTACTTGTTATAGTTATTGTACTTGGTAGTCTATTTTTGCCACCATCTTGAATCTGCCGCGATTCTCAATATAGGTGCTGCGGGTAAAAAATATTTAATTTTCATAAATAACACGTATACAAAGTGGCATTCCATTATCATCAAGTATATTTTTCGATGAAGATGTCAAACTATAAACAATCATGTCGAAAAAAATGTTGATGTATTATTTGAACATTTCTACACAAAACTATCGTACATATATAATTAGCTACCGTGTGTTAGTGATTTTGTAACACTGTGACGTCATTTTTCCTAAGGTTCTCGTGATTGGCTAACTGGGAAACAGGGTGTTCCCAGTTTGACTTGATTGACAGGTATTTTGCAGATTTATTCTCTAAGAATCTACGAATATAATTACATATAGAAATTTGTAGGATTTCGTAGGCATAAACAAGAAACTCTAGATACTCCTATATCATTTGACTGATATCAACAATATTATGCAAATTTATTCTCTAAGAAACTGCGAATAAAATAACATATAGATATGTCTAGGATTTCATAGGCATAAACAAGAAACTATATACACTGCTATATCCTTCGACCAATATGAATAATATTTTGCAGATTTATTTTCTTAGAATCTACAAATATAATTATTTACAGAAATGTCTAGGGTTTCGTAGGCATAAACAAGAAACTCTAGATACTCCTGTTTCCTTTGACCGATATAAACAATATTTTGCAGATTTATTCTTTAAAGATCTACGAATATAATTATATATATAAATGCCTAGGATTTTGTAGCCATAAACAAGGGACTCTAGATACTCCTGTTTCCTTTGACCGGTATGAACAATATTTTGCACATTTATTCTCTAAGAAACTGCGGATAAAATTTTTAATATAAATGTTCTGGGTTTCGTAGGCATAAACGAGAAACTCTAGACAAGCCTATATCCTTTAACCGATATGAACAATGTTTTGCAGATTTATTTTCTAAGTATCTACGAATATAATTACATATAGAAATGTCTAGGGTTTCGTAGGCATAAACTAACGTTTCAAATTATTTTTAGTATTAACAATATAAATGTAATGTGCTAAGTAAAATTGAATCGTTAATTCCTCATCTTAAAAAGTTAATGAATAAATAATCTAACTATATAATTAGCAAGTGTCTGAATGTAGTGTCGGTAACATTATGACGTCAATTTTTCTAAAGTTCTCGTGATTGGCTAACTGGGGACACCCTGTTTCTTGATTGGCTGACAGGTGACGCCCTCTCCCGTGATTAGCTGACTGGTGATATCGTGTCCCATGATTTGCAGACTGGCGACGAAATTAGGATACGTTAAAAAATAAAACCAAATACACATACAAACAATTGAAATTTTTATATTATAAATCCGTCATTGTTGACGGGTAATAACCTAGTATAAATATAGAAGTCATTTGAAACCCAAAAATATATTTAAAATGTTACATATTTTTCTGATATCTATTAAGTTATTTAGCGCTAACATTTATACAACAAATTTTTCTACAATTAAAAATATCCTACTAGATAGATAAAATATTACTGCAAATTTTGATACATAGATTACTAATTTTATTTCAGATTGTTAGTTTTATATAAGAAACTTGTAATCTCTGAGGGATACACGTAGCGTCGTTAAATCACAATATTCTTTTAAACTCGACAAACTTGGTATATTAAAGGAGACTTTAGTTGACAGATGACGGTTAATTAAAGCATATGGTTCAATGGGAGAGAACTATAGCAATAAAAATCCATTTTTGAATAGAGCCATATCATTTGTTCACAGACAAAGCTAGAAATAGAGAAAGATATACAATTCGTTTCACTCATAGAGAAGGAAAGACCATTAGCGACCGCCCAGAGCTGAATGCGCGCGCGTTTATACAAAGGGACATACGTTGAAGTTACCATATTATAATATAACAAAAAAAAGACAAAAATTATGAACGCACGTTACAGTAAGAAGCAGAAATACGTTCTTGACATCTTACATAAAACTGTGTGAAATAGATATATATTTCTTTATCGGTTCTCAATCGATCAATCTGTCAAGTAAATTCTCCTTTACTATATACACGTATTTTTACTTCGGTGGTTTAGTTTTTTTATTAAGAATAAGACTCAATTAGTGGTGTGTAATGACTTTATATCAAAAACTTCCGGTGTTCCTCAAGGCACCCATCTGGGGCCTATATTATTCTGTCAATATATCAATGATATTGTATAATGCTTCACAACTACTAAATTTGTTTTGCTCACGGCATTGCCCCCTCTACATTCAAAAACACGCTTTTAAAACTCCTTTAAAATTGATGTAAGCTCCTCCATGAAATGACTTTCGGTTCTGAACTCCTCCAAGATCTTTGAACATGACCTCCTCCAAGAAATTATTTTTGCTTCTGATTCTCTTTTGCTTTTGCATCTACTTATCTCTCTCCCTCCTGAGAAAAAAAAAATAATGGCTTCTAATCCACACTCGCCTCAAAAACAGTGGGAACGCGCCTGCCCCTATGAATAGATTTATATCTACTTACAACTCGTTCAGCGAAATTGATTTATTCCTAATTTTATCTTAATTTTATCTTCACCTTTATCTAAATGTGCATAAATATAGAGGAAATTTAAAATCTATTCTTCTAAATGATTGATAGTATTATTAGTTTTTCATGTATTATTTCTTTGTTATTGTAATCTTTGTACATGTAGTTATGCAATATTATTATGTATTTGTACTATTTCAATCCTGTTGGTATGGTCAAAAAGTATAAAATAAAATTAAAATAAAATAAAGTCATAAGCTGGTCACGTTTATTTTACTTATTTAAAAATGTGACGCCTTATATAAATATAATAAAAAACTACAAAAAAAAGCCTTGCATAAAACTTTGATATTTGCACTTAACCTTGCATTAGGACATAACATCAACGCATAGTATTCACTCAAACAATTACTCCTCACAAAAACATAAACAAGTATTAAAAAAATATTTGTGCAACTGCTTCGCATTAGAATTTTTTGTTGAAACCTTTTTAAAGATTTGAATTGCAAAAAAACTGCATAGGCAATTACCAAAACCAGAAGTGACATTTGCATTGCTTAACTACAAAAAATATCACGGTGTCCTCAACATTTAAAGAATGACGGAAAAAAAATGCAGTTGCTATGTTGAGTTCAATAACGTATCTGTGAAAATAACTATGACTTCAGCTATGCATGCGATCGAGGTCTTGCATAAAAATGCAGCAAAAAAAAAAACTGCTAACTACGCAAATAAAATAGCTACAGGCTTTTAATATTGTAGATTAAACAACATGATTAGTTATTCTAAGTGCATTTTGTATAAATATACAATAGGTTTTTATATAATTCACCTTGTAGAATAATGTAGTAAATGCTAGCAAATATTTTCTCTTCGGTGCAACCAATATTCAAGGTCATATTTATTTCCTGGCATTAGTATGTAATAACATGTTAGATAAAAGAAATTAAAAATTGTCTATTTGTATACTGAGCTGGAAATATTTGAAATAAAGTATTGAAAGTATTTCAAATATTTCAAAAAAACAGTGGCGAAGGGAAACCTCCTTAAGACTTGCCCTCCCATAAAAAAAATTAAAAAAATAAATAAATTTAAAAAAAAAAATAAATATTTAGATAAATCTTCAAAAATACATCAAATTATGTTCTATACAAATTTTTGTCCAAGGCTTGGTTTACTAGTTACGAATTAATTATCATGACCATGGAAACACATAAGTATGAAAAATTGAGA
The DNA here is from genome assembly GCA_963971575.1 of Liopterus haemorrhoidalis. Lineage (NCBI taxonomy): Eukaryota > Metazoa > Arthropoda > Insecta > Coleoptera > Dytiscidae > Liopterus > Liopterus haemorrhoidalis. The sequence continues at coordinate 51,746,823 of OZ020612.1, forward strand.
CTTAATTTTACAAAAAAATTTCAAAATTTTTCGTTTTATCAAAAAATGTCTCAAATAAAAGTTATTAGTAATTGCATTTATAGTAACTTTTGTTCAATAAATATTTTCGCAATATTTTTCTGTTGCTAAATATTCGCAAAAATCTTAAAATCGACACGAGTAAACTCCCATTTCTAGTCAACCGATCTTCATAGAAAATAATAGGGTTCTTCCCATTTAATAGGAGAATTTTTTAGTACCAGAACGAATTCTCTAAGTTGAACCGTTCTTGAGTTATCGTGTATACATACAGACACACACACATACGGACGGCACTTCGAAAATAGGTTTTTTGGATTCCCTGGACCATGAAACGTGGTCATCAGTCAAAATCTCGACATCGAAAATTTTCGCGATTACAATACTTGCCCCTTACATATTAAGGTCGGGCAAGTAAAAAGCTCTTGGTTTTTGGATTTACAAATACTTTTCTCCGTGGTATTTGTATTTGATATTTGTTATATGAAAATGCCAGTATTTAAAATACTATAGAAGTGTTTCAAATATTTTCCTAGTATTTCAAATATTTTCCTAGTATTTCAAATATATACCTTGTATTTCAAATATTTTCCCATTATTTCAAATATTTCCTAATATATAAAATATTTCCCTAGTATTTCAAATATTTCCTTAGTAAATATTTCCCTATTATTTCCAATATTTCCCTAGTATTTCAAATATTTTCCTAGTATATCAAATATTTCCCTTGTATTTCAAATATTTTCCCATTATTTCAAATATTTCGTAATATATAAAATATTTCCCCAGTATTTCAAATATTTCGCTAGTAGGTACATATTTCAAATATTTCCCTAGTTAGTTAGTTAGTTAGTTAGTTAAAAATTTTGGCGCCCAGCAACAAAGGCTATTTACGCCTAACGCAGCCCATTTAAATGACTAGACTATATATTAAAAACAATATATTAGACAATAAATAAATAAATAAAATCATTAAAAATACACATGCTCAATAAAAGAAATCTTGCACTGACAAACACAAATAAATAATATAAAAAGTCTGTTCGAAAATTTGAACAGACTCAGGGTGATGGTAAGATGGTAAAGGGGCCAATTACCATCGAATATCACAGTCAATAACTAGAAACACATTAAAATAAGGTGCAAGATTTCACACATAAAACAATAAGTTCGATTCTCTCAGGAAGAGTATCAGCCTGTCCATGAGTACCCTGTCGTCACCTAAAGCAACTGACAGGTCATAGCACAGGCCTAACCTCTCCCTGACATCCTCGAACTGTAACACTCAGTTAAAAGTGTAACACAGACAAATCTGTGTTACACGTCTCACAGATAGGGGACTCTTTTCCTCGAAGGAGGTGTCCATGGGTCCACCAACAATACGAAGGCGTGTGGTGGCGGTTTTCTCCCTGCGGTTAATCCTGCAGGAAGAACCCCATGGTTTAACGTCTCCCTTAATCTGTCGTAACTTAACGTTCTGTGTGCGGCTCCACTCATGTTGCCACATGTCTGACCACTCATGTTGCCACATGTCTGAAATCAGATGATTCAGATGACTCTTTGCGTCATCTGGAAAAATGAAACTCACATCAATCATAGGTCTGTGAAATATTTCCCTAGTATTTCAAATTTTTCACTAGTACATATTTCAAATATTTCCCTATTATTTCAAATATTTCCCTAATACATATTTCAAATATTTCATTGGTAACTATTTAAAATATTTTCATAATATAATTTTGTATAATAAGACATCCTGGTTGGTTTTTGGCGAACTATCAGCTAAAGTTAAAGTTACCACTACGAAGCCAATGTTTTGTCATAATAAATGCACTGTATATTCATCATTTTACAATTTTATTACAGGATTAATATGTGCAGAAGGCGAACTTTGGAAAGACCAACGTAAATTCGTTTTGGGTTGTTTACGAAATTTTGGCGCTGTCAAAATGAGTCACAAACGACAAAAAATCCAAGAATTAATAAATAATGGAGTACAGGAATTTTTACAGGTAAACAAATCATTCCACTTGCATTTATTCAAAACAAAAACAACTACAATTGTTTATTTGGTCTATTAAATAATAGTTTATTATTTAATACTAAAAATAAAAATATACACAAAATTTTATTTCTAATTTATAATATTTCATGCCCTCAAAACATATTTAAAAATTGCTTACTCGACATATTACAATCTTATGTATTTAAAAATATTCATTACCTAATTGTTTAGTCAGCAAAATTTTGTTATATTTTAATATTTGCTTATTCAGCATATTAAAGAACAATCAGCAGAGGATTATACGCTGAATCCACTTCCGTTTTTGAGACATTGTCTTGGAAATGTGATGAATGCTCTGGTTTTCGGATGCACTTGGACATATGAGGATGATTTATGGAACTGGCTCCAGATTTTGCAGGAGGAAGGCACCAAACATATTGGTGTGGCTGGACCACTCAATTTTCTACCATTTTTAAGGTATACACTATTACCCATTTCCCTATATTCATAAAATTGTATTATTTAAATACAAAGGTTGTTCCAAATGCCAAACTGTGTACCGCGATAATTTTAAAAAATACTCAGTGAACATTTCAGGTTCACTGTATAATCGTGATTTCCCGAGTAAAAATAAACGGCGACTTTACAAGGCATACAACAATAACAACATACAACAACGGCCGCTTAGCATTACAGTGGCATACAACAATCTTACAGAGTCCCAATGACTCTTCAAAAACTTTAAAGGTCGTACGCATAGGCATACGGCGCCCAAATTTTAAGCAAAATATGGAAAAAGCCCAATCGGCGTACAGTTGCCGTCTAAAGTGATAATTATTAAGCCTCAGCTATAGCTGAAGCTTACAACGGTCAAACACCATCCGTTTGGTGGAAAAACTCGAACTCACAGAATTTCATTATAAAAATTCAAACGGTGACATTCGCTTCAAATATTAAATATATTTATAGTTCTTAAAAACAAACATTCTAATTCGGCTGTGGATCAAGAAAAGAAGAAATTCACAGCTTGATTGCTTCCCATGCATAGACCCATCTTCAAACAGAAATAATTTTAACAGAAATTCAGAAGACACTAGAAAACCTCTTTGTATTTTTCTCTAAGTATTTTCCATCACTTGGTGCAAAAGAGTGGGTCGTCATTAATTTTGTGAGCTACGACAATACAAATTTGATATTGATAGAAGCAGAAAATTTCATAGATTTGAAGAACGATCCATAAAAGAAAATATTTGGCAAACACTGCTCTAAATGATTCCTTGGCTTTTGTTCTTCTTAGACAAAGTTAACAAACCTACTAGTAGGTCCAAATTCTTCGGTGGAGAGCCAAAAAATTTACGCCACTGCCCAAAAGCACAAAATTTCTTGGCCTTTGCAAAGAAGATACGAATAAGAAGAAAATAGAACTTTTCTTCTTAGTAGTTGTTAAATTAATATCCTAATAGAAACAAATTAAACAGTTAAACTGTTTACTACAAGAGATATTGCTGAGGTAGCAATTTGTAGTGGCAGTGAAAAAATTAAAAATAAATAAAAAGGGAACTATTTTTAGAATTGCTGACTGTCATAAAAAAATTAATTACTATTAAATTACTCTGCTCTTTATTGATAAACTGTAAACATTTATTTGTTAACCCTTTACTGCATGCATTTTTATTTTTGGCTGAAATAATTCATGAGCATTAGGAATTGGTTCTTATTGATAGAAAAATTAATTAAAAAAATATATTTAAAATATTAATTATTATTTTTATTAAAAAATAATAAGTGAAATAATAATTTAGGGTTTGTGCCATACATGGAACATTATGATTCTACATTATGTTGCAAAAGAAAATGATTCCGTATTATTTGCTCGTCAATTGCTAGGTGTTCTTCATTAGGGATTAAAAGCAGTCGCCCTCGAATTTTTGAAAGAAAAGGTCGTATCTTCTAGTTGTCCTTTCTCAATAAATTCAGAGTTATCGTTGAAGCGCAAATTCCGCTTGATATCCTCAAATCTATTGCAGCCCATTACTTGAGATACTGTAGGATTCATTACTGTGTATGTGGCATATATGAACATTCATGAAGTAACGTTCTGATACAGTTTTAAAAGTAAAATAAAAAATAAAAGTCGGAATGTGCCATATATGGCACACTATGCGGTAAAGGGTTAAATTAAGTGATATTTTCCTTACTTTTCAAGTGTGTAAACATAGATGTTTTAATGCCCTTTCTCCATTAAACTAATGGTTTGCCTAGCTGCATTAAGTACCATATTTTTCCATGTAACTACAGAGACAGTTTATCCTAAATTAACAACCCTATAAAAATGGGTCTAAAATCGTGGTGCGTCCTATACACCGAAGTAATATTCTTAACATATTGCTGTTGTCGGGATCTCAAATTCAAGGCAATGGTCTAGCGCTTTTCTCGAATTCTACGATGAATAATCAAGACTATTACCCAAATTTCTGAAAAATTAAAACAATTTCTGACTCGTTCGCCCCAGAGATTATTTTGTTTCGTCGTTCCACTGGCTGTTATAATTATGGATTTTTTACTAGGTTCCTTCCCAAATACAAAAACACTATGAACTTCCTCATAGAAGGCAAAATAAAAACTCACAAAGTCTATCAATCACTAATAGACGAGCACCTGAAGACACTGGACACCAACGAAAACATAACACCATCCGACTGCAAGAACATCATAGATTCCTTCCTTCTGGAGCGAGAAAAACGGAAATCCATCAATGATTCTTCATCCAAACACTATACAGATGATCAATTCTACCATCTTCTTGCTGATATATTTGGAGCTGGATTAGATACGACCTTAACAACATTACGGTGGTTCTTTTTATTTATGGCTGCTTATCCATATGAACAGAAAAAGGTGCAAGAAGAATTAGATATGGTGTTGAATGGAAGATTTCCAGAGTTGGAAGATTTTGCAGTATTGCCATTAACGGAAGCTGCAATTTGTGAGGCTCAGAGAATAAGATCAGTAGTTCCGGTTGGAATACCACATGGTACTTTGGAAGATACTGAGATTGAAGGTATGTAATTTTATGTATTAATCCTTGTCGTCCAAAAATCGAGTCAGATTTGGCCCAAGAATACAATTTTATTCAAATAACTTGTTAATTTTTCAATTTAATTTGATATCATTCTGTGTGTTTTCCTAATTTATTATAACAAATCATTTTATGCCGACACTTTTCTCGATATGCACTTAAATTATTTTTAAATATCTTTATTTTGATACCAGTTTTATTTTGCATATTTTGATATTTTGCATGTTTTAGGTTGTTATGGCATATTTTGCATATTTAGAACAATAAGTACATATTTTTATTATTTTACTAAAAAATTTTTGGTAAATTATTCCTTATGTCATTTTATTTTAAATTAATTAAAGATTACGATGGTATGTTTATAATTTATTGGCTTTAGGGTTTTACAATGCAGACGTGTGGGATATCGGCAAGTTATATAAAGTAAATGCTATGGTGAGACATATTTTTCGTCGTCTCATTGATCAAAACAAAAATTAAAATTAAAATACAAAACTATTCAGTTAGTATTGTTTTTGTGGAGTAGGGACTGTTATTTTTTGTATAGTGTGAAATGTCAAAAGTGGGATCTGATAGATACTGTTCTGATTTTTGAAAGGAATTTTATATTATATTTGTTGTTAAAGGGTACAAAATACCAAAAGGAACTATGGTTGTTCCTCTGCAATGGGCTGTACATATGGACCCAAATCTTTGGGTTAATCCGGGCCTGTACAATCCTTCCCGTTTCATAGATACTGAAGGACGATTTGTGAAACCAGAATTTTTCCTTCCGTACCAAACAGGTAAGACATTTCTGTATTCTATAATCAGTTTTAGGATTTCATAGGTATAACTAAATCACTTATGTGTGTGTCTGTCTGTACAGTAGAAAATGTGATAAATGACTGGCTCTGGTGAGTTAAAATTCGATATACGATGACTTTTGAGTGATGTATCAACTGAAAACTCTTAAAGCACAGATTAAGAAATCGTATTCTACCCCCAAAAAATAAGCGGCCATGGCTTCGACACAACTGCAGTAACTCTTTTTTTAAGTATACCTATATTTTCCTTTATAGGCAAATGAACATAAGACTTTATTTGGCAGTGTTATGTTGAAATGATCTAATAGACATTAAATTATTGTAACGTACGTATAGAATTTTTTAATTTGTTACTATTTTATATAGAAATATGGTATTTATTATTACAGCAAATTATTAATAGTAGTTATCAGTGAGTGTTTGAATATGTGTTCAAATTATTATTGTTGTCTCCCTGGATGCAATTTCCTGGGAAAAAAAAGAGATCATCATACCTAACCTTTCATTCTTTTCCACATTTTTTATAAATAAACATTATATAGTTCTATTGTTGTTTTTATTTACATACTCTATTTACTATTACAAATTTCATGAAACACGTTTCATCACGTTTTTAAAATACTTTTGTTTTACAGTAAAAAATATATTTTTACAAATGGTTAAATAGTACTTCAATAAGTAACATATTTTCATCGTAACAATAAATAAATATAACATAGTTATACTCTATCTCCGAAAGACTGATAAAATATAATTTATTATTTGTAAAAAGTTATTGTATTATCACACAGAAGCGGTAAAACAAAAGCGACAAAATATGAATAGTTCGAAACGAAATATTGTTAAAAATAACCGAGTGTGCCGCACATAGTATATGGGAATACGAACTAAACACAATAGGCCATAAAAATTTGACCATAAAATGTTGAGGAAAAATATGGTCACAGGGGTGTGTTTAATGATATGATAAATATGGTCACAGGCGTGCGTTTAATAAAATGATAAATAGTAATATAGAAATACACAAAACCAATTTAAACGTGTTTAAAATGTGCACGCCACTGGTAACTGCCTGAAAAATGATTTATTACTATCAGGCTTTCAGAGATAGAGTATAATAAACAATTTCCAAACAGCATAGATCTACATTTAATACAGCCCTTTATATTTGTCTATAATACTAAAGCTTTTTTTTAAATAAAATATATTATTCTGGTTTTCTAAAGATTTTAAACTTTTAATTACATTATCCATATCTTTTGACTTCCTCTTATTGTTAGTGAAATTAAAACATAACAAAATATAAATCAAGCCATAAAATATAATTAAATTCCTTAAAGATGTCAGATTACAATACGTCCGTACGCCAAAAGTTGTTTTTATGTATTTTAGGTAAGATCGAGTTTTGCCGCTTTGACGCTGCAATCTTAAAAAGGTTTACCTATCGTTGAATTCATTATTTTATTTAAATGAATTGTGGGACGTCAAATAAAAGCTCTTGAAATGTAGATTAAGAAACGCAAAATAATTTATATTTTGACAAATATCTTGGATATCCATTATTCGAACCCTTTGTGGGCTTTCTCCACCTATTATATACCTACGAAACCTTGAATTATATGGAAATTTACACTTTATTTTTAAACACTTTTTTTTTAGGAAAAAGAATGTGCGTTGGAGATGAACTAGCTCGAATGCTTCTCTTCTTGTTTGGAGCCACTGTTATACAGAAATACAGAATATCATGTCCTATAGATGACAAAATTGATCTCACTGGTGAATGTGGTATTACTTTGACACCTAGGAAACATCAACTTGTTTTTAAGTTGAGAGAAGACTGACTTACACTGCCAATCAACAAATTGTAGTATCACAATTAAAACAATACTCATCTTACCAGTAATTAAATATATAAAAATATACTTATTATTACTATATAGAAATCCTTCGATTAGCGCGATTTCCTGAAAATGGCACTATTCAAAATATCGTTAGCCGAAGAACTCAATAGGAAATAGTCTAAAACGATCCAAGACCTACAAACAGGTGGACACCAAGGGGCCTTCAGTTTCTTTAGATTTAGGCCATGCTAATCAAAATTTTGATTTGCGCTAATCGACGGATTCCTATATTTGTATTATATTTTGTTAATTTTTTTAATTTATGTTAATTTGAATACATTAAACATTAAAATGTAAATTATATTGTGATAATTTAGTAAAAAATGAGAATAAAAATCTATTTTAAGTAAAATAAATATATTTTTAAAATAAATAAATACATCATAAAATAATATCAGTGTCATAATCAGGAGATTAATATCCATCCTTTTAATAGCTTTAACTCCTTCGAGAATCTTCTCTCACTCCTTTCTATAAGGAGCAACATCCCACCGTCTCCCATAATTTTGTCCCAGGCATTCAGCATTTTGACCCACACATCTTCAAAGCCATGAATTATAAAAATAATTTAAACAAAAATTGTACTTACTTAATTTTCTTAATATATGAGTGTTATATCCTTCCAGTCTGATGGCAGAAAGAATTTAAAACTGGATATAAGTAGTTTTTAGCTATATAAATATAATATTAGAATTTAAATCTAGTTCTAATTTACCCAGTTTTAAATATTTTCTGCACATGACCATAAATATTAAGTGAAGATCTGAAAATAGGAGTTTTGATAATAAAACAACAGAAATAATTATTAAATTTAAATATTTAATTCTCGATTGATATAAAAATAATTAAATAACATACTAATACATAGTCTTTTTCTCTAAAATATGTACAGATAAAAATAATACGTTACTATTTACAAGACTAATACTAAAAAACGTGCGAAAATCGCTTGGAAACTGCAAATACAAGGACTAGCTACTTGGTCATAACATGGTAATCATTTTAATCTTTAGCTACCCTGCCTCGCAGAATGTTTACATCCACTGGTTTAACGGAGGTAACGAATTTATATTAACATTTGTACAAAATTAGTAATGACATTACCCAATAGATGGTAGTAAAAAATAAGTATTTTAATTTATTAAAAAGGGTATTGTCATTACTTGATAGGTAAGCAAGGTGACTGACTAGTTATAAACTAAAAAATTAAATTAAATTAATACTAAAAATTAATGAGAAATGAACACTTTGTTTGGCACAGCCGCGCGAAACTTGATGGAGATCTATGTTTGATTTTTAATGTCAAAAAAATGTCAATAAACTAGTGAACACCACATTAAGTACTTCTTACGCATCTTCAAATAGGAACCTCTTCATTTAGAAACACCGTGCTCCTCCAAACCACTATCAATGTACTCCAACATTTCTTATTAAATTATTATTTTCATAGTCCATATTTCTAGGCGTAAGGCAAACTTTATACGCGTTTGGTGTTATTGTTACGCCAGCATTACCCTTTAAACTGGGTAACGTTTCACCTTCTGGTACTGAAATGTCGAAACTATGGAGTAATGAAGAGAAGTAAAGGAAGAGTTCCATTCTTGCGAGGACATCACCAAGACACATTCTTCTACCAACACCGAAAGGTAAGAAATATTCTGGTTTTTGAACTTTGCCTTCGGAATTGATGAATCTTGAGGGGTTGAACTGTTCTGGTTTATCCCACAGGTTGGGATCCATATGGACAGCGTGGAGAAGAGGTACTACTTGTGTACCTTGAGGTACTAGCAAACCATTCAGAAGTACATCACTGCAAGAAAAGAAAAAAATCATTAGTTAAATTTAACATTTAGTTAGAAATGTATGTGTAAAGTGTACAGAGAACAATATTATCCAAGAACTTCTAAAGGAAGCAACTATTTTCGTTAGTGAGAACAAGAACTGTAATATTTGCGCATAAATGTTATATATTGAAAGTTCTGTTACTATTACCGTAAAAATAGGGGTCTGATTGTTGTGATTGCAGACAAAATAGGGATTGAATCACTTATTAGCCTCACTCAATGGTAGGTGCGCATCCAGACTTTTTTCTTATGCAATGGCTGCCATGTATACCGAATTATAACGTTACTATACCAAAAAATATGTATTAAAAACGTGTAATGTGAGATGTTTAAGGAAGGTTCAGCCCCCTCCACCTGGGTCCGCACCTGCCCAATGGATATCATCAATCGCCGCTTAGCATTCTACGCTAGTTAATTTTGGCTGCAATGAGTGCAGCATGTAGGCTCAATACAACTGCAAATAAACTGGGCTGCGTCTTCACCCCGGTTTGGCGCGGGACAATTGTTGAAAATTAAATATTTTTAGAGAAAATATTCATAAACGTGTTTATTGCCAAAATTTATTTAGTTCTGATCTATCGACTGTAAAGTTTTGCTTAACATGTACGAAATATTGGTGAAAAACAACTTTCGCATTCGGTTGAATGCATCTAATATTAAATTCGCTCGATGTGCCTAACCTAAGTCAACTAACGCGTTCGTGAAGGCCGTTTTTAAATACATGTTTTAAAACAAAGCGAAGTATATATCTCTAGAGGCGGTCCTTGAGATAAAATCATGTAATGGGTCACCAGTCAAATTTGCACCTGCAAAAAAGTGAAAGTTCGGCCAGTGGTAAAGACTGCTTTAAAAAATCGTTATCTTACATTCATAATGTCGCGGTGTATAGTGTGTAACAAAGTATCGGCCATTGAACTCTATGTCTCGTGCACGGAATTTGCGGACCTGCTTCAAGATTTCTCAATACTTTTGTTGCGTCACATTGCTCACGCACTCTCAAAATTGGACAATGGCGGTTTTTATGCAATCACTATCATTCATAGTTAAAAAATTAATAGCTTAACAGACAGACGACATTTTTAACATGAACACTTTCCAATTTGGACATCATATTTAACTAATAATTAAAGATCGTCTACACCTGATAATTTGCGAATTACGTTACCATTTAACACCATCGTAGAACTCTCCGCGTTTATTTACAAAGTCTATTTAAAGGGTTTTCATAGTTCTGCTTCCACCACTTATCAACGATTGTTTCAGCGCAAAATTATAACTGATTTAAAATGATCCTACACTATTTACAAAATGGAATACTTGCGGAAAAGTTTTATAGTTTCTCGATTGTTGTACACTGACTATAAGAATACGGTTTTGTCTTTTTCTCTATGCATATTTCAGTTTCAGGATAAGGCATGAAATATATTAATCTTGATGTTATCAACAAGTTTTTTTGGAAATTACAAAGATCCAAATTAAGCGGACATCGTCAGTATGCAAAAATTTAAGCAGCTAGGTTGTGAGTGAACTTAAAAGTTCAATTTCTCAATTAAAATTTGGACTACATGAAAATATGGACAGTTATTGAAGAAAAGGGCGAAAGATTTCACCAGGACGTTAAAGAGATTAAAAGGATTAGGGTACATAGGACGTCAAAATGACAGACAGACGTGACAGACCACTGTTGAATGTTGAAAAGTGATATTACTAATGGTATGCTTAAGATAAAAACGAAACGTAGACCAAAAAAGGGTACTTCACTCGGAAAATAAAAAGTAATGTTCGTTTGGTAAAATTATTCGAATTTTCTCTTTTTCAATTTATTTGATAATGTTGAAATTTTGTTAAGAATATAAATAAATCTAGATTTTTTGCCAGAAAACATGATAGAGAATAACTAAAATCATATTTGAAATTAACTTTTTCTTACGTCAGTAAACAGAACAGAAACAAAGTAAAAAATAATTAAAACGTGGTCTACGATTTAATATCTGTCTGTGTAAGTGAATTAACGAATCTATATTAATTACATATATTTTTGTTTGGTTTTGATCAATTGAATGATATGGGTAAAAAATTAGCTGCTTTTTACAGATGTTCTAACGTCGCACATGGATTGCAGGATTCTCTTTTAGCATCCAGTCCAAACATGTTTAAAATACTTGTGTGTGTGTGAATGTTTATTTATTTATCATTATTAAAAAAGATTCTTACCGTGTAGGTGCATGTGTTGTACCCAAAGGAACAATACTAGATCTACGCATAACTTCCAAAATGGTAGATTCAGTAACTGGAAGATATGCCAAATCTTCTAACTTTGGCAGTCTTTGGCGGCCGACTACTTGATCCAATTCTTCTTGAACTGCTTTCATGATGTGTGGATGATGTAACATAAATAAAACGGACCACTGAAGTGATGTTTTAATTGTTTCCATTCCGGCGGAGAAGAGATCTCCCATGATTTGTTGCATTTGACGATCTGGAATAGAAAAATAAAAATTAAAACCATATTCCATAACATTCCATTTTGTAGATTGTTAAAGTATTTGTGTAGGCAAATATATGTATATTTTAGACACCTACCATGGTCTTTGCCATCGAATAAATGTCTGTCTGTTCCTGCTTCTGTTGCTTTTTGGATTTCATGAAGATAAGTATCCAAAAGATCTCGAAGATTGCTTGAATCGAAAGTAGTACGATGATCATCAATAGTTTCTTGAAGAAATTCGAACATTTCTTGTCGATTCTGTAACAAAATTTTAATATTTAGTTTATTTAAATTTAGAAACTTAACTTTATACATCAATTCAATAAATTTCAATTTAAAATTATTGTAAATGAATTTTACCTTTGCAATTTTTTCTTTGGTTTTCTGAATTCCTGGCAAGTATCTTAGGATTGGAATGAAGTTAACAGCGTCGATAGAACCAAATAATTTAAATCCTTCATCAATAAGATCCATAAGACGACGGAATCTTGAATCATTATGTGAAAATCTTGTTGACATAATGATGTCACAGATGACATTGCTGATGGATACGGCAAGAATTGGGTTCAGATCTACAGGAGTACCTTTGGAAGCCTTCAGAACACAGAGAAATTCATCTACTTCTCTCTAGAAAAGAAAGGTAAGAATTAGCTTTGATTTCAAAATTTTTGTATAAAAAGTAACAATTTTACAAAATTGTTCCTTAAATTTGTAAATTATGCTTACCATGATTCTGTTTTCCATTTGTTCTTTTTTGGTGCCCAAATATGTCATTCCAAAATGTCTTAAGCCGTCGTGTAGAAACCTTCTTTGATCTTTCCACAGTTTTCCTTCGCTGTTAATTACTCCTGTAACAAAGAAAGACAACCGTTATAAAAAAATATATAAAAAATAAATTCATATTTTATATTATGGTAAAAGAAACAAAAAATATGTGCGAAATGGGTTTTTAGTGTCTTAACAAGTATGTACTAGTCGCAAACTTCTGTAGCTTTTGTGCTAAGTCATACTAGAGATAAATAAATGCTATTACATGAAGTATCTGTAAAAGTATAGGCTTGTTCTTATGGTTAGTTAAAAAATTTGGCGCACAGCAACAAAGTCTATTTGCGCGGCTTGTTCTTATAATGCACAACAATGCAAGAGCACTTCTTTTTGTATCTGTAGATTAAGGATATAAAATTCGATGTAGAGACGGGAGTGGTCTCAATTTCCCTCTTTACTGAGGGCTTAAGACCACCCAGAACACCGTTTATTAACACTCTAAGATTTATACCTTGGTTATAGCTTATGAAGTTCGGACAAAAGGTTTAAATTTTTGGTATTTTCATAATATTTACAAGAGATAGGCGGCCCGGGAAGGCAAACCAACTAAGTATCGGGGGCGCCTTGTTCGACATGGCGCCCCATGCAGTGATTTACCCTTTTTAGGTGATGGGGGTGGGGAGAAAAATGCACTATTTTGACTTTTGTAAGCGGGCGCTATGTATACTAGCACAGCTAATGAATAGAGATGTTGATATGACATTATTATTATTATTATTTGACACTCTGCTGGACATTATTATTATTTTTCACTTTATATGCATAGTGGACATGAAGCTTTCTTAGTTTTTCTTTTATTTCCTATATTTTTATTACGTTTGTGGCTTTCTTAATAATTTTGATTATCAAAGACTAAATTTTGAATATTTTCGTTTAAGTATTTGTTTATTTGAACCCATATTTTTGGTTCCTAATATGTAGTTATTAATTTCCTACGCCACTGATTAAAATTAAAAACTACGTCGAAAGTAAAACTGTAGTTATAAACACGTGGATATGTGTAGTGGAAAGTAATATAGCTTCGTGCAAACGTGCTTTACTATGCACTCTTGATAAAATTCTAAGTATTTGCGATATGCACTGTGCGTTCTCTTCTTATTGATTGTTAATGTGATTGTAAACATAAATGTCTATTTGACACAGTTCAACAGATGCACTCAAGTCACGTGTTATAGCCACACTTCTAGCGTGTGACTTCAACAATCAATTACAAATGAACCAATTTTACAGATTTAACACTTTAATATTTTTATTGAAAAAAGAATTATGTTAATGAAACAGTTTGTTTTAAATTTGACAGTGGTGTAGACAAAATATGAAAGGGCATCTTGAAGGGCAACGATACGAAAATTGGCAAAAGCGAATCAAGACTACAGGAGGCCCCTGGCCTTGAAAGTTTATGAGGGGGCCTCATAAGCTTTTAATGGGGCATTAAAAATTTATACTGGTGGCTGAATTTCCAAATTATCAAGTGAGGTTGGGGAGTAGAATTCCATGCAGAGACCCCTTCAAGCTCGATGCCCCTGTAGGCCGTCAGCTTCGAAACCCACTTAACCCGCCACTGGAACTTGGATAGTTATTAGTCCAAGATATAAAGAAACTAAGAAGGTCTAAGTCAGAAGTGACGAATTCTGGTGATAAACGCTGATTTTGATAGATAAGAATTAAAACAAGTTAAATTTTACTTTACCCGTTAGTTCTACTGTTTTATATTAATTTAAAATTATGGTTTCATTTATTAATTAGTTTATTTATTAGTAAGTTTATTATATAAAGAATAATACAACAAAAGAACTTTTTCATTATACATTAAGACATATTTTTATTGTAATTTTGTTAGTTTTAATTCATGATTTTTGAATGAAGTTTTTGTTAGCTAAAATCTGCATTCCTGGCAAAATCCGAATTATAAGTGACGAAGTTACAAGATTTCAAAAAGGTTGCAGTTCCAGTTGTGATATATAGATCCGAGTCATGGACCATGATGAAAAAATCAAGTCAATTAAGAGCAATAAAAATTAAATTCCTGAGGAACATAGCAGGAAAAAAATTGATGATGAATACAATATAAAAAGAGAGTAGCTTTCTTATGCACCATCTATGCAAACATATTGTGAACATATTATTATTATTATTATTATTATTATACAGAGACAGTCATAGAACGAGAGCAAATGGTTGATCAAAGTCTAAGAGGTGTGGACATATTTGCAGAATGGGCAATAAAAGAGATCCAGAATAGAAGATCAGGGAAAGATAACGAAAAGTATGGAAAGAAGAAATTCGAAGAGCTGTAGTAAAGAGGGGGATGGAATGAGAAGAAAAAGGAGACTATGACACACAGAAAATTTCAACAACATGACACCAGAAAATAGTAAAAAGGCTTTTGGCTTAAGTTATGATTCTGTTTTTAATTTAACATCGCTGTAATTCAAGTAAAAGCGATAATATTGATCAACACGAGGTTAAAAGGCAGACTACAGAATAATATTTTTATAAAATCGTTCGACTTGGAAGTTTACAGTGCTGTAAAGTAAACAAATATATATAACAGCAGCAAAATGCGAATTATTAAAAGAATTATTCGTAAAAATTCAATAACATGCGTTTTGTGCCTAATAATAAAACTGCGAAATCCACATCGATTTGAAAATTATACTATTTGATAGTTGTTTGAAAATTTTCCGCCTTTATTGCATTTTCCGGCTCACCTAACAATATCCGCTGTTAATAACCAAACCACCTAATAATAATCAAACTGTATCACAATATAATTACCTATATTGATTGGTATAATTGTAATGACCTTGAACTAAAGTTCTCTGGATCGCTATTCCTAGAGAATGCTCTCTAAGAGCCATTTAACATGTCACTACTATCATTTCTTATCATTTAACCTAATTTCTTCATTAATGTACTACAATCTATTAAACTATATTTTTTATATGATAAAATATTTTTTCAGCACAATCAAAGATCCTCAACGTATATAGAAAAAATTGTTAATGATAATATAGAAATACGACAGTGAAATTGCAAAATTAATATTTAGTAAATATTAAATGAATTATGACTATTAACCTAAATATAACGAGTATGTACCTTATGGGTATATACATACGCCCTGGGATGTCACTTGATGTGGCTTATAAAAAAAATAAAATAAATAAAAAAAAAAACAAAAAATAATAGAAAATTCCTGTTGAACTATTCCAGTTCACATCAATGTGCATTATTAAGATCTGTTTTTTTTCAGATTTGTAAACTGACCCTCTTGATTTTTGACACATTTTGGGCAACAATCACGTAATTTTCTATGAAAATATAATATTTTGTTTGTTAATTAAAATGTATACATAGTAGTCTAATTATGCCGTAAGTCGCGCTACCGTCCATTCGTTGAAATTTGTCTGAATATTATGTTTACATAACCACGTTATTATACATAACCTCACAAATTCTAAAAAACTATGCAAAAATATATTAAAATGAGGTTCTCTGTTATCCAAGAGTTTGCATCTTGGTTTGTTTAAGTGCCTTAGCATAAATATTATGTAAACGTAATAGACAATTACTCCGACTGTATAAGGGAAGCTGCAGCACCCTCAAAATTAAATTTTAAACATTACAGACGATATTTTTCACTTCCTCTGTCTCCAAATTTACTTAATTTTTAATTAAAACCGTACTATCGTGCGTAATTAAAACCAATAGTTCGTCTACAAGTCATGATGCACAATGTGCTGCAAGCTTTGGCAGCCCGAATTGCTTATGATAACGTAGCGACTAACATTGGGGATAACAGCTGCATATACATTTTTGGTGCTGCAGTCGCTTGCAGTTAAAATCTTGCAAAATGCACGTTTAATTACAGATATTTTTGTATTTTAAAAGAATGAATAAGATACAGGATATCGCATGTTCTGTACAGCACATTAAACGAAAATTTTCTTCTATTTGACTAATTAAATCATAAAATATAATATTTTTATATTATATTTGTAAACGTATATGCAGTTAAAACTTTTTATATCCATATTAATAATGATTTACCCGAAAGAAAATCTCAATTATACTTTTAGTTGCAGCACCTCAGAAATTTCCATGAGCCTACGAAACTGTTAGAATATAAAAAATATGAAGAATGCAAAATAATAAACGGTATATAAATGAAAGCAGAAGTTACATATTTTATATAAATTATTTATTAATTTATAGCCGGTCACCATGGTGTAATGGTTACTATACTGGTGTGTTAGACCAGGGTGGCTCGCGTTCGAATCCCAGATATGGCACGGCTGTTTGTATTTGTAGTTTTAAGGTTTAAAATTGTACCTATAATTAAATAAAAATACTATAGTTGCTAAGACCAAATATATTTATAAAACATTCTCTATTTATTTGTTCTTTTCCTCGATTTCTCAGAGTTCTTTCCGAATTTCGGATATCCGGATTTACCCACTTTTACTTTATTTACTACAATTTTAAAGAATTATGAAACAAGTACCATTTTAATAGCAAATATGTTTGTGTAATATATTTTAAACGAAGATTTGCCGGCTTCGTTAGAAGTATTCTGTGAAGGTTGAGTTATACGTAATGCATTCATGCAGTTATTTAATTTATAAGGTCGTCTACTGCAACCGCGCTTGGAATAATTCATAATATTAACGTGTTCCTTGGAGGCTTACTCTGAACTACGGCACGCGTCTATATAACGCTAATACACTAAGATAACATTTAACGCAATAATTAACACCTTTGTTGATAACAATTTATCTCTCAAAATCGATAAAACGAAATAATGTCGCCGTAACACACAATTGAGAAATAGAATACATACACAAAAGATTTTTCTATGGATATTATCTGAATTCACAATTAAAATGATTATTTGACATATTAAATAATTGTTGCAAAGCTGTCATAAGGGCTCAAGAAGGTAAAGTGTATACCAAACGATTAGGCGGAACTAGATTTTCAAATCTAGTAATTTTTACAGATTGATTGTTTGATCATTTTGTTCAGTAAAAGCTAACTTCAATATATAAAAAATAGCTAATGACAACTTACAAAAATGAAAATTCCAGTTAGTTCCACCTAATCGTTTGCAATAGCTTGTACTAACATCAAATTTATTTAAATTTTAGTTATTAAACTGGCTTTAATGTCTCCAGAATTGTTTGAAATGATAAAATTAAAATATTTTGAGACAAATAATCAAAATTAATATTATTTAAAATAACAAAAAAAAAAAAAATGGGAAAATGAGGGAAATTTGAAACTGTTTAATATTAGCCATAGCTGAAAGTAATAAAAGTTATTATATTCTTTGTAAAAGTGCTAAAAGTGCATTTTTAAAAGAAAATTTCTTTTTTGCCGGCGAGTTAAATTTAGTGTTTTGCGTAGCCTTGTGTAAACGTGCCCTGCGTTGCTAAGGTGTCGGGTTCGAATCCCGTTCGGGCATGGAATTTTTATTACAAAAATTATAATTGTCCTGGCTAATTGCCTCAGTAGCAAAGGCTATAGAAATAAAAAAGTATTTAAGGTAATAATTATTAACAATAAATATAAAAATATGAACTTTTTATGTGTTTTTTTAATATCCTTAGACAAATTTTGTGTATCTTTTCATAAAAATTTATTATTTTTGGTTTTAAACGTATTAACCCTATCAGGACAGCTGATTAGTCCTCCTAACCACATATATATACATTATTTCTGAAGTTTTTACTGGTTTTTGGTAATAAGCATAGTACAAGATTTGTTGCCTTAAAACATAATTTAGTTTTTGTACAGTTTCTAAGTCATTCGCATCTTCCTGAAGATCTTTTTGCATAGCTAATAATAGTAAATAATTTTTATCAATAAACATGTATTTAGAAATTAATTATTAATTGTGTCCTTAAAGGGTTAAGATGTATACATATATTCAAATAGATTATTTGATGATTTTTGCCCAAAAAGTGCCAAAAAACTTTTGTTCCCTAACCTACAATCCAGAGAAATACAAAAAGTGCTTGGTTATGTGAATACTCTGTTAAATGACCCATTCATTGTAGTGAACAATCAATCAATTTTTTAAAATAAATTATTTTGACATGATTTTTGTAAAAAAAGTGCCAAAAAACTTTTGTGCCCTAATCTATAACCCAGAAAAATACAATAAGTACTCGATTATGTGAACACTTGTTTAATTAATCATCCATTATAGTGATTTTTTTTTTTATATTGTTTTTGGCACTCAGTCTTTCAATCATATTAGCCAGCTTTGCGTTTTATTTTTATTTACACCCTTGCATAAACACTATGTAGACCAATCAATATTTAATACATTAAATTCTGTGTGAAGATAATAAGACTATGAAAACAATAATGTACCAACAAATAAGTTCATGAGTGGCTGTGTGTTTAATAAAGCTTTTTATTGAAGCTAAATAAATATTTTTGATATTGATGACATTGTTGTTTTGCCAAAATGCAAATATTAAAAGTTTGGCAAAGTGCAAAAACAAATAACTCAATTTTTTAAAGTACTATAAACATGAAACTAAACACTTTAAAATATTCTTTCGATTATTTGAACAATTTGATTTTATGAACAACACTAGTTTCTATTAGTTCACATAACCGAGCACCTACTGTAGTTCTAAAATTCTAAAAAATTCGGAGAAATGAACATGGATCTGACTGGAATTTTTGATAAGTTTATTTTTCAGATTTTTGAAAACATTATTTCATGCGATTAAATGAAACTCTTAGAAGTTAAATTCCGTTTCTAGACCTCCAGCACTATATAAAGTACACGTGATCAGTATGACGTTCTGACTAGTTCAGTTTACCCTGTATAAACAGGTACTTATTTTAGGTAATAAATTCAGGAAGAGTCGACTCCTGAACTGTATTTAAAGGATGGTGTCCGGGATTTGAACCCGTGCCCCTGTCCTGTGTAAGTTAACACTTTTGTTTATATTACGAGATTTTTTTTTTCTATTTATAATTTTTGTACTCACCATATCCTCCAAGAATGTTGTTAAACTCGGTGTTGGGTCTTCCGGTGAATTCTTCTTTGCGAAAAGCGTCTCTAATTGTCTTATAATCACTCAAAACAACAACTAATTGCGAACCAAGCCTCGTCGAAAACATAGACCCATATTTATGTGTTAAATCACGAAAATGTAAATGTAGATCTCCCTTGACGAATGGTAAATAACCAAGTATGGGAAAACCCCATGGTCCTGGTGGTAGTGACCAATTAGTCTTTAGGATCTGAAGCATCCTCACGAATACTAACACTACGAGGAAAACACCCAACCCCATAGCTGAGGTCTCCCTAAATAACCACTGTATTGTATAAACAAACATTGTTAAATTTGTCGCGCACAGATATGCTCATAAAAAAACACTAATTTTGTGGTTGTTAACTGCATCGGTTTTAAACAACCACTACTCGAATTTGTTGAAGTTTCTTGTCTTATATACGCATCTCGTGAGGTACGCATTTGTTGCGTTTGGATCGTACCGGGGTAGCGTTATTAGAGGCGGTGTTAAGGAGGGGCTCAATTACAGCTGGCCAATCATGAAGAGCTCCCCACTTTTTGTTATGCAGACCGCATGCACTAGTGTATTTGGTCTGCATCTCATTCACTGTGCGTGCGAGTTGCGAAGGATGCAGAGGGAGATGAGGTTTTTAAGGAAAACATCTCAATGATCACTTGATCTTGGAAATGAATTTGTTTAAAGTTCACTGTCATTTCCTGATATTTTGATTATTGTTTTTCTTCCAAATTAATTCAGTAAAACTTTGCAAAAATAATTATTTTGAGTGTTGACTCATAACTTTTAGTAAGTCTGTGTTTTTGATTTTTTATTTTTCATCTTATTTAAATTCTCTTAATTTTTTCCCTAATTGGACTAAATTTCCCAAATTGACAAAAATTAAATTTATATAAAACGACTCCATTGTGTATTTGCATTATGAGGATTTCGTCTCCAAACGACTGGATTTAGAACTGGAGACGAGTTGAAATTTGGCATGCGTATACAGATCCTTGACCCGCTTTAGGATAAATACTGAGACGAAAAAACATATCGTGCGAAAATATAAAGAAATGTATAATGGTTTAATGAACAAAATTTTTTTATGGAAAAATATTTTTTTAATTTTGTTCACCCTTCAAAAATCTCACTCGCATTTTTCGAATGAGAAAATGCCATTTTACGAGCATGCAGCCCGTTTTTTTCTTGCCCCCCCCCCAATAATATTTTCCTAGGGAAGTTTCAGAAGCCATTTTATTTTCCTTGAGGGGGGGCTCACGCTCAACTACAAGAAAATTTACTTCCCTAATACCCTTTTACACACTAGATCTTTAAGATCGGATGTTTAAGTGAATGTATCTTTAAACGCTAATGTGAAACCGTACGGCCTCGTCTAAACACGACCGATGTTTAAGACAGAGATCTGCGTCTTAAACTTCGTACGCATTGCCAACTTAATTTCTATTATAAAAAAATACTCCTTGAATATGTGCTGTCAACATTTTATATTATCATAAACAAGAATACTGTATTATATCGACGTTATAATAAGTTTATACTTATTGTTATAATAAAATTATTTATTTTAATAATGTGTTTAATAAAATACAGAGCTACAATAATTGAGATAAAATGTATCGACTTACATGTTAATACAGGTGTAATGCCTTTATTGTAGAATGAAATGAAATATCCTTAATTGTTTATAATAATTCAAAATGTGCGTCTGCGCAGACAGTTCAAAACTGGTAATTTCCTGACGGTAACTTAAGGACAAAATTACTGTAGCTGATGACAGCACCAGAGATTTAAACATCAAGTGTGAAAGCATACCGATCTTAAACATCGGTGAACTTTAAGTTCACTCGTCTTAAAGATCTAGTGTGAAAAGGGTACAATGGGCAAATGCCCCGACGCCACCCCTTTGCTACGGTGCTGCTTGTGAGCCATCATATATTTTACTCACTCCATTTGAATTTTAGATCCCGAGAGCTTTTTTAGGGCATCATAGGGCATATATTTTGAAGTAAGGACCTTTTACCTATTACTGGAATTTGATTTTGAGAAAAGTCCCTTTTGATTTTGGTTCGATAAAAATGTGGTTTTATATGTATACTAGGTACTTAAGATAGCGCATGGGGGGGGGGACTACTGGACATCTAAAGCAGCGTTTTTCAAACTTTTTACTCTTGCAAGGTTTAAAGATTATGGGGGACCCCAATGAACCTCTTTTATGTATAAAAAATCAACATTTTGGATATCATGAGAGGTCTTGGGGACTCCTTGAGCAAATTTCAGGAACCTCTACAGGTCTGTTGACCTGAGGTCGACAAAAGTTTCTACTATAATATCGACTATTACCAAAAAAGATCTTTAAAGATCGTCTTTTTCGACCATCAATTTTTTATATTGAAATGTATACAAAAAAAGCAAAAAGCAGGAATAAAAATACCATATACTGATTTACTAAATTATTCACTGCAAAAATTCTATTTAATTTTTTACACAATTCTAATCATATTAATAAACAGTTAATTTAAGTACACTACATAAAAAAGTAAATTTAACTCGTTTATTAAGAGCATAAGAATTTATGGCGTTTTTATAGTCTCGTTTGATCAATTGAGATTTCAGATCTTAAATTTAATGTGCATATCGTTCCCATACAGAAATAAATACTAAAGCAGTGTTTTAAAAAAACATGAATAGTTCGCCTTTTTTAACCTTTTTCTAATTAAAACGAATAACGAAAAAGTTAGATCTCGCCTTAACCCAAGATCTTTAATTTTAGTTGGTTAAAATTGGAGTCCATTTGACAATAATAAAAAAATATAAATATTTTTATCTATATATATTTTTTCAAGGTGCTCGGGGTTGACTTCAAATTGCTTAAAGATCAACCGGTCGATCCCAATCGACTGTTTTTCGATCTTTGCTATAAACCAGTGGTCTTAAACCTTCTTACATCTGCGGAACCCTACAGTTTAAATGCTAATTCTTTGGAACCCCAAGGCAAAAAGCCACAATAGGCCTTTTTTAATTTTAAAGTCAAATATTTTAAAATAATAATTTAGATATTTATTATTGGATTTAGTCTTGATCAAAATTGATATTTTATAACTGACTATATTTCTATATTTTTTAAATGTAGGCATACTATTTAATTTTTAAATTATATATAAAAATTGAATCGTATAATTAGCGATATACTGTTTTTAATTTTATTTATTTAGTTATTATAAACATTTATTAGCAATCATTATAAACATAAAATCCAATAATACAGTACAAAGTACATATTTAAATAGAAGTAAAGAAGTAAATAATAATCACTACTCAACAAATTAGTTTTTGTCGAGTAAAATTAGCTGTTTTTGAATAAATATGACCTACTGATGAAGAAAATGGTGATTAAGAAATTTGTAGCACCCTCAGATTTAAAGTTATTCAATTTTCAAAATTTACCAAAATCATTGTAGACAGAGCCTTTAACAAACAGAATAAAACCATTTAATTAAAGTTGCGGAACCCCACGGTTCCGCGGAATACTGGTTGAATACCACTACTATAAACTAACGAATGAGCAAAAATAATAATAATAAGAGAGGATAAAAGTGAACACAAAAAATCCGTCATCATTGGATCTTTAACCCCACACCCCTACAGTGGCGCAGCCACCATTGACTTTAATATCTCCTTGTAGAATTTTTTGAAATAATTATATGATAAAAATAAAATTTTCTGAAACAAATAACCAAAATTTGAATTAATATTATTTAAAATAACCAAAAATATAATAAAAAATCAACCATACAAATGGACCAATGAAAAAAAAATATGCTAGTAATTTGAAACTGTTTGATATTAGTCATAGCTGAAAGTAATAAAAAGTTTCGAATCTATTTAAATGTGTATGCTCAACAGCTAATTCAGCAATAGGTCAAGTTCAATGACTTCAACTTTTCATTGCACTGATGATAGTGTAACTAAAACAACAACTCTTAGTTTTCTAGCGCAGCAAATTAATTTCTTTTCCTTTTTTTCACACGGACTTTTTCATTCAAGGTTACCTACTGATTCAGGAAGACATTGTTTTAGAAAAAAGAGCTTTAGAATATTTCTAATAGGGCTATTTTTCAATATATCGAGCTTTTTTTGTTAAATCTGTTTTAATTTTTTAACTTGTATGAACTTGTTTGTCCACCAAACGAATGAATGAATATGCTCCATATGTGTGATCGTTAGGGACAGAGCCGCAGTAAGAGGGGGGGGGGGTGCGACGGCCCCTAGCGCACTAAGGAAAAGGGCGCTGACGGGCTTGCTATAGGGCGCCATTGCGAAGGTGAGGACCTTTTTTTTTCTGCTCGTCACTTGGATTTCGGGAGGTGAGGACCTTTTTTTTTGCTCATCACTTAAATTTTGAGAGGTAAAAACCTTGTTTTTATTTACCAAGGGCGCCAAAACACGGCTCTGTCCCTAGCGCAAGTTTTCCTTACTGCGGCTCTGGTTAGGGATGGTAAAAACAAATAGAAGTATCGATATTTACCGATTTCTGATTTATCGACTTGCATATTAATCAACAGGGCTCGATCTAGCTCTACCGCCGGTCTGGGCAAAATAGGTTTTTGCGCTCTTTATATTTAATTATAAATAATTATTTAAAATATAATTTTTGAGAGTGAATGATATTTTTGAATAACAAAAGCGTTTTTTTTTATAACAATATTAATATTCATAAATAGAAAAAACTGTAATTTATTAAACCAATACAGATAAAATTTTAGCTTACAATTTTAAAAAGAATGAAAAAAGAACGACAATTAGTTGGTAAAAAATATATTTAAGTCATGCCCGGTTGCATAGAAGTTTTGAAACTAGATGTAAGCTAAAACTCAATGTAAAACACAAAATTGGCTAGCAACACAATGCGTTTTAATGAGTTTTAAGTTACATCTACTTTTAGATTTCTATGCAACCGGGAATCAATGTATCAGTGAGATTTATTAAATTACTAGGTTATTACCCAGTCAACAATGACGCATTTATAATATAAAAATTTCAATTGTTTCTATGTTGGTTTTATTTTTTAACGTATAAACACACATATATTTTGAATATTACCAGTTAGTCAATCACGGGAGAGGGTGTCACCTGTCAGCCAATCAAGAGACAGGGTGTCCCCAGTTAGCCAATGACGAGAACCTTAGCAAAAATTGACGTCACAATGTTACCGAGGTTACATACAGACACTTGCTAATTATTATTGTACGATTGTTAATGATTTTCTCGGATTCAAAAAAGCGTTCGTAACTGTTTAAACTCCAATGTTACGGACTGGGTGGTTTAAATATGGGTTTCAAACTATTTTATAAATAGGAGGCAAATTGTAAAATATAATTTTGGTGAACAATGAAAAGGGACATAATCCAAGATCTTTAATATCTATCGGTACATAGATTTTTTTTTCAGAGGGGCTTAAGAAAAAATTAAAATTAAAAAATTTTCTTAGGGGGGCTCTGAATTCAATTTTTTTCTTGTGGAAATTTGTTTCTGTTGTACATAATAATTATAGATAATATTATTTACATTTGTCTTTTTAACTGAAGAATTTTTAAGATTTATCAATAAAAATATGTATGATCCCCCCCCCCCCCCCATTAAAGAAGTGTTCCTTAGTTAATAATAATAATAATAATAGTTTTATTGACCAAATTACAAATACAAAGAACTGCTTTAAGTCAGTCAATACAATATTAAGAGACAAAGTCATAAAAGTTCATCAAAATTAACGTTGTTAAATTCATCAATTGTGTACAATGGGTTATTTATAAATAAGTGTTTAAGTTTAAGTTTGAATTTGTCTAGTGGTAGTGTAGTAATAGTCTCTGGTAAAAGATTATAAAATTTCACAGCAAAGTAATTTGAACAATTCCTGGATTTATTTAAGCGCAAAAACTTACCACGATTATTATTTTTACAACGCGTGTTGTGCTCGTGCGTTTCACTAAAAGTGATATAATTGTGTAAGTTTTTGTGTACAAACAATAGACACAAATAAATAAATAGTGAAGGCAATGACATTATTTTCAGCTTTACAAAAAAATCTCTACAATCCGCTCTAAAAGGAGCACTGGCAATTATTCTTACAACTTTACGTTTTAAGCTGAAAATTCTTTTGGCTGCAGGTGAATGTCCCCAGATTATTAACCCATAGATTAGGTGGGATGAAAGAAGGAGAAATAGGCTTTTAATACAACATCTATGCTGACTTCATGCTTCAGATTCCTTACTAGATACACGGTCGATCGCAGTTTACGACTGAGTACATCCACGTGCTGATCCCAACGAGTTACTAGTTTGCAACCGTAATTATCTTATTTGTATTGGTCTCCAAACAAGGCGCGCACCCTTGGGGTGCTCACGGTCTTGAGTCCCTGTCCCCTCGAAAAGCACTAAAAATGTTTTTGTTTTGATTTCACTGTTTTCATATCATTAAACACGAACATCCACCATTTTTCAAAGATGGAAGCAGGCCAAAGTGACATTTGCAAAGTAATTTTTAAAGGTGTTTTTAAGAAAAAAATAAAAATAATAATTTTGGGCTCCTGCTTTTGAGTCCCCCCTAAGTATAAATCCAGGGTGCGCGCCTGCTTGCCCCTGCAATGTTGACTGGTTCTCATTTATTGCTATAACCAACTCCCTTCTGCCTTTTAATTTTCTGCAGCTTGAAAAAGTAATCTTTAATGAAGGTTGGTCGTAGTTTGTTTTAGGTATAAATATTATTTTATATGTTAATCTTATAAATATGTAGATAATATTTCAATAAATTTCTATTTCTGTATGTAAATGATTGTAATGTAAATGTATCGGAAAGTAGTACACAATAGTGGGTTACTTGACGGAGTAGAGTTCACAATGAAACACGATATCTCATGAAGAACACTGTATACATATCTGCACTGGCTAATGATTTTAGGAAGCAGCATACTGCTATCTTCACAGAAGATACATATCTCCCTACTGAATATACATACCTACATTCTGTTCAGCAAAACTAGACGAGATAACTATATACTAAACCAGGGGTTCCCAACCTGAGCCATATGGCCTCCCAGGGGGCCACAGGATAATTTTGGGGAGCCACAGGATAATTTTTGAATTATGAGAGGCCACAGAAACTGCCAAGGAGGCAATGAAATATTTCAAAATAAAATGAGCTCGTCGTCGGTATAAATATATACGATAGCCAATCTCGTTTAATAAATTTTATTTTTCTCTCGGACCACGCTGGGTATTTCTGCTAATAGGTATGTTCGATTTGCACCTTCGCGTTATACTGCTAAACGCTAGCAGTAAAACGCTGCAGTTAGCAGATTACTACTAAAAACTGGTAACCTACAGCGAGTTTAATTTTCTGTTCGATTTGTTTATACGTAAAGAATAAGAAGTGCGTCTGACGTAAATGTTAAATGTCAGACAGATGTCAGATAACTTTCCAGGTTAAGAATCTTTTTACGATTTGGTTCGGAGATTATCTTGTGTGTCGAATAGGGTGACTCTTTTAAGGCGTACTCTTTTTAAGAGAATTATACTCTTTTTTGAGTAATATTTTCTATACTCTTACTTTTTTAAAAAAAACCTGAATATACTCTTTTTTGATGGTCACTTGTTTTTATTACTTCTAGTTTAGAAGTGAGGACCTTTTTTTTTGCTCATCACTTCTATTTTGGGAGTGAAGACCTTTTTTTTTGCTCGTCACTAGTATTTTTGAATGAGGACCTCTGTTTTTTGCTCATTATTTGAATTTTTGGAGTGTAACCTTTTTTTTTAGTATACTCTTTTTCTGTGAAAAATATCTGGTCAGCCTAGTGTCGAAAGGGTGAAAAATATTAGATATATTTAATGGATCTTGAAATATTATCAAATCCAGAATCATCTGATTCAGATTTAAATTTTTCGAGTTCGGATTATGAAGTTATGAACTGTATTTGCGAGGTTTATAAAATGCCCCAGGATAGAAAAACTGAACATTTTTGTAGAAACTACTGTCCCAGGATATTATTTTGTAAGACATTAGCCATCAAAGAATATAGTATAAATATCAAAACAAATATGCTAGCCATATTCCTGTCAAAAAGTCAAAAACAAAGTACCAACCATTTATTCTTTATCTATGGTACCAACTCAAAAAGGTAAACAAACACAGCCGTAACAAATAATCCGCAAGAGAAGCAGCTGTAACTTTTTCGCAGTAGCGTCATAATCTGGCAGTAAATTACGACAAATCGAACAGATTTGCAGTTACTGCGAAACAAAACGAACAGATGTTTTTAACGCGGCAGTAAACAGTAACTGCAAATGTGCAAATCGAACACATCTAATATAATAGATATAAACAGAGCCGGCTGCAAACTCTGCAGGGCCCTGTGCAAGTGGGCGTTGACTGTACTTCACCGCGACTCGCGAGCCGCATACGGCTCTTTGAGGATATTCGAATGGTTCTTCAAATTAAGTTGGTAAGCAATCAAATTTAGAAAATATTCATCAGGGCTTCGAACCGGAACTGAACCGAAAACCGAAAAAAAACGTTAGCAGATACGTTAGTTATTTTTGTCGGAACGAAAACCGGAACTGAACCGAAAAAAAAAATCGGTTTATTTCGGTTCAGATAATGGTTATGTGAGTGAATATAAATTACATTTTATTTAAGATTATTTTTTAAACTGATGAGCAGAAAAAAATCGTAATTTTTCTGACAAGTAAAAAAGAAATTGCGATTCTATTATTTCAGGGGAGGGGGGAACGCCCAGACCCCCCCCTGGCAGCGGCCTTGGTATGATTATTACAAAATAAAGAATAAAATGTTCTTCTAAATTATAGTACAAAATAAATTTCTAATACAAATAAAAGCATTCAAAAATTTATCACTCGGAACTGAACCGAAAACCGACAAAAAAAACGTTATTTTGGCCGGAACGAAAACCGGAACCGAACTGATATATATATTTTTTTAATTGAACCGGAAAGAAAACCGAAACGAAAAAAATAACGGTTCGAAGCCCTGTAATAAGTTTTAAAAAACATTTTAAAAATTTTATATTTAAAAATGCTGTGCACTGTCGGGGTCCATTTATTGTTTATGCATTTATTGTTAAAATACAGAACTACGCAAAAGCAATTTAGTTCCGCGTAAACGTTTAGAATAGCCTATAATGCTAATACTGGTTAACAAAATTATTATAAATTTAAAAAATTACTTTTACATTTTTATATTTAAATTGCTGTGCACTATCGTGGACCATTTATTGTTTACGCAATACAGAACTACGCAAAAAAATCCACATTAAAATTTTCATTAGCGAAACTAATTAAGAGGATTAATTTCTTTACTTAAGCCTTTACTTGATAATTTTGATAGACATTACGTCATTAATCCTTCCTAATATTTCTCGTTCACAATCGCTTATGAAACGTTCGAAGTAACAACACATGTTAACCAGTGCATTTTTTGTATAAAATACCCTTAAATTAATAACTACCTTAAGCGCTAGTAGCCATAAATGCTGTGTGTACACATTTTTACCAGTTTTATAAAAAGTAAAATTTGAAAAAGTGCAATAGTGATGAAACAAGTTGAGTGTCTATTGAAGGGTTAAGAAGGGACATCCTATACTGAGTCGGCATCCCTTGGGAGCTAATAGCCAAAGATGCTACACACCATTTTCTCAAAATTCAAAAAGTTCTGTGGATTTTAAATTTTTTGTAAGTATTATACAGGTAAATTTTATGTTTTTCGATTGAATATTTTTAATAGCTCTAAGTATGTATGTTCCTTGGGCGCTAATAGCAGAAAATGATACACACCATTTTCTTAAATTTACAAAAATTCTGTGGATTTTAAATTTTTTGTAAGTATTGTGAATTTTTGGAATGTTTTTACCTCTCAATATTTTTAACAACTCTAAGTAAGTTTGTATGTTCTTTGGGCGCTAATAGCCTAAACTGCTGCACACCATTATTTCAAATTTTAAAAAATTCTGTGGATATTAAGATTTTTGTAAATATTGTGCAGAAAAATGGTTTTGAAAATGTTTTTTCGATTCAATATTTTTAATAGCTTTAAGTTTTATGTTCTTTGAGTGCTAATAGCCAAAGATGCTGCACACTATTTTAACAAATTTCAAAAAATTATGTTTATTTTAATTTTTTTGTAAGTATTGTGTAAGTAATTTTTTTTACGTTTCAATATTTTTAACAGCTGTAAGTATGTATGTTCTTTGGGCGCTAATAGCCTAAAGTGCTGTACACCATTTTTTCAAATTTCAAAAATTCTGTGAAATTTAAATGTTTTGTAAGTATTGTGAAGATACATTTTTGGAATGTTTTTTCTATTCAATATTTTTAATAGCTCTAAGTAAGTTTGTATGTTCTTTGGGAGCTACTAGCCAAAGATGCAGCATACCAATTTTTCTAATTTAAAAAAAATCTGGATTTTAAATATTGTTTTACACCATTTTTCCAGTTACATAAAAATTAATGCGATCTTTTTACGCCAAGATTTGTTAGTATATAAAAAGTGATTTTTTTGGCACATTTTTTTGTCAAGAAATTTCTCAAAAAAATGGATTTTTTTATATTTTTTTAAAATCTGTACTTCAGATTTTATTATATACTTGATTCAAAATTATTTAAAAATATTTTTCGAAAATATTTCTATATTTTTATGGAATATTTTTTGATTCAATATTTTTAACACAATAGTGAATCTATACGTCTTTTGGGCGCTAATAGCCTAAGCTGCTGTACACCATTTTTACCAGTTACTGAAAAATATGTGATTTTTTTACGCCAGGTTTTGTAAGTATATTATTAAGTGATTTTTTACGGCATATTTTTTGTCAAGAAATTTCTCAAAAAAATGGACTTTTTGATATTTTTTTGAATCTGTACCTCAGATTTTATTTTGTTTTTTTTTTTATTTTTATGGCCATTGCTGCTTTGGCAATTAGCCAGGACAATTATTCTTTGAAAAATTCCATGCGTGAACTGGATTCGACACCGAGACCTTAGCAACGCAGAGCATATGTGTTACCACTACGCTACGCCGGTTGGCATTTTTGTAATTGACTCAAACAAATTTAAAATTATTTTTCAAAAATATATATTTCTATATTTTTTTGGAATATTTTTCAATTCAATATTTTTAATACAATTAAGTAAATCTATACGTCATTCTGGCGATAATAGCCTAAATTGCTGTATGAGTTGCTTAGTATGACATGCTCCCTAAGAACCTAAAAAGAGGGATCTATGGATGCTCTGGGCAACACCTTAAAAAACACAAAATATCCACGATTGCATATTGCCAGGGTTGGGGATGCAAATGTGTGTATTCAGCTCCATTGATCCTTAGCATAGAGTGCTCCCTAGGAACCTATAATGAAGGATCTGTGGGTGCTTTTCAACACCTTAAAAAACACAAAATATCCACGACTACATATTGCCAGGGTTGGGGATGCAATCGCGTGTATTCTGCTCCATTGATCCTTAATATAAAGTGCTGCCTAGGAACCTAAAATGAGGGAAAACCGGAACCGAACCGATGTATAATTTTTTAATTGAACCGGAACGAAAACCGAAACGAAAAAAATAACGGTTCGAAGCCCTGATATTCACGCAGAAGTTCATTTTATTTTTATGCAGCGTATCATTGGTAATACCAATGACTAAAATAAAACATATTTATGAACTACACCAGTGTTTCCCAAAGGGTGTGCCGCAAAATTATCCAAGTGTGCCGCGAAATCTTAAAGAAAAAAAATCAGCTGTGGCCACCACAGGACCGACCGCCATCACAAAGTACTGGTTTCATTTATGTTGCTTTATCAAAAAATATCTCAAATAAAAGTTGTTGGTTATTGCTTTTATTGCAACTTTTGTAAAATATTTTTTTTCGAAATATTACTCTGTTGTGAAATAATCGCAAAAATCTTAAAACCGATACGAGTGAACTCCCATTTCTGGTTAACCGATTTTTACCAAAAGTTGATCAACTCGTGCCATTGATGTCAAAAGCTTAAATATGAAGTTTCATAAAAATCCTTTTAGACGAATTTGCTCTGCACGTGTACACGGACCCACAGACAGATTGACAGACAGACATACAAACAGACAGACCGACAGACCGACAGACATCATGCTAAAAATAGTCAAAACGTTATGTAGAGACCTCTATTCGGGGAGATCCATCGAAATCTCGAAATATCAAAATTGGTATGATCACAATACCGACGGTCGGTAAAAAACTAGCGTTATAAATTTCTTCTTCTATGACTACGTAGGTGTGCCGCGAAATTTTTCTTCTTTGGAAAATGTGCCACGAGAGTAAAAAGATTGGGAAACACAGCACTACATATTCAATGATGCAAAAAATCATGTATTAAAACAAAATGATGGCTCTTTAAAATGTTTCCAGATGCCGTAAAGGATGAATTTGACTCTGTAGCCTCTCCCTGACCGAAGTTTGCCGACCCCTGACCTAGACTATCATGCGTTATACCCTTTTCACACTAGAACTTTAAGATCGGATGTTAAAGTGAATGTATCTTTAAACGCTAATGTGAAACCGTATGGCCTCGTCTTTAATAAGCGATGAAATATAAGCGATGTTTAAGACAGAGATCTGCGTCTTAAACATCGTCCGCATTGCCAACTTAATTTCTATTATAAAAAAATACTCCTTGAATTTGTGCTGTCAACATTTTATATTATCATAAACAAGAATACTGTATTATATCGACGTTATAAGAAGTTTATACTTATTGTTATAATAAAATTATTTTGCCAATGAGAAACATAAACTGTTCTATATTTTTCTGTAATGTAATATATGATATGTTTACGTGATGTGCCCGTTGTTCACGCGGAAGCTACTGATAGAAACTCGACAAAAGTACCTAAAATACTGATGACAACTAAATACATAAACAAAGGTCTGGGGCCCGGATCTATAAACCAGATCCGCAGTAGGGGGGGGGGGGTGGAGGGGGCGACGGCCCCTAACGCACTCTAAGACAAAGGGCGCCGACGAGCTTGACTAAGGGGCGCCATATTGCGAAGGTGAGGACCTTTTTTTTGCTCATCACTTGGATTTTGAGAGGTGAGGACCTTTTTTTTTTGCTCATCACTTGGATTTTGGGAAGTGAGGACCACCTTTTTTTTCCAAGGGCGCCAAAACACAGTTTTGCCCCTAGCGCAAGTTTTCCTTACTGCGGCTCTGCTATAAACACTATTATTTCAATTATTATTACGTATTACAATGGTCGACAGAAAAATTATGCAATAAAATCACATATAATAAAATTGGATAGTGATTTAAAAAAAAGAATCCAGAGAATAGCAGTCTGCCGCAGCCCCAATAATTAGTACCGGCTCCCTCTGTCTCTGGACACCCCTGGATTTACCCGTTGCATTTGTTCAATCTGTATCAGAAAAACCTTGTATTGAAATTAACTATTGAAATTCCAAGATACGTATTTTTTTAATAAGCCAAAAAATTGTTTAAATGTCCATTTTTTAAACAATATTAAACAATCATTTAATAATACGTAACATTGTTTGGTAAATCCATTTTACGTTGGCTACGTCATTTACAAACAATTGTTTGTAATTAGTAAATAAATTTTACTTACATATTTATTTATTTACATGAAGCAATACAATCAAAACTCTATCTACATTCCAATACCTTCACTTAGTTGCTGATTATAATCTAACCAAAAGTACCTACTACCAACCTACGTCATTACTACCAATTTACAAACCAAAAATTGCCAGATTTGCACCTATCTTTGTTACTAAGAAACATCGATGAAAAAAAAAAGCTAGCATTGTTAAATTATGTAATTACTATTATAGTAATATGGTCCCCCAGGTGAAGCTTTGAAGGAATTTCAATCAAAATATATACTGAATTGTTTAATTGCTTATTTGGACGACTTTGTGCTCTAATTTTAAAGCAAATTTGCAGAGCAAGCAATCAATAAGTTTGTGACGAGTGTTTGGTACATTCTGTTTAAGACGTTGACCTCACGAGGGCAATTTTTATTGTTTAATTTGACAGGAGAATTAGCGAGGTATTGTTTTTACTTGCGAAATAGGGATTTAAATATTTTTTTCCTTGACCTTCAGAATATTTATTATTTGGTGAGGTTCCCGTACTTTGGTATTAACACGAATCTATAATACCCTTTTCACACTAGAACTTTAAGACGAGTGAACTTAAAGTTCACCCATGTTTAACATCGGTATGCTTTCACACTATATAAAAAAATACTCCTTGAATTTGTGCTGTCAACATTTTATATTATCATAAACAAGAATACTGTATTATATCGACGTTATAAGAAGTTTATACTTATTGTTATAATAAAATTATTTATTTTAATAATGTGTTTAATAAAATACAGAGCTACAATAATTGAGATAAAATGTATCGACTTACATGTTAATACAGGTGTAATATATTCTTTATTGTAGTATCTTTATTGTAGAATGAAATGAAATATCCATATTTGTTTATAATAATTCAAAATGTGCATCAGCGCAGACAGTTCAAAACTGGTAATTTCATGACGGTAACTTAAGGACAAAATTACTGTAGCTGTTGACAGCACCAGAGATTTAAACATCAAGTGTGAAAGCATACCGATGTTAAACATCGGTGAATTTTAAGTTCACTCGTCTTAAAGTTCTAGTGTGAAAAGGGTATTAGACTTTTTTCTCTGGGGCTATTTGAAGGAAAGGGTCTATGTCAACAAGCCTGCTATGATTCCAGAACTAAAAGAGAACATCAGACGTGCAATTGCTGAAATCGAACCGCATTTATTGGAAACGATTACGGAAAACTTCGCTAAAAGAATGGTATCATGTCAGCGGAATCGTGGAGGGCATTTGACCGACATCATATTTCATAAATAATTGCCAAATCTGTACTTTACGCTAATAACAATAAAATTCGGATTTTTCCAATATGTTTTATTTAATAAACAAATCCTAGAGTCCAAATTGGATCACCCTTTACAACAAAATATATTTGTTTTTTTATTATAAACAATTTTTGTTTTATTTATGTTTTTGCTTTTAACTCAGTAATAAGTTCACCATTTCCAATAAAAAAAAGCATAGAAATAAAAGATTCGTTTTCTTATTATAAACTATTTTAGTCATATATGATTTTTCTGTTGTCAATGAAAAGAGAAATATATATAGATTTTAGTTTTAAGGTATCCCCTCGTAACTCCCCAAATATTTATTTTAATGAAAAAATTCATTGAACAAAAATGTTTTCTTACTATAAACAACTTTTGTTGCATATAATTTTCTGTTAAGTCAATAATAAGGGAGATATTTAAGTTTTTTAATAAACAGTTTTAACCCCAAAACATTCCCATAGAATAAAACTTTTGAAAAACCCTATAGCCCTATGTTTTTATTTTACTCATTATACCAAAGTTCATAAACATATGTCCAGCCGTTTTTGCGTGAATCTCGTACAGACAGAGAGACAAAAATTGATTTTTGCGGATATTGTCTTATAATCTGAAACGTATAAAAACCAAAGTTGAGCCCGAAAAAATTAAAAACTGATAGAGCCTTCAATTTTATTAATATAGATTTTTGCCTAAATGCATTTATTTTCACTGCATCCCTTGGTCAGAAAGTCACTCCACGCCGCTGTCTACGGATTTGTATTTAATTTGGGTGTTATGAGATTTGGTGAGAAAATCGGTAGTTGGCAAAACTCCATTATAACCAAATTGATAGCTTTAAAACCATTTATTTAACAAAAGCTTACAACTAGTTAACAATATATGTCAATAGTTAAGTATCGAAATGCCGGTCGCTATGGCGTAGTGGTCAGCTCATTTGACTACCAACCATGGGGGCTCGGGTTCAAATCCCGGTTATGGCATGGAAATTTTCTCAAACAAAAATTGTCCTGGCTAATTGCCACAGTAGCAAAGGCCACTAAAAATTAAAAAAAAAAAAAAAGTATCGAAATAATATTATCTCATTAACTTAAACTTTCTTACATGTACAGATTTAAACAATAATATTCGTTTTTTACATTTTAGTGTGAAACATAGGAAAAATATAGAGTAAAACCTATATAACAGAAGCAAAACTTAAATGGTAATATTTGACTATACATTAAAATAGTATGTATTTAGTTAATTTATGTTTATATTTCTTGAATGGCACATTGTCATTTTCATAGTTTCCTATTTTTTTAATTAAAGGGTTATTATTGGCGAGACATTTAGTAAAGAAATTTTCTGTCCTCTTGAATACGTAGTCTTTGATATATTCAATACTGAGTCCTTCATGTATTTCAATTACTTTCTTATATCTGGGGTAATATCCAATAATTCGAAGACATTTGTTTTGAATTATCCGTATTTTATGATAATTTGTGTCACAGGTGTTACTCCAGACTGGACATGCGTATATTAAGGAAGGTCTAATTACTGTTTTGAAGAGTAACATCTTATTTTCTGAGGTCCGTCACGATCTTCTATTTAATAGTGGGAACAGAGTGCTCATTTTTGATGTTGCATTTTGACATACGTGGTTACAGTGCTGGGTATAATTAAGTTTACTATCAAGATGGAGTCCTAGATATTTTATTGTCGGAGATCATTCAATGTTGGAACCCTGAATACTGACATTTTTATTAATTATCGGTCTTCGTTTTGTGATGAGTATGGCTTCTGTTTTTGTTTGGTTGATCTTAATTTTCCATCGTGTCATGAATTTTAACAGTTTTGATAAAGCTTGCTGTAGTC
This sequence comes from Liopterus haemorrhoidalis, assembly GCA_963971575.1. Classification (NCBI taxonomy): domain Eukaryota; kingdom Metazoa; phylum Arthropoda; class Insecta; order Coleoptera; family Dytiscidae; genus Liopterus; species Liopterus haemorrhoidalis. The sequence continues at coordinate 51,783,674 of OZ020612.1, forward strand.
TATTTATTATAGTGCCCGTTCTCTATGATTGGGTAAATATAGCAGTATCATCAGCAAATAAAGAGTAATGCACGTTTTTCTGTTTTGGTATATCATTAGTAAATATACAAAACAGAATGGGGCCTAGAATTAATCCCTGTAGGACTCCAGCTGCTATTAACCTTCTCGTTGATTCAGACTCGCCTATGCTAGTATGGAAGAATATACCGTGTACGTATGAATTAACTAGGTGTATAAGGTACGTCGGAAATTTCATTTTTATCAGTTTAAAAAGAAGTCCTTTGTGCCAGACAGTATCAAAAGCCTTTTCTGTCGACGGTTACCACCCCTGTATTTGTTCGTATTGAAACTGTGGGTGATATTGTCTGCTAGTCGATAGCTTTAAATGAAATTAACTGGGTCTTGGTGTATTACTTAATTTTCTTTTTTGACCTTGTCTGTCTTACTTCATAATTTTAGCATAAGTTAATAACATGAAAATCATTGACCACCAGTTCATAGTACTTCCGATTTTAAAAATAACATTGTTGTTGTTTTTGAAAACAACAAAAAAATTGACAAATAAAAATTCATATTTATATAAACGTATTACATGAAATTAAGAAACTATTTCGTAAAAGATCCTTCACCACATGCTCTTGATATCAGACTTTATAGAAAAATATATTAATTTTCTGGGCGCAATTGAAAATTGAAGGATGAAAAATATTTCTTAATATTAATAAACAGAAATGACAGTTGGTGTCTGGTTATTTGTAATAATTTCCTTGGAATTGTTTATTTTGTTTTTGCATAAGTGCGTTGTTTTATAACAAAATAACAAAGTTTGATAACAAGTGATACATTGACTTCAGAGCATACTTCCGAACATTGATATCCGTATTTTTATTTTAAAAAGGCTCATAACCTATCACGATATACGTAATACATCCAGCAAATATTTAATATTATAACATCATGAATCATTTAGCACGTTTCGTCTTAGAATTATTCCAAAAATCGATGGCCCTGGTTGTTTTACTTTTTTTCCTTGAATAATACCCTTTTCACACTAGATCTTTAAGATCGGATGTTAAAGTGAATGTATCTTTAAACGCTAATGTGATGTTTAAGACAGAGATCTGCGTCTTAAACTTCGTCCGCATTGCCAACTTAATTACTATTATAAAAAAATACTCCTTGAATTTGTGCTGTCAACATTTTATATTATCATAAACAAGAATACTGTATTATATCGACGTTATAAGAAGTTTATACTTATTGTTATAATAAAATTATTTATTTTAATAATGTGTTTAATAAAATACAGAGCTACAATAATTGAGATAAAATGTATCGACTTACATGTTAATACAGGTGTAGCATATTCTTTATTGTAGTGTCTTTATTGTAGAATGAAATGAAATATACTTATTTGTTTATAATAATTCAAAATGTGCGTCTGCGCAGACAGTTCAAAAGTGGTAATTTCATGACGGTAACTTAAGGACAAAATTACTGTAGCTGATGACAGCACCAGAGATTTAAACATCAAGTGTGAAAGCATACCGATCTTAAACATCGGTGAACTTTAAGTTCACTCGTCTTAAAGATCTAGTGTGAAAAGGGTATAAGAAATTACTGTCTTAACAATGATCCATTTAAATAGCAAAGAGAAAAAAAAAGAGAAAAAATGGCAGGGTGTATACTATTTCCAAAATGAAATTGCCATTCTCACTTTCTGATTCCAATAATGACTGACAGTATAACCATTATACCTGCTGAGTTTATGGTTCTGTTAAAAATAGTTGCCAGGACCGTAATAATTATTTAAAATAAACGTGTTTTCTTATATGCTGTTTAGAATGAACTGTATATACTCATATGACATTCCTTCACAATTATATCATAATAATAATATATTTATTAATAATATATTTTTTCCACGACCACTATAGAATTTACCAATTCTAAAACCAATTTTGACTACAGAAAGTTAATATTCTAACACAAGAGTTGGAATGTTATTCTAAAGCACTTATCTTCTTATGCATTTTGCATGTATTTCATTCCATCACTTGTTATGGAATGACTATTCCATACTTGTTGTCTTTTGTTTTTGTAGGGTTACATTAAGATATATGCAACGTTTACATTAAATAAATCCAACATAACTTCCTAACCTAAAATAGTGGCCGATGTGCGGCAAATTAAATTAAAATTAAACAAATAATGAATAAAAAAAATAGTTTAATTAATTGGTTTATTTGTTATGTAATATAAATTATTTGTTAAGATAAAATGTTTGTGAAAATAATTATTTGTTAATTTATTTTTCTTTTTGGTGGTCGTGGAGAAAGTAGGGTCTGTGACTCGGTTGGAATGAGAAAATTCGTTGCTCGTGGTTCCTCACGCTCGCCTGTGGCTCGCGCTCGGAATGTTCACTCGCATCGAATTTTCTCATTCCAACCTTGTTACAGAATATACTATTATTTCTTTAGATGTTTTTACAGAACATATGGAACAAGTCATACAATTGATATAAAAAAAATTTAAAAACTGGTATAAAAGTACAATTTACAATACGAAAATGCCTTTAGCAACAATGAAAATTAGATTTAATTGTTCATTATTGCTATTACATTGTTTACGTATACTAATTATTAATTATAAGCTATAGTAATTATAAAAGTTTACATTTATTCATCCATCATTCAAAATTCATCCAGGTTATAGAAGGAATGTTCCAGGAGGAATTATTTTAATGTTAATGTTTTTTTAAAACCTTTTTAGGTTCTCCGCTAAAGTTATACTGCTAGGCAGATTATTAAAAAATGTTACCCCCATGAAATCAGGCGAACTTTCAGCAATTTTCAGCTTTGTTAAAGGAGTTCGTAGCTTGTTTTTTTGTATCATATTTATGAATATCTTGATTTGAATTGTTTATCAGGCTTAGGACTGGCTATATTTGAATTATAAATATAGGTATGTTTAAAAATCGTTTTGTTCTAAAGTCTATATACAAAGTGATTATTTAATGGCGAGACGACGTCACCGAATTTTACGTGCCTCCTAGCAGAATACTATGAGTATAATAACCTTGAAGAAAATTTGATTATGAAGAAAAAAGATTATGCGCATGCGCGCATAATCGCCTGCTACGAGGTGTATGAAACGGCAAATTATTAAAACTTCCAGTGACGTCGTCTCGCCATTAAATAATCACTCCGTAGTCTATATTAAATACCTCAAAATTGCACGAACAAAAATCATTCTTTTTTTGAACTTGTTAATTTATGGTAATTTAAAATTATTAAAATATTAATCATTAACATTATTATCATTGTTTATATCACTATCAGAGTTTGTGTCACTACCACTATCATTTAAATTAATAATTATTGAAGATTTATTTGATGGATAAATAAAAAAAAAAAATTTCAATTGTCTTTACATGTTCTACACATTTTTTTCCACAAATCACTACTTATTGCACTAGTTTCGTCTTTAATTAATTGTAGTACTGTGTCACTTTCTGTCGGTGTTGTATTTTTCCGGCGCACATTACCTTTTAATTGGCTCCATATTAGTTCTATAGGGTTTAAAACACGAACAATGATACGTTGAATTGTTCTGTATGGAACACTAGTAAATTCCGTAGTTCTAAGTATAAGTTTGCCATTACCTTCCGAAACTAAGTTTTTATAAACGTTCAGTATCAGAACTTTGCAATTTTCTGACAAATGACATTTTTCTTTAGTAGCCACGTCCACATTTTCGCATACTACGTCAACGTCCACATTTTCGCACTCCAAATCACCTTGCACAGATTCACTATTTTCACTACAGAAAGTTATATCACTTCTATTGTAATTTTATGAGTTCCCTAACTTTTATTATTTTATTGCGATCTTCAAAACTAATTTGGTACGGACTATAGTTCTTATGCTTATCATCTCATCTTCATTAAAATAAATGTTTAAAAAATATGGGACGTTTATGGGCTGGAGAAGATATAATTATATAAATTATCACACTCTTTTGCAGATCTTCCTGAATTTCCAAGCCATGATTCTCTCCATCTGTTGATGGGTAATCCGTTATACTGAAGTTTATTTGAAACCAGCTTTTTTATATTCTTTTTAGGGTTTTGTAGGTATGACCAAAAAACCCTTATACCGTCATTTTGTCGTCTGTCTGTCTGTCTGTCTGTCTGTCTGTCTGTCTGTCTGTCTGTCTGTTCGGTAAAAATTGTAGCCAAACGGCTAAACCTAGAGAGTTGAAGTTTGGCATGCTGATACAACTCTTTGACCCGCACGTAGGAAAAATACTAAAACATCTAAAAAACATATCCGCCTAAAAATATAAACAAATATGTGCTCATCGAAAAAAAAAATATTTTTTTATAATTCTGAGTAGGGTATCAAATGAAAGCCCTTGGTACGTGGATTAACGATTAAATTTTTATTTTTGCAAAATAAATTATTTTGAAGCGATTTTTGCCAAAATTGTGCAAAAAATTTTTTGTCTCACACCCTGCAGCCCAGATGGTTTAAACTAAAAATCTGAAAAAATTCTAAGTAATGTACATTGGTGTGAACCGGAATAGTACAACAGGAATTTTTGATCAGATTATGTTTTTGGAAAAAAACGCATTTTTTGTGATTTTTGGCTAATAATGTTCACAAGTTATAGTTTTGTAACAGGCTACACTGAAACGTGTATGCTGGTGTAGTGGTTGTTCACCCAATTAACTCGATCCGAAAGGATCGAACCCTGTGAGAAGAGACAATATTATTTTTTGTTTTTTTTTTTCAATTTTTATATTGTTTAAATTATTTTTTCAAAATTCTAATTATATTTTGGAAAATGTTGCATTTAATTTTTTAAAGCGTAAATTTAATAACCAGTGGAAATTGTTTAAATTATAATTTAATTCTATATTTGAAGGTATCAGAGGGCGGGGCTTATGATTTAAGCAACCTATGGAAGCCATAGGCGCGATACACATGTACACGAAATCAGAGGGGCGGAACTTATGACAACCAATGGAAGCCATAAGCGCAATTTTCAAAATGATAATGAACCTTGCCAATTAAAAAAAAAAAAAAATACTGCACATATTTAGAAACCTAAATAATGGTATTAGGCGTTCGAATTAAAATTAACAAAAAAAATATTATAATATAAAATTTGTTTTCGCATCCAAAATAATCATCCTTCATTTACTAAATACGTGCAAAACCCTGAAATGTGTGAAAATTCACACTTCACATCAATTTTTAAAAATTAATATTTTTTTTAACTTTTTCAAATTTCCCATTATATTGAATTTATGTCGTATAAATAACGTAAGTGTACTATCTGCCTTGTTTATTTTAATATCTTATTAACCAATTCACACTTCCCATCAATTTTTTCAGTTTTCCAACCATATATAGTCTGTTTTTTTGGTTTAAGCGGAACTAGATTTTCAATTCTAGTAAGTTTATTGATTAAGTGAGGGTTTTGATCATTTTGTTTGGCAAAAGTTCACTTCAGTTCTTAAAAAGAGAGCTCATGAAAAATGAAAATCCAGTTTGTTCCACTCAAACCTTTAGAATAGCCTATAGATCAAATCTTCATCATCTTGTGCAATAACAACCTTAGCACTTTTAATTTAATTATTGTTAAATCTTAATTATTAAATATTAATAAATGGCATTAATTCTTGCATAAATACATTATTTATATTGGTAAAAATTAATTTTTTCTAGTCATAGCATTGACCGCATTGTTGCAACATCTTTTGATTAAAATTGAAAAGAATCAAAAAATGTATTTATCTTATCTAAAATTCTTATATAAGATTAAGAAAAGCATTGTGTCATTGAATTTTTTTTTCCTTAACTATCAATAATAAGCATAAACATTTATCTATCCTTCTAAACTTAAAACTTCCTTGTAAAGAATTTGTTTATTTGCATCGGGAACGATTGGCTGGTAAGTAGGACAAATATTTTGTTTATCGACTAATGCACATGTGCATTTCCTTGAGTTATATTTGTAGTAATTATGATTGTCAATGTCAAAGACTTTTTTCGTAACCATATATTTACTGCGAGTATAATCTTGTTTTGAAATTTCTTGTGCAATTGGCACTTCTAGAAACTAATCATAACAAAATGCGCACGTGTATACCTACTTGCTGGTTCCGTAATATACGAGGGCTACCTTTTAAGTTTTTACAAAAACTAAGAAAGAAAAAAATTTTTGGAACAAACTGTTTTATTAGTTTTCAAAATATTCGCCTTTAAAATTTATAAACTTTTGCATGCGTTCAAACCAATTCTCGTAACATTTCTTCCACTCTGAAGTTGGTATCTTAAAAACGTGGTGTTCGAAGGCTTCAACAGCTTCTTGAGGTGACGAAAATCGATATCCACGCATTTTTTGTTTGACATTGGGGAACAAAAATAACTCGTTAGGGGATAAATCAGGTGGATACGGGCAATGAGACAATTCGATGTTTTTCTCCTTCAAATAATCAAATGTTTGACGTGCTGTGTGTGAGCTTGCATTGTCATGATGAAGAATGATGCGACATTTTTGGTTGTTTTTCCTGATTTTGTCGATGACTTCTGGCAAACCCATTGTTATATACTATTCAACATTAACTGTTCTCCGACTCTCTAAAGGAATAGTTGCGACATGTCCAGTACAAGCGAAGAAACAAGGGATCATTTTCTTGGAAGTGCTTCGTAAACGAACAACTTTTGTGGGTTTCGGTTCATCTTGGAAGACCCAAACAATGGATTGTTGCTTAGTTTCCGGTTCATATGAATAAATCCAAGTTTTGTTACCTGTAACGATGTTGTGTATGAATTTTGCAGTGCCTAGGTTGATTTTTTTTAGGATTTCCTTACACCAGTGTTTCTCAATCTTTTTACACTCGTGGCACATTTTCCAAAGAAGAAAAATTTTACGGCACACCTACATAGTTACAGAAGAAGACATTTTGAATGCAGACTCCCCTGTATTCAGATTATGTCAATTTCAATTCGTTATAAAAAGATCCTTCGTGTACTTTATTCTTATTACTGGTATTGTACGTATATTCGGACAATGATGTTAAAATAATCACGACGCTAGTTTTTTTTTAAGAATTCGCGGCACATTTGGAAAATTTTGCAGCACACTAATATGCCGCGGCACACCCTTTGGGAAACACTGCGTTACACCAATCAACACGAGCCTTTTTTGAGCTTCAGTCAAATTATGCGAAATCCATCGGGAACAGATCTTTTTCACAACTAAATGTTCATGCAAAATCAAATGTATTGCAGTCTGCGATATGCCAAAGGATGCCTCTATCTCACGGTAAGTCATATGCCGATCTTCTTCAATCATTTTGCACACGATATTTTTTTGAATCACAACCGATTTTGGTCGACCTTCACGAGATTCATCACTGACGGACACACGACCACGACGAAATTCTACAAACCAATTGTAAACAGTCTTTCCTGATGATGCTTCATTACCAAAAGTTGAACGAAGCGAATCTATGAATTGTTGTTGAGTTAGGGCTTTACTAAAATCGTAAAAAATCATCTATCGAAAACCTTCACGAGTAATATCCATTTTTTCACAAACTTGTTTCTTTTTAACGCTCACTGTCAACAAGTTTGTTTAATTGACTACTTCGTCAATTTATAAGCTGCCACAGATTTCACAATATCAAATGTCAAATTTTACGATTATAGTAATGACACATTTCAATATTGCCATCTAGTTGTCGTTTGTAAGAACATAAAAGGTAACCCTCGTATAATATTAAGTTAGCACCCACTTCCCTTGGGCTTCCCAGTTTGCAACCGGCTCTAATTGCAGATGAAATTCGCGACTTTAACTTTTATAACTTCGGCGTTTCATAAATTTTTATGGAATAGATTATCTGGATGAAGTCAATTTTGGATATTTTTTGTAAATCTCGATGAACGTGATGTCTGTGCTACATCTATCAGTTATCAAAGCTAAGTGTGCTACTGGAACAAACACGTGTCGTAGGAACAGCGGCGGGAACAAATGTCTGTGTGCGAAATACAAACCATTATACCTACCTACTCTAGTACTGTTATTAATTACAGTACTTTAGACGACAAATGTTAATCGTTTCATGTCAAATAATACAGTACAATCAACCAGTTAAAAAATAATCTCATTTAATATGTTCCGGGTAAAGTCAAAATTGTGTCACTAGATTTTGTAAATTTACTAATGGGTGTGTATTAAATTTTTAGTCTTGTTTTTCAGTGATCTGGTACAACTGAAAGACTCAGTACACTAACCGGGCAGCTCCAATTTTTGCCGAAAAACGTTTTTTTTTTTCAATGGATGTAATCGTTTCAAAATTCCGCATCGTCTGGTGCAAGAAACAGACAGCTTCGATGTTTAAATACCAATATATCATCATACATAGAACTGAGAAGCAAAACTATATAATTTGTTGTATTCTGATGTCTCGGAGAGTGCATTGAGACTTTCAATTATTTAAATTTTAAATAAATTGCGTTTTTGAAATGATGAACAGTTAAAACAATACTGAATACGATGAACGACTAAATACTATGTTTTTGACACGTCAAAAACGCAGCTAAGCATGCGATAATCTATTTTTCGTACGACTACTATGGAACTGTCTCATTTTGACACTGTTAGTTGACAGGAAATTAGCTTAATTTCGCATGTTACTCTGTTGGGCGCGCAGGTGATGCGGAAATGATAAATGCACCCCAATGCGCATGTGCGTTGTCGGGAAAGAATAAATTCGCAGCAATGCGCATGTGCATTTTCCGAGAATTTTCATTCCCGTACTGGCTGCGTGCGCATTAATGGCTATTAACCATATTTATATTGTATTTTCTTGATTATTTATTTATTGAAAAATGGTCATCGGAGGAAAAGCATAGTGAACAATACGCGCAGAATTCATATTCCGCGCTAGTTGCACAATATACTATTCTCTGATCGTTGTGAATATGCCTATATTGGTTTCTACCTTTTAAAGCTAGTAATTTTGATGTTAGTGACCAACTATATTCTGGAATGCCGTGAAGATTAAAAGCCAATTATTTGCAAGCTTTATTGAAAAATCCTGTAGCAAACGCAAGAGGAACTCTTGGTATAACTGGGCGTTAGTTAGGGCGACAAACTCTTGAATTGGACACCCCAAGTTTTTTAGGGCATTCGGCGGAAATTCGGGTATTCGGTGGGCATGAAAGGTGTGCTGTTGTACAAGCTTCTCCAACCGGATGAAACGGTTACTACCGTGCACTATATCCATACAATGAATCACTTAGACAACAAAAAAGACAGTTTATTGAACAACGAAATCTGAAGATCATTTTACTGCACGACAACGCTAGGTCGCATGTTGACTCTTACTATTCAGAAAACCAGTCATGAACTTAAGCTATGAAGTTATCACGTTTTTTCTGCCGTGGAGAGTGTGAATAATAAGTGAAATGTTTTAAAATTTTTGTTTTGGGATATCCCCCCTTAACTCCCCCAAATATTCATCCTGTTTAAAAAATACATAAAACAGAAAAGATTTATTTTTTTCTTAATAACAATTTTTGTCATTTACGTTGTTGCTATTAAGTCAACACCAAGAAAGATACTTCAAAAGATTAGTTTTGGAGTGTTCCCACGGAACTCGCCAAATATTCATCTAAAAAAAAAAAAATGCATAAAACAAATAAGATTGGTTTTCTTATTATAAATTTTTGTTGCGTAGATTTTTCTGTTAAGTCAATAATAAAGGAGATTTTCATTTTTTTTAGTTAACAGTTTTAAACCCGAAACACGCGCTTAGAATACAAACTTTTAAATACAGCCATTTTTGCGTGAATTTTAGAAAAATATATAGACAGAAATTGATTTTTTTTTTTTTCGCAATCGTCGTACAGAATAGAAACCAAATATGAGGTCGAAAAAATAAGAAACCAGATATTGCCTCCAATGTTATTAAAATAGATGTATTTTATAAAAATTGAGAGGTAAATTTTAAAATTATTGTTTACTACGCAGTATATCAAGTACCTCTTGACTTAAGACACTTAATAATTCAGATGTTCGACGACCAAATGCACACTTACAACATAAACCGACACAAGATAAAGATTTTTTTTTCACCTTTTTACAAATTTTTATTAGATTATCTGAAGAAGTGTTTACATAATTTAACAAATATCGGAAAATACCGACTCTGAAGAATCTTATCTTAGAGAGATCTGTAAATAATAATAATATTCAATAAATGTGCACTCAAAACTAAATGATTTTTAGGGTTTTGTAGGTATGACCAAAAAACCCTTATACCGTCATTTTGTCGTCTGTCTGTCTGTCTGTCTGTCTGTCTGTTCGGTAAAAATTGTAGCCAAACGGCTAAACCTAGAGAGTTGAAATTTGGCATGCTTATACAACTCTTTGACCCGCACATAGGAAAAATACTAAAACATCTAAAAAACATACCCCCCTAAAAATATAAACAAATATGTGCTCATCGAAAACAAAAATATTTTTTTTAAATTCTGAGTAGGGTATCAAATGAAAGCCCTTAGTACGTGGATTAACGATCAAATTTTTATTTTTGCAAAATAAATTATTTTGATGCGATTTTTGCCAAAAATGTGCAAGAAAAATTTTGTCCCACACCCTGTAGCCCAGATGGTTTAAACTAAAAATCTAAAAAAATTCTAAGTAATGTATATTGGTGTGAACCGAAATAGTACAACAGGAATTTTTGATCAGATTATGTTTTTGGAAAATAACGCATTTTTTGTGGTTTTTGGTTCACAAAGTACAGAAGTTATACCAATGTAAGGCAATCACATGCATGGCGTGCGATGGCTACATGCGTTAGAGCACTCTTAAACTGACTGGAAAACGAAGGGTTTCGAGTTCGAGTACACGGAGTGAATTTTATTTTTTCTGTTTTTTTTTTGCATTTTTATTATGTTGAAATTATTTTGTCAAAATTCTAGTTATATTTTGACAAATGTTGTATTTAATTTTTATGAGCGTAAATTTAATAACCAGTCTTATTATATGATTAACAGACGATAAATTATTTTTAAAATATCGTTCATTTTGCCGTGATTACTACAAAGTAAAATTTGTCCTACACACTCAGCATACCGCCTTCACTTATTATATACCTGCGAAACCCTGAAATGTGCGAATATTCACACTTCACATCAATTTTTATTTATATATAGTTTCGTAAATAACATATGATGTAAAAATTAAATTGGGAACATCATTTTAAAAAAATGCTGGGATATTTGGCAAATTATTTAAATTTTGGTTAAAAAAAATAAATGGAAGCTCTTAGTTCTCAAATAACGAATAAAAGTGATTATCAAAAGAACTATTGATTTTGATGTGATAAATATACCGTATTTTTCGGACGATAAAACGCACCCGAAATTTATGAGACAATGTTTAGAAAAAATATTTATTATTACGATAACTTGAACAAGTAACATTTTGTTCATCTTCACTGTCTATTCGAGACTGAAACTAACGTTGGCGGCGCTGCGTACAACAGCTGATGGCGGACGAAAAGCGTATATGTCAGAAGTTTTTTCTTAATATTTATCTGTTCAAACAATATTTCGGCAAAAAACTACTGTATTTAAGTCACTATATTTTAAAATACTTCTTAATTCACATAAACTGCAGCACAATACGGTACAAATATTATCCAAATATACGCTTCTGTTTAATTTAGCCAGTCATCACCAGATGTCTCACTGTTATTTGCAGTCGCGAATACTGTTAATGTCACTGCTTGTATTATTTTCGTCTGAACTATTGTTGTCAATCTCTTCAAAACCCAGTCATCTTCGATACTAGCCATTGCGTTACTTATACCGCATTTCATAAAGACTTTATAATCGTCTTTTCTTTCACAACTAACCACGAATTTTTTACCCAAGTACATACTTTTGAAATTGTCGGCCCTTTCATACGTCTTGTTGCTGTACATCGTGTTTTGGCTTTATCATTTATTTGTTCCACTCTTCCCGTATAAAATTATTAAATGGTTTATTAATCGACACATCCAAGAGTTGTCGTTGACTGGTAAGGCCTTCAGAAATGACAGCTAATTCTATATTCATTTCTATTATATTTCCTTGGTTGATTCTGTTTTATGCGCTCTGAATTGATTCCACACTAACATCGCACACTTTTTAAACAACGCACCTATACCTTCGGACCATAAGACGTACCCCGATTTTAAGTCGATTTTTCTGTGTAAAAAGGTGCGTCTTATGGTCCGAAAAATACGGTACATAGACATCCAGTATTATGTTGGCTTCTTACACTTATTAAATACTTACAAAATCCTGAAATGTGTGACAATTCACATTTCACTTAAATTTTTTAATATTACTAAAGATTATATAAATAATGTTGTTGCAGAAATACATTTCGTCGGCTTACCTAAAAAAATATTTCCATAAAGTCCAGAAGCATAACTTTTCAGGAGAGGCAAAAAACTTGCTACAATCATTATTTTATAACTCTGTTTTATGAAATTTTCATGAAATATCAGTAATACAATTTCAGTTACAATGGGCAAAAATTTTATTAGTGAAATATTAAAATTAAAAAATCAAAACAGTTGAAAATCAGACTTTTATCGGAAGGTTTTACAAGTAAGCCGACGATCGGGTCTATTCTGTATCTTTTGTGGTTAAAAAGATTAGGTTAAAAATGATGGTTAAAAAGTAACATTTTAACTAGGCGTTAAAATTTTAACCTTGTTTCTTATTCTGTATCTCAGGTTATAACCCTAGCGTTAAGTTCTAACTTTTTAACCTTATGGTTAAAATTGTGTTGTGAAATTAGCTACAAGGGAAGGTATTTGGGTTGTGTAAGTGTGGATTTAATGTAAACATGTATTATGGTTGAATCGTGAATCAACAACGATCAAATATAATAAATCTATATTGCGCAAATGTACAATATTTGCGCGTTTTTATTTTATTTTTTTATACATAAATAATTATTGGTGCAGAAAGTAAATAATATAATATTACCAAAACATGCAAATGTATCAATATTTTTTATCTCTTTTCTTTCTTCTGTATTAAGATACTTTTATTTTCAGATTATGTTTACCTTATTTTATTTTTAAACAAATAGAGAAATCAAAATTTATAAATGTATCACAATTTTAAAGTTTTAAACATTTACCTGCAATATATTGGGAAATCTTTTGCTTCTTCTCGGATTTTCAAACAACATTTGTAAAACGAGATATTCCGTACAAGTTTTAGACAAATGAAAATATTTTAAAATGTTTCTTCAGGTAAATTAAAAGGGTCACTCATATATCAGGCAGTTGCATTTGTTTAATTCGAACTGATCTCCTAAAAAGCATTTTTATATTTTTTTCATTCACTTATATTAATTTTTTACTTATTAACCTCTTGATGTTCAATTTGTTCTATGGTCTATTTCAAAGTAGAAAAATGTGTGTAAGAAGATAGGAGCTGTTTGTCCTTGCATCGGATTGGTTTAGATCGTCATCCCTATTACACAGTAAAAATATTGTTGTTAGTCCAAGTTGACAGATGTTCAGTGTCGTACATTGGAAATATATATTATTTATATTATTTAATTTTTCTCATATATTTTGTTATTATTTACATATTTAGACTTTTATTTATATTCTTGGAGTAGATTTTATGGAGAAAATTCTCCATGTAATTTGTTTTTACGCAATTATATATTTTTTAGGTTATCTGACATATAAATATTTTTTGACAGTTGACAATTAAAAGATCAAGAAAGAGGACTAATATGAGGCCAAAAGATAGCCCAACTGATTGTGCCCAAAGAAAAAGTTATTGATATAATTTTTAGACCTTCATATATACATATATTTTTAATTTTTATTTACAATAATTATTTAAATAAGAAACTTTAGCTCTGAAAATATATTTTTTGGTTTATTGCTTTGTTTAAACTTTTTTAGCCAAATCTCTCTTTTTTATATAGAGTACATAATTTTTTAAATTAATATTTTTTTAACTTTTTCAAATTTCCCATTAAACTGAATTTATGTCGTATAAATAACGTAAGTGTATTATCTGCTTTGTTTATTTCAATATCTTATTAACCTTTTTTAAATTAAAAAAAAATCACTTGCTAACCCAGTTGCTACGCCCATGTCCTAGTTGTAACTTATTTTAAATTTCCCGCTATACTGTATTTGATCAGTGTAAATCGTACTCGGTTCGCAGCGCTATCTACTTTTTTCTACTTAGAAATAGACCATAGTAATAATTGGTTTAAAATAAACAGACTTGCCATGATTAATTCTAAAAATGCATTTTTTTCTGGCTATTTGACGTTTAGAGGTTAATATTACAGCTGGTTAAAACTTAACGCCATGTATTTGGCTGGCGTTAAAATTCCGATTATAACCTACTGAATTAACCACATCGAGGTTAAAATTTAAACGTCATAGAGTAACAGAATAACAAAATATTGTAAAGCGTGGTTAAATTTTTTTAACTTCGATCTTGAAGTTAATTTTTAACTTTTTAAGATGCAGAATAGACCCGATTATGTACTATCTTTTTCAATTTTAATCTATTTCTACTGGAACAAAACGTCAAAAATGCTGACGATCGGTTGCTGGTTAATATACCCGTACATGTTCTTATGCTATTTCATTATAAACACAGTAGTTATGTCTTATGCAGCTGTACTATGCAGCCATGCCATGTGCTTACAGAGCCGCAGTAAGGGTGGGGGGGCTAGCGCATTAAGGAAAAGAACGCTGACGAGCTTGACTAAGGGGCGCCACATTGCGAAAGCGAGGACCTTTTTTTTTACCTCATCACTTGGATTTTAGGATGTGAGGACCTTTGTTTTGTTTTTTTTTTTTGCTTATCACTTACATTTATTTGCCAAGGGCGCAAAAACACGGTTTTGCCCCTAGCGCAAGTTTTCCTTACTGCGGCTCTGTGTGCTTATGATATACATCTATTATAAACCAGGTTTTGCTCTTCTTTTTCTATTAGTTCTTCTGTGATTTTGACTAAATTATACTGAATTTCTTGCAGAAAAACAGGACTTAGCTTGCAGAAAAATAAACTCTTTCTCAGTTTATTACCATAAAAACTTTAATCTGAAATAACAGTTGAAAATAAAACAAAATAAAGAATTCACATTAACTTTTAACAACTTACAATAAAAGTGTAGTGTGCTCAATTCCGCAATATTTGATAAGTGTGATATATAAAAAGGCACGAACTATATACATTACATTGGTCGGTAGTCAGAACCAGTAAACCACACATGAGCAGTTCATTGACCTGTTGAAATTTCACTCCCACTATGTCACATTACTATCACTAATTATTTATATATAGGTGATGTGTGAGAGAGTATAAGTCGAGCAGAGCGCCTAGTGAGTGCTCGATAGCGTGTATCTACTTGTACATCTAGGTGAACTCTTTACGGGTTTTCACTCAAAAAGAAGTTTCATTTTATCCTCTTTTATAATTGTTTAATACGCGTGTGAAAGTAGATTACCGGGAAAATTCATATTATTTATAACTTAGATGCTGCAAACTATGAAGGGTTTCATTTGTGAATTTTTGTTTTTTTATATACAGAATGCAAGAAGATAAAACACGATTTTTCTCTGATGTATTTGGAGATACAAAAAAATTATAAATAAAAATAAAATAAATGATAAATTAACGTTTTTAGTAGACTGTTTATGCTGTATACATATGTCGATTTTAGTTTATGGGGAGGGCCATCTGTAATTCCTGAAATACTCATCTAAATAAAAAAATTCATCCAATAATTTTTTTTTTTTTTTTTGTCTTATAAACGATTTTTATTATGTTCGTATATTTTTCTGTTAAGTCAATAATAAGGGAGACATTTTAGGATTATGAAAAAAATATTTAAAAAGTTCATACTTTCCTAGTTTTTGAGGTAGAACTGATTTGGGTCAGATTTTTGCCTATAATTCCAAAACTTTTGCCCAAACTTCCAAATGGACCAAATTTTGTTAATCCATAGATCAAAAAAAGATCATAATCCAAACTACATATTTGTACCAATTTTCATTAAAATCGGAGATAAAAATTTTTTGTTCAAAAAATTTTAAAAAAATTAAATTTTTCAAAAAAATTTGAAAAAATTGAACAATTTATTTTGAAAATAGTTCTATTTTTCATCAATATTTTAGGGAATTCTAGGTATATTTTTATCTGTTTAGTTATTACCAACTGCTTAAGTGGGCTTTACACGTTTCAATTTATTGATCAATTAATTGAAAAAGTTGACCTTCAATTTATTGATTGTAAGTGTTCAAATTTCAACAATAAATTCAACAATTAATTGATGAAAAAATCAATTTATTTTGAAAATAGAACTATAAGTTCTATTTTTTGTCAATTTTTTAGGTAATTCTAGGTACATTTTTATCTGTTAAGATATTACCAACTGTTTAGTTGTAGCATAACCAACAAATATATATTTTGTGTTTCGTTTTTAAATGTGACAGAACCGCAAACGTTTAATTCGCCATCATCTACATCAGTGTTTCTCAAACCTTCTACAGTTGTGGACCACTATAAGAATTCAACCCTAACCGCGGACCACTAATATCAAGAAAAAAATTTTTTTGCGTAAAGGCCCATTATTAATACTAATCGGTTTTTGTGTGCGCGGACCACCAAAAACTGACTCGCGGACCACCTGTTGAGAAACACTAATCTAGATTATTTCTTTTGTTTTTGTTCCATATTTTCATTTTAATAAATATGTCAACATGTTTTACAGTTGGTAATCTAAAAGTTTTCAAAAAAATTGATAAAGAAATTGATGTGTGTAAAGTGATCCTTTTATTTTCAAGGTTACCAATAAATTGTTCAATTAATTGATTAAAATATTTATCAATTTATTGATCAATAAATTGAACCGTATAAACCAACTTTAGATAGAACCTTCCATTAATGTTATATTGATTATTTATTTATATATAATAGAGTATTTATTGTATTTTTTTAAACATTCAAAAAGAACTATAGAACCAAGTGCAAAGTTACCATATCGTGCATATTAAAAAATAAATTATCAGTAAATTACGCGACTAGATAAAATTTACTACAAATTATTTTTATCAGTAAATAATTGAGTTATGGAGATATCTTGGTGGAAACTTTGGAGAGGTCATTGTACTCTGTTAAAAATGATGGCAAATAGCTGAAAGGCAAAGATCGAATTTTAATTTTAATGTCAAAATGTTCAAAATAACTTCCTTTCGGTTCATATAACTACAGGCTAACTGATAACATCAGGCATGTATAGCCAGAAGCTGTTATGGACTACAATCTATTGCTTACTGTATTAAATAAAAATTAACTAATTAACCTGAAGACTATTTTTATTTATTTATTTATTTTATGGTAGTCTAATCAAATAAAAATCAGTTATTGAACTCTGCAGAGGTCATTATAAATAATTAGTAATTTCTTAAGAAGTGTACACCGAAGGATGGTGGAAGTAAAACAATACACTTAAAATACAATTTTTCCGGTGATATTTGTACTTCACCCCTTTACTCCCCCATTCATTTTTGTTGCATTTCAAATTCTAGTTGATGCTATTTTTCAGAAATTATTTATTTCGCAATTATTGCCAACCTAAAACTTTTCAGATTGTTTTATGTATTATATTTCGTATTATATACTAAGCGCGCCCACAAGTGGGTGGTCCTCGGATCCCGCCCCGCCCCAGGAAAGAAAAAATCATACCTAGTCCCGCCATAAATACTGTTACACAAATTCGGTGAATCAAATCTAAACAATTCGGGGAAACACCTGGAACTTTTTTTGGTTAATCCCCATTCCAATGTGGCATTAAATTCCTTAAAACTATACATAGGATTTTCAGTCAATAAGTTTTTAATTGTTTTTTTAAATTGTACTGAACTTAATTCTTTGGTAGACACTGGTAACAAATTCATAAACTTTATAGAATAATAGTTAATATTATATCTTGATTTATTTATTCGTGTAAAATTGTGGTAAATATTTGATTCATTACGTGTGTTGTAGTTGTGAATGTCTTCATAGGAGACAAAAGAATTTAAGTTTTGATGGGCATATACTAAACAGTGATACATAAAAAGTGATGGTAGTGTCATTATTCTAAATTCTTTAAAGAGTAACCTACAATCGGCTCTATAAGATGCACTCACCATCACTCTTATTGTACGCCTCTGTAGTCTAAAAACTCTTTCAGTAGAGGCAGTGTCCCCATGCTAAAAGAGCGTATGCTATGTGTGACTGAAATAACGCAAAATACGTAATTAATAAAACATCCTTTGTAACAGATTTTTGTAGGTTTCTTAGAAGATAGATAGTTTTGCACAATTTCCCACATATATGGACAACGTGATGGTCCCATATCAAATGATGATCAATGTGGACTCCTAAAAATTTAATGCAATCCGGATTATTATAGTTATGATTTTTTGTTGTTATGAGTAAATTTTCTCCTCATTTAATGATAATTTATTTGATAGAAACCAGTCTTTTGCTTTAGATAAATTATCACTAGAAACATGTTGCATGTGTTCTAGGGACAATGATCTTGTTATAAGGGTCGTATCATCGGCATATAAAATAGATTTCGTCTTAATAGCAGAAGAGAAATCATTGAAATAAATTAAAAATAGTAATGGACCTAAAATTGAACCCTGCGGTACTCCATACATAATATTGAGCAAATTTGACTTGGAATTATTTATACATACAAACTGTTTTCTGTTTGTTAGATATGGTTCTATAAGTGAACAGCTACTGTGATTGAAACCGTACATTGCGAGGTTAGCAAGTAATATATCATGCGATACACAGTCAAAAGCCTTGCTTAAATCCAAGAAAGTAGATAAGCAAAACTCTTCTGCTTCAAAACATCTGGATATTTCGAGAATAAATTCCAAAATTGCTTGTGTAGTGGATCTGTTTTTCCTAAAACCAAACTGTGACTCACTCAAGAGATCACTGGATTCGAAATAAGACTTAATTAAGTTACGTGATTAAAAAGATTTTTTTTCTCTTAATGAGACCGTGTAAAATTCTAGTCATTGGATCTTCCAGTAAGATTCTGCTCCAACTCACAAGACACAGTCCAACACAGCAATGGCTAGAAACTCACCGGAGTTCATTAGAACTGAAGATTGGCCTTCTGGAAACTTAGATTAAAATCCGTTGGACTACAAATTGTGATTAGTGGTGGAGGACATGGCCTGTAGTAGACGACATCCAAATTTGGAGAGTCTAAAGAAATAAGCAGCCAATTTTCCAATGGTTGTCATGCGTACTGCCATTGCTGATTGGCCGTCACGTTTAAAGGCCTGTGTGAAGGTGAAGGGAGTAAAAAAGAACAGTCATACTTAAAATAAATCGCAATGACAATTTTCCACTCGCCAAATGCGAGTATCGAGTGGATTCTTCTAGGATTGATTTTGTAGCACACCGGTTGAAAATTACTGCAATAGCATAATAAAAACGATAGAACTTAACAAACGTTTAAAGTTGAAAGACTGGATTTTTACATTTTGAAAGTTGATATTGCTTTTGTCAACATTTGCTCAGTCACTGGTTAACAATAGGAGGTATTTTGCGCAGGTCAATTTTTAAAGTGAAAAGTTGTTGGTGAAAGCTCTGAGTAGGGTTGCTAGGTACTTAAAAGGTTATTGACCGTCTGTAATTCTTTTTAAACCATGCCTTAATAAGTGTTTTGTCGAGTATTCATAACATTTTACCACTGAAATCTGTTTTTCATGGACTAACTAAGATGGATATTAATTAGAACTATTGTAGGTACAAACAGATGTTCGTATTGTAAACAAAACAACGAAAGTCATTCATTATCTTATGGATTATTTCTGCTATGGATTTAATATAAACTAGGCTTAAACGTGGCACACATTTTAAACATAATGCCAACTATGGGCATCCGCAGATTTTTTTTTCAAGGAGGAAGGGGGACAAATGTAAAGCCATATTTTAAAATAATAAAGCCTAAATTGACGCAACACTAATTGAAATAATAGTGTTTTTAGGTCCGGGCCAGACCCGATTTGACTGCACACTGTTTATGTATTTAGCTGTCATCAATTTGGACCCCTTTGTGGTGTTTCTATCGATAGCTTCCGCGTGGAAAATGAACACATCACGTAAACATATGTTTGATTGTGTGTAGGAATGTTAGGCTTCGTGTCATCTCGTAAGACTTCGTGAAATTGATTTGCTCTGCCGAATAAGTGTTGGGCTGTTACACATTACACGTACCAGTTGATGACAGATCGTACGCAGCTTACGTCCATTGTTAAAACCCCACATAAAACTATTTTGATAAATTAAACGCTCTTAAATTAAATAACTAAAATCGAAGGTAACGTATGTTGGTATTTAACTCTTCATTGAAATAATTTGAATTTTTTGATTTTGCAGCAATCATTTATTTTACGGAATTAATATATTTTTGATAAATTAAACACTCTTAAATTAAATAACTAAAAACGAAGATAACGCATGTTGGCATTTAACCAATCATTGAAATAATTTGAATTTTGTGATTTTGCAGCAATATCGATTAATAAACTTTATTTTTCTACCGGGCATGGCCGTGTATTTCTGCTAGTATTTTATATTACCCACAAAATGAAGTACAATTTCAATCTACTGACAGTTTTTTATATGACATCGGGCGCATAAATATCGTTTCACCGGTAACCGGTAACCGTTCAGACATTCACCAAATTGTTTAATCAACGTACGTTTACGTTTAGACTCAACGGTTTAGGCGCTGAACGCCCATTGACAGAAAACACAATATTAGAAGAGTTCTGGAAAGAGAGCGAGAATATGAAAACCGATACTAAATGGGGAATGAAACGGGGAAAATATTATGAACGGAGCGGTTTTTCCATAGAAGAGGTCACAAAAAGAAGAAGAGAAGGTCAACAGTTGACAAACATAATAGTAGAAAGAGACCAAGAAGTGCAGTTATAAGAACAGTATAACAGAATACAAGATTCTACATATAACAATGTGTACAAAGATATAACCACTATTGGTTTACCCAGATACTTGGCAGAAGGAACGAGGAACCAGTAGGTAATCGCAAGATTCAGATGTGGCAACGATGATTGGGCAAACTGTTATTGTTAGGAAGAAACGGAGAAAATGTGTAGAATATGCAGAGAAGAACAAGAAACAATAGACCACCTAAGAAACTTTGAAGGAATGCAGCCAGAACCACGAAAAACAGAAGACCTACTAAAATGGGGAGAGGCCTATCCTGGATGAAAGCAGTCTTGGAAAGGAGAACAAAATGAATTATTATGTATCATACAATAGTATAAATGTTATAGTATGTAAACCAATTCTTTCAAAGATGAAAGGCACGAAATAAATTTATTATTATTATTATAATATAAAATAGACAAAAATTTGAGAAGAAAAAACATGAGGGTTTAGAATAAAATACTTAAAACTGAAGACTCCAGGGGGCAAGTGCCCTCTTGTCCCTTACTATGGGTGCCCATGACTCCAACATCTATAAATCAGATCGCGAACTTATTTAATTTCCCTTGGTACGATTACGAAAGTATTATACTAATTTTTTTGCAAAACGAGAAGTTAGCAAACTATTAAAAACATAATTTAGTTTGAAGACCCGGAAATGGTTATTTCTTTTAAAAAAATATTACACACAATTTAGTAAAAACATCCTCGACATAATGATTATTTAAGTATTAAAATATTGTTTTAATAACCACAGTTATAAAAGAAAAAATTCATTAATATAAATATATATTTCCGGTCCGTTCTAAATTTTAGAATCTAGCAAAATTTATACAGAAAGTAATACGACAGAACAAAAAAAAATATGTGCGTGTTTTAGGAGATCACTAGGTTATTAGAACTCGAATGACAGAGAAAACGAAACGAAATGAAGATATGAGAACAATACGACAATCGTCTCGGTCCATGAGTTCAACGGACCACAGACAACAAATTCAATAACATTCAAAATAATGAGAAATCGTATAATGACCTTCATAAATGTACATTGTCAACAAAGTTATAAGTGACTGTTATTTGTTTCTTCAGTTTTCTCAGCTTTGTTGGAATTACTCAAGGATTACGTGGACTGTGACAGGTTTAAAATTACTTTAATACAGATTTAAGAAGTCAGGTACAGTAACCAAGATGGACACCGTTGTTTACATTAAAATGCGTCTCCAACATTGTTACTTTACATTTTCCTAGAATAAATCTTTTCCTCCCCGAATATTTACGATACGATAAGATACACGAAGACCATGTAGTACTTATTACCGAAGTTACCTTCTTTACATGTTTGTGATGGTGCTAAACAATTTTTTTGTGGTTTTTGGAGTGTTTTTAAACATAAATACAGTAAAATAGTATACATTACATGAATAAAATCGGTATATCGGAAGCTAAAAGGTAATTTTATTGAAGTTTTTGTTTGTTCCGTTCGTAATCCCTTTGCTCTTCGTAAACTAATATTGGCGACACATTATGTTGTGGATTACATATGGCATGCGCTGCCGAACTTGGTTATTGGTCTGAGGGTACAGCCAACGCGTGGAGAGTAACATAAATGCATACAAGTCTCGGCTCTCAATCCCTTTGAAACGGCTTATCATTTGTAGTCCTTCAAATCTTTTGAGTGGACTTACCGAGATGCTTTCGATGATTTTCAATCAGGAGCAAGTAACGTAATCGGATTAGGAGTAAGTTATAGAAAATAACGTGTGATTCAAATTCGTCAGAGTAGGCGAAGAAAAAAAATCACGTATGTTTTTGAATAAATTTGAACCATTAGATCTCAGGGAGAGGTTAGATCTGTGCTATGACCTGTCAGTTGCTTTAGCTGACGACAGGGTACTCATAGACAAGCTGATACTCATCTTGAGAGAATCGAATTTACTGTTTTATGTGTGAAGTCTTGCACCTTATTATAATGTGTTTTATTATTTTCTGTGATATTCGATGGTAATTGGCCCCTTTACAGCCCGTTACCATCATCCTGCGTCTGTTCAATTTTTCGAACAGACTTTTATTATTTGTAGTTGGGCATGCAAACTTTCTTTTATTGAGTATGTGTATAAGATTTTATTTATTTATTCTTTTTAATACATACTCTAGTCACTTCAATGGTCTGTGTTGGGCGGAAATACCCATAATTTCTTTGCTCCAAATATTTTAACCAGTGACGGATTATCGCCTTAGACAAAAAAGACATTTGTCTTGGGCCCGGATTTTTTTGCTCTTCACTTGGATTTGGGAGGTGAAGACCTTTTTTTTCTCTCCATTTGGATTTGGGAGGTGAAGACCTTTTTTTTGCTCTTCACTTATATTTGGGAGGTGACGACCTTTTTTTGCGCCGTCCCGCATTGCCTTCTTAAGAAAATGGTCACCCTACATAAGGAACGAGCACAATTCACTTACAGAGGTAAGGACCATTTTTTGTTTTTTTTAAAAAACATTGTTGAGCGCCCGTAAATCATAGGTTGAGTGCCCGTAAATCAAAAATGTCTTGGGCCCGGCGAAGGCTTAGTCCGCTACTGATTTTAACTAACTTAAATATACATATTCTAAGTTTTTATTAAGTTTTTCTATTTTTATTTTGATTAAAATTATAGTTTTTCATTACTATATCAATCTTGTACATATTAATTATAAAATTGAGTTTAAAGACAGTGGCGGCGCTAGGGGGGGGGGTCAGGAGGCGGGCCCCCTAAAAGTTGCTCTGGCTTCCAGTTGGCTCCCCTAGAATTGCTTGGAAAAAAATATATTTTAGAAGTGAGGACCATTTTTTTAGCACAGATTTTAAGAGCTAGCGCCGCCACTGTTTAAAGATGTACCCATTTATTGATTATATAATAATATTCAGTCTTCTTTTGGACTGTATTAACTAGAGATGGGTCGTTCATGAACGAACCGGCTCACTGAGCCGGCTCAGTACACTGACCGAAGTGACACGGTTCACCAAATTGAAATGAGCCGGCTCACGGCTCACTGTATAGTTTCAAGTTTCAGGGATACGATTGGTCGGGCGATTGTGAACAGTGACCGGAGTGATCCGGATCTGGATCGATGTCATGTTGAACTTCGCGAGAACTTGGCTTGTAATGTATTATCATAAAGTGTATTTTGTCATCAATTTGTAGGGCAGTTTATTTGAAACTAATAGGGTTAGTCTGTATTTTCTTACAACCATACTATATAAAAATATTAAAAATATTGCCCAAATCCCAGATGTCCGATTTATAAGGGCAATAAACATCGCCATAAACTTAACACATCTGGTTTAAAATACAGTAGCTAGATAAAGTGAATTGCTTGTTTCAAAAATGTTAGATAAGAGTCGGGGCTAAGAGACGTTCTACCTACAACCGGACGACCGGCAACTGACTGACCTGTGTCTCGGGATCATGTTTAAAAGAACCGGCTCTAAGCAAGAGTCGGCTCTAAGCGACGTTCTACCTCTAAGCTCTAAGCGACGTTCTACCGAACGACCGACCGACCTGTGTCTCGGGATCATGTTTACAAGAACCGGCTCTGAGCAAGAGTCGGTTCTAAGCGACGTTCTACCTACGACCGAACGACCGACCGACCTGCGTCTCGGGATCATGTTTACAGTTCATATATTGCAAGAATCGGCTCTAAGCAAGAGCCGGCTGTAAACGACGTTCTACCTATGACCGAACAACCGACCGACCTGTGTCTCGGGATCATATTTACAGTTTATATATTGCAAGAACCGGCTCTAAGCGACTTTCTACCTACGAACTAACGACCGTCCTGTGTTTCGGAGACATGTTTACTTAACCGGATCACTGAGCCGGATCAATGAACCGGCTCAACAAACTGAACGACCTCCACTGATCCGGTTCCGCAAACTGAGCCGAAATTCCCATCTCTAGTATTAACCTTCTTACACATCTGAAAACATTTATAACTGATTTTGATGGCACATTTAGACATACAATGGCACCTTGACTTACAAACATATTTTGTTCCCGACCGCGGTTTGTATGTTAAAATGTAAGTATCTAGAAACCCAATTTTCCATTATATCTTATGGGAAATCAATTAGTCCGTCCCCAAATTACAAAATCATTAAGACAATAAAAAAATTTAAAAAAAACTATTCTGAACTAAATGAAGAAAGAAGTGAGAAGGAACATTTTTTCACTATAAATATTTATTTTGTATACCATTACATATTAATTTTTATTTATAAAATTTTCGGTTTTACATGATTAGTATGAAAATCATCTTCCATTATATTGTAAAAAAAGGACAATTTTCTTGTGTTTGGTTTTGTGGCTCAGGAGTTTTCGTTTTTTTGCCTGTAGTAGTAGCCTGTTTCTAGTACTGGGGAAAAAAGTTTAAAAAAGTATCATGTAAACAGGCTTTAATTCATTTGAAAAGAAAAACATCACAGTTCTTATCTAGAGGTCAAAATAGGATATGGAAATAGTTTGTATCTAGAATTGTTCGTATATCGAAAGATTTGTAAGTTGAGGTACCACTGTATTAGCAAATTTACTTAGCCATAACTAGTATTCGGTTAAAATGTTATAATATTTCAATTGAAACCATTTAAATCAAAAGAATATGTTTTAAATAAGGTTGCGAGCACCTAAACTCCTCTTCGGTACGCCAGTCCATATTCTAAAAAAGGCCGCAGTTTGGCGGGTTTGCCACGGGCGCCAAAAGAGCTAGCACCGGCTCTGAAAGTCAGAGAAGGTATGTTCCTCGTTTATTTGTTAATTATTTTTAGGGTTTTGTAGGTATGACCAAAAAACCCTTATACCGTCATTTTGTCGTCTGTCTGTCTGTCTGTCTGTCTGTCTGTCTGTCTGTCTGTCTGTCTGTCTGTCTGTTCGGTAAAAATTGTAGCCGAACGGCTAAACCTAGAAAGTTGAAATTTGGCATGCTTATACAACTCGTTGACCCGCATATAGGAAAAATACCAAAACATCTAAAAAACATATCCCCCTAAAAATATAAACAAATATGTGCTCATCGAAAAAAAAAATATTTTTTTTTAATTCTGAGTAGGGTATCAAATGAAAGCCCTTGGTACGTGGATTAACGATCAAATTTTTATTTTTCCAAAATAAATTATTTTGAAGCGATTTTTGCCAATATTGTGCAAAAAAAATTTTGTCCCACACCCTGTAGCCCAGATGGTTTAAACTAAAAATCTGAAAAAATTGTAAGTAATGTACATTGGTGTGAACCGGAATAGTTCAACAGGAATTTTTGATCAGATTATGTTTTTGGAAAAAAAAGCATTTTTTGTGTTTTTTTGCTAATAATGTTGACAACTTATAGTTATATAATACGCTAAACAGTAACGTGTTTCTTGGTGCTGTGGCTAAGATACTTGCGTTCTGTCCAAGAATTCGTAATCGGACTCATGTTCGAGTCCTACGTGAGGAGACAATATTATTTTTTATTTATTTTTTGCATTTTTATATTGTTTAAATTATTTTTTCAAAATTTTAATTATATTTTGGCAATTGTTGCATTTAATTTTTAATAGCGTAAATTTAATAACCAGTGGAAATTGTTGAAATTATAATTTAATTATATATTTGAATGTACACGAAATCAAAGGGGAGGAGCTATGACTAAAAACAACCAATGGAAGCCATAGGCGCAATTTTCAAAATCTTAATGAACCTTGATATATAAAAAAAAAATACTGCACATCTTTAAAAACTTAAATAATGGTAATAGGCATTCGAATTAAAATTCATAAAAAAATATTTTGTCATAAAATTTGTTTTGGCACCCCAAATAATCATCATTCACTTACTAAATACCTGCAAAACCCTGAAATGTGTGAAAATTCACACTTCACATCAATTTTTTATTTTAGCAGGGAGTACATTTTCCACTTGTCAGTCTAGTTTTTATCGAACTGAACTTTTTTGGTTAAATATGACCCCGGTAGTATTATCGAATATCGGACAATAACACTTTACTTACCGACAAAGATCTCCAAGGCCCCCTTCTGTCTCTGGAAATGTGAGTATATTTAAATAATGATTAAATTTTTGTCTTCTATTTGCCTCTGATCTATCTAAAACACATATTTTTGTAATAGACGATTGTTTATTCGCTTCATTCAGTGTAGAATGTTATCTAAATATGTCTAGTTCCATTTGAATTTCCTATAAAAATAACTATTTTATCATATATTTTATCTGGTAGTTTTAAATAAAATGAGGATGGTCAGTAACATTTGATAAAAAAGTCTTTTATTGCAGATTCTGGTTATTCTATTTATTTTAAATAATTTTTATAAAATTATTTTTGTTAAAATTTGTAGTTGTTTACACCTAAAAAAACAGAATATTTATAATTATATTATCTTCTAATTTTAGTTATTATGAAATTTTTATTTTATATTTATTTATATAGATTATATTTAAGAGGGTCAGGTTTTAGATTTTAAAAATTACTTTTTGGCAATAATTGATTATAATAAATAATTAATAAGTTTCGAGATCTTTGAAATTTTTTATTTCCTATGGAAACTTCTGTTATATTCATAGAAATTTAACTTAAGTTATGTTTATGTATTTAATATATCAAAATTAATTTAGGAAATGGATCTTTAATATATATTTATTGTACAACTGATAATATGTTTGAAATGTAAAATACAATTCAACATAAATGATATTTATTTGGTTAAAAAGTATGGAAACTTATACAAAAATAAATTTAAATTAAAAATTTAAATAATTCTTTAATATTTAGTGGTATAGCCCTTTACTTTAATCGCAGAAAAACATCTTCTTGGCATTTAATCTACTAAATTACCACATATTTGTTGAGAGATGTTTTTCCACTCTTGCTATATAATTTTAAAAAGTTGGTCATTGTTTGTAGCTGTATTTTTGTGAATTTGCCTATCTAAATGCTCCCAAAGGGACTCGATTGGACTAAGATCAGGATTCTGAGATGATTATTTCATTATCGGTACGTTTTTTTGTAGAAACCAATGTTTTACCAAATTTGATTAATGCTTCGGGTCATTGTCTTGTTGAAACAATCATCTCAAATGTGTTTTTTCTTCTGCATATGAAAGCATCACACTCTCTAGAATATGTTTATATTTAAATCGATCTATTATTCCATCGATTCTTATTATTGGACCAGATCCAGATAAAGAAAAACATCCCCAAACCATGATGTTGCCGCCGCCATGTTTGACAGTGTGAATCTGGTACTTATTGGGTGCGTTTTGTTGTGCCTATTCTGGTTTTGGTTTAATCAGAATACGCGTTTTGTCGGGACCATATTCTCATTCTATTCATTCTACTCAACCGATGATTTGAGGTCGAACGACTAGAATGAATAAGTGTGGTGGAGATGAAAAGTAATATTTGAATGCAGTTATTTTCAATTGTTTTTTAAATGTATTAGAATTACATCTTGGTATCACTGCTTAAAAATAATTTTCACTTTTAGGTATATTCTCATTTTGTGTCCTAAAATAAATGCCTAAATAATTTTAATATAGTATTTTTAAATTTAAACTTAAAATGTATGTACAATTCAATTATTCGTTCTAAAACATTATGCTCTAGATTCTAAAATATTTTGAAAGTTTTCCTCTTCTACATTTATTATTTAGATTATCCATTTATTTAGGCGATATACGTTTCTTTCACACTCAGCCAGAGTCTAGGATTTTCTATGACTTAACCTCCATGCAAATGTTATTCCATGTTTGCTTCACGATAAAAATTGTCGTTTTCTTGCGCATCAATTCTAGTACTTCTAACCAGCCACCAACAAAACGCACCCATTGTCGTATCTTGCACCCTTCGGTAGCATAACATACTTCTTTCCATCAACCCTGAACAATTTATTTTTGCTTTCATCATTCCAAAGGACTGTTTTCCATTTATTAATGGACCACTCCAAACGATCTCTATCAAAATCCAATCGAGCCATTCTGTTTTTCTTAGAAATAAGTAGCTTTTTTACCGCTACTCTACCAAATAGTCCCATATTATTTAGTCTCCTTTTATTAGATTTATTATTTATTATTTATTATTTATTAGATGATATATTAATATTTTCTAAGACTTCCTCCGAAATGTGTCTTTTTGTCTTTTTCGGATCACATGTTGAAATTCTTTTAAAAATGTTATCTACTCTTGACGCGTTTTTGTTAGATCGCCCACTTTTCAGTTTAACGTCCACTTTTCAGTTTAACGTCCACGATGCCTCTATCATCTATCATCTAAATTTATTTATGATTTTTAAAATCTTAACTTTTGGTATCTTTAAAAGTTTAGAAATGTCCACTGTTTATTGCCACTGTAGTATAATTGAATAATTTTTGTTTTTACATCGCAAAAATAATATTTTTTCTGATGCATAATAATAATAATAATAATAATAATAATAATAATAATTAATTTATTTACCATATTAATTACAATTAAGAAAAAAATATATAATTATCGACCGTAAATAAATGTACTTAAATTTAAATTCTAATAATATAGGAGTACAGTTTTATTTTATTACGTTGGCATTACTAAGCTAGGCTTGTCGTGACGCCAAGGTAATATAACATGTATAATGTACAAAATTATATAAACAAAAAAAAAAATCACTAACATACATTGATACATAATAATAATCTAAATCATATATATATATATATATATATTTTTGATTTTTTTTTTGTTATATATTATATATATATATATATATATATATATATATATATATATATATATATATATATATATATATATATATATATATATATATATATATATTCAATGTAAATCTGGTTTTATGTATGATGAAATGTAAGAGAAATTATTTGTCTGTCGACTGAGTAAATCATTTTTTTGATAGTCTTGATATATGCATGGTAGCTAAGAATGACAATACTTTCAAAATTCGTGTACTTTATTAACAAATTCTATATTAAAGGAATGTGGTACAAAAAATAGGTTCGACCAATGACTTTTCTTGAATCAAATGAGTAACTGAGATTCTGAGATTTAATTCTTGTTGAATATGTATGATTCGGGAAACACAATAAATTATTTTTTTTATCTTTTATAATTTATTTATATTTATTAATAATTAATAAATAATATTTATTAATTTTATTTATATAATTATTATTTTTTATTATACTTGGTAACTGCCAAAAAATAGAGTTGCTTTAAATCAAAGACTTTAGTCTCAGTAAACAATCTATGACTGGGGTACCTAAAGTCCTTTTTATAAATTATTTTGAGAAGTAATTTTTGTATTATATCGAGCTTTTTAAGATGACAGTCCAAAATATAATATTTTTAAAGATTTCATATGGTACTATGCATCATACATAATGAATAAGTTTTATACTAAAATATTCAATTCAACAAGCTGGTTATTGCATAGTAGGACATGTGCGATAAAATTTCCATACTTTTTAACCAGGCGCATTTTAAAATTTCAATGTAAAATACTGAATAGGTATGTAAAAATAATTTATTCTAATTGTTCCAAAGTATTTCTCTTTCTCTTGAATTATATACAAATTACAAGAAAAAAAAAATCTATAATAATTAAATTTTTATAAGGAAAAATAAAAAATTTCCATATTTATGGCCACCTAATGAGGTAGTATAATATAGAGACTAAACGAGGGCGATGTGTTGTGAAGCCAACACCCTCTTATGCGGGGAACGGGAAGGTGCCCCGAGGAGTTGTGCGTTTTGCTAACATCCAATGACGTCATATAAACCATACGCCATAAAACCTCATTGCTAACATCAATGTTTTGCCGATAAGAATTGGAATTATAAATATGTTTTTTTAAAACAGTAAACTGCAAATTTTAATAAAATAAATTTCATAAATTATATTAAATTAATCTTAATTTATTATTATATTTTTAAGATAATTAGTAGTTTGTTTTTTTTTAATTTCACGTTTATGGTCTTAAAATAAAAATAAATTAAATCCTTGTCTATCTAGACACCTTTTTTTTTCTCGTATATCATATTGTATTGCAATGCGATATACTCACTTTCTAAATTTAAAACGGGCAGATATATCACTTATTCCATAATAAATTAAAATTTATGTGACAAATTATAAAGATATATATCTATTATCAGTGTTGGGTAAGATACTTTTCTGATGTATTCGAAGTAATGTATACAAATTCTTTTTTTTAAGGAAAATATAGTTTTTCCTTAAAAAAAAGAATATTTTAATTAAACATTACTTTTTAGTATTTAAAATACTAAAAAGTTGTGAACTGTATCACAACTTTTTAAATGCAATTTATGGCAATATTATTAAAAGTTGAAAGATGATGGAAAGGTAAAATAGTAAAATAGAAAAAATAACACAACGAAACAATCATAAACACTATATGACGCCGGCGTTTTTCCTATCGATAGCTGAACAAAATAAATGTACATTAGGCAACTTGTTATACTCCTCGGTGCGAATCCCCCTTTCGTCTGCACAGGGTCTTGGCTTCATAACAAACAATGCTAAGGCATAGAGCGTGCTGTATCTATTTATATAACGTCAATGTGGCCACCACTGTATATAATGATTGAAAGTCCACAAAAGTCAACAAGGCGTGCGCTGGAAACTTGCACACATAGCTGGGAATATTTGAAATAAAGTATTTGAAAAAGTATTTTAATTACTTTCTTGTATTTGAAATATTGTATTTCAAATACTTCAAAAATATGCCCCCTCTCTAGAAGGAGCTTCACGCACTCGTAAGGGTTTACTACATCTCTGGTTAAGAACCACTGATCTATAGGTATGGTAATTCTTGTTTGTTGTATTACTGTCCCTATGTAGGTACAATATTCCAAACTTTAAATCTACTGGGGAGTTTTCTCTAATCTTGACTACAGCTCAAAAGAGCATATTTGTTTATTTACATTTCACGCGAATTTTCACTGACGTATATTCTAATTCCTATTAAGTAATATGAGATGGATTATGCTATTTTCCTGTACAGCATTTCCGTATTTATGTAGCAGGAATTTCTCAGTACTACTCTATATTTTGCTAATGCAGATTTTTTATTTCGCACGTAGCGTAAAGAATTACTCACATTTATTTGTGTGACTAAGATCACATATTTCAATTGAACTTAAAAAATTGATGACATTAAAATATTTTTTATCATATCCTTTGTCCTTCTTTTATTATTCTGCTTAAAATATACAAGCGTATATTACATATCGTTGCTGCAAACAACGTTTTTTCTAATACCAAAAATATTAAAAAGTCAATATAATTGGGTAATAATAAAGGACATTTGTTATCTACCATTTTGATAATTAGTACTAAAATTGCACACAAGATGGCAGGCAATGTTCATAATGTATACAGTGACTGTATAAAGACAGTGTGGCCATACGATGGTCTCATTTTCTATTGGTCGAGCTGAAGTCCGCCATGTTTCTACCAAATTTGTTACAGATTATATATGGTTTGCATGTGTTTAGCTTGTGTTTCAACAGATTTAAGTGATATTTTCAAATAATATACGTATATTTAGACGTTTAATAGTGAATATTGTTGTGTTTGTGATGAGCAATGAGTAATGTAGATAATGTAAACTGTGCACATATTTTAAATTGTCACAAATTAAAATTAAAAACGTTTTGTTATGTTTAGGTTTAAAATTGAAGGAAAAAAAAGGCTAAATGAACATAAAAAAACATTATGCCAGTAAATCAATGGATGGTTTCACAATTATAAGAAGTATTTACTTTCATTAATTTTAATGTTATTCCATACTGATTTCATTTTATTTTTCACCTGACCATAATTTTAGTTGAATAAATGCATAATTGATAATATATACATCAGTTTTCTTTATTAATATATCATTTATACCATGAGTTCAAAAAGAAATTGCATAAGGGTTGGCTATGGAAAATAAAAGTAATGTCAACAGAAAGCTTTAGAATTAATTTACTGTCTGAATTAATTAAATCACTCTTGTTGTCATAAGTTATTTATTGTTACATTAAGCTTGTAGTATACATTATTTTATTTTTCCATAGCCAACTCTTATGTAATTTCTTTTTGAAGTCAGGGTATATAACATGTTCTGCTTATTCTTTTTTAATATGAAAATATCTTTTTTTTTTTTTTATATATAAACATGCGTTTTTCAATACTATTTCGAGATATTTTAAAAAGACACATTTGTGCAAAAAAGAAATTGTATAACACAACAAACACAGGAAATACGACGGGATGTATAATTCACCCCGTTTGTAGATTCACACCTTCAGGGGTTGATTAGGCAAAATCCTGAAATAAGTTTTTCGGCATTTGTATGAGTAATCTTTGTAAGCAAAAACCAAGTCGGTATCTTATTGGTCCTAAGAGATATTAAGGAATCCTTGAAATCACATGTCACCCTTTTTCCCCCTTTGGGGCTGAAATTTATAAAACTGTCATTTCGAAATATTTTAAAAATACACCTATGTGCCAAAAAGTAATGTTACATCTCAACAATCACAGGAAATACGACGGGATGTATAATTCACCCCAATTGTAGATTCGCCCCTTTAGGGGTTGATAAGAACAAAATCCTGAAATTAGTTTTTCGGTATTTGTATGGGTAATTTTTGTAAGCAAAAAGCAAGTCGATATCTTATTGGTCCTAAGAGATATTAAAGAATCCTTGAAATCACATATTACCCCTTTTCACCCTTTAGGGGTGAAATTTTAAAAAACTGTCAAAACCATTTCGAGATATTATAAAAAGACACCTATGTGCCAAAAAGAAACCTTAGAACTCAACAAACACAGGAAATACGACGGGATGTAAAATTCACCCCGATTGTAGATTCACCCCTTTAGGGGTTGATTAGGGCAAAATCCTGAAATAAGTTTTTCGGCATTTGTATGGGTAATCTTCGTAAGCAAAAACTAAGTTGATATCTTATTGGTCCTAAGAAATATTAAGGAATCCTTGAAATCACATGTCACCCCTTTTCACCCTTTGGGGCTGAATTTTAAAATACTGTCAAAACCATTTCGAAATATTTTAAAAATACACCTACGTGCCAAACAGTAATGTCACATCTCAACAATCACAGGAAATACGGCGGGGTGTATAATTCGCACCAATTGTAGATTCACCCCTTTAGGGGTTGATAAGGACAAAATGCTGGAATTAGTTTTTCGGTTTTGTATGGGTATTTTTTGTAAGCAAAAAGCAAGTGAATATCTTATTGGTCCTAAGAGATATTAAAGAATCCTTGAAATCACATATTACCCCTTTTCACCCTTTAGGGGTGAAATTTTAAAAAACTGTCAAAACCATTTCGAGATATTATAAAAAGACACCTATGTGCCAAAAAGAAACCTTATAACTCAACAAACACAGGAAATACGACGGGATGTAAAATTCACCCCGTTTGTAGATTCACCCCTTTAGGGGTTGATTAGGACAAAATCCTGAAATAAGTTTTTCGGCATATGTATGTGTAATCTTTGTAAGCAAAAACTAAGTCGATATCCCATCGACCCGAAGAGATATTAAAGAATCCGTGATAACCC
Organism: Liopterus haemorrhoidalis; assembly: GCA_963971575.1. Lineage (NCBI taxonomy): Eukaryota > Metazoa > Arthropoda > Insecta > Coleoptera > Dytiscidae > Liopterus > Liopterus haemorrhoidalis. Next base: position 51,818,389 of record OZ020612.1, read on the forward strand.
AATACAAATCTGGAATAAACATGGCGGCTACAGTTCATATGGCCACACTGTCTTTATACAGTCACTGTAATAATGTATTACAGTGACTGTATAAAGACAGTGTGGCCATACGATGGTCTCATTTTCTATTGGTCGAGCTGAAGTCCGCCATGTTTCTACCAAATTTGTTACAGATTATATATGGTTTACATGTGTTTAGCTTGTGTTTCAACAGATTTAAGTGATATTTTCAAATAATATACGTATATTTAGACGTTTAATAGTGAATATTGTTGTGTTTGTGATGAGTAATGAGTAATGTAGATAATGTAAACTGTGCACATATTTTAAATTGTCACAAATTAAAATTAAAAATAATGAAACGATTTGTTATGTTTAGGTTTAAAATTGAAGGAAAAAAAAGGCTAAATGAACATAAAAAAACATTATGCCAGTAAATCAATGGATGGTTTCACAATTATAAGAAGTATTTACTTTCATTAATTTTAATGTTATTCCATACTGATTTCATTTTATTTTTCTCCTGACCATAATTTTAGTTGAATAAATGCATAATTGATAATATATACATCAGTTTTCTTTATTAATATATCATTTATACCATGAGTTCAAAAAGAAATTGCATAAGGGTTAGCTATGGAAAATAAAAGTAATGTCAACAGAAAGCTTTAGAATTAATTTACTGTCTGAATTAATTAAATCACTCTTGTTGTCATAAGTTATTTATTGTTACATAAAGCTTGTAGTATACATTATTTTATTTTTCCATAGCCAACTCTTATGTAATTTCTTTTTGAAGTCAGGGTATATAACATGTTCTGCTTATTCTTTTTTAATATGAAAATATCCTATTTTTTTTTTATATAAACATGCGTTTTTCAATACTATTTCGAGATATTTTAAAAAGACACATTTGTGCAAAAAAGAAATTGTATAACACAACAAACACAGGAAATACGACGGGATGTATAATTCACCCCAATTGTAGATTCACCCCTTTAGGGGGTGATAAGAACAAAATCCTGAAATTAGTTTTTCGTAATTTGTATGGGTAATTTTTGTAAGCAAAAAGCAAGTCGATATCTTATTGGTCCTAAGAGATATTAAAGAATCCTTGAAATCACATATTACCCCTTTTCACCCTTTAGGGGTGAAATTTTAAAAAACTGTCAAAACCATTTCGAGATATTATAAAAAGACACCTATGTGCCAAAAAGAAACCTTAGAACTCAACAAACACAGGAAATACGACGGGATGTAAAATTCACCCCGATTGTAGATTCACCCCTTTAGGGGTTGATTAGGGCAAAATCCTGAAATAAGTTTTTCGGCATTTGTATGGGTAATCTTCGTAAGCAAAAACTAAGTTGATATCTTATTGGTCCTAAGAAATATTAAGGAATCCTTGAAATCACATGTCACCCTTTTTCACCCTTTGGGGCTGAAATTTAAAAAAACTGTCAAAACCATTTAGAAATATTTTAAAAATACACCTATGTGCCAAACAGTAATGTCACATCTCAACAAACACAGGAAATACGGCGGGATGTATAATTCGCCCCAATTGTAGATTCACCCCTTTAGGGGTTGATAAGGACAAAATGCTGGAATTAGTTTTTCGGTTTTGTATGGGTATTTTTTGTAAGCAAAAAGCAAGTCGATATCTTATTGGTCCTAAGAGATATTAAAGAATCCTTGAAATCACATATTACCCCTTTTCACCCTTTAGGGGTGAAATTTTAAAAAACTGTCAAAACCATTTCGAGATATTATAAAAAGACACCTATGTGCCAAAAAGAAACCTTATAACTCAACAAACACAGGAAATACGACGGGATGTAAAATTCACCCCGTTTGTAGATTCACCCCTTTAGGGGTTGATTAGGACAAAATCCTGAAATAAGTTTTTCGGCATATGTATGTGTAATCTTTGTAAGCAAAAACTAAGTCGATATCCCATCGACCCGAAGAGATATTAAAGAATCCGTGATAACCCAATACAAACCTGGAATAAACATGGCGGCTACAGTTCATATGGCCACACTGTCTTTATACAGTCACTGTAATAATGTATGAGGTAAAATAATTTGTAAAGAAAATAATTATTTATTAAAATGATTACTTACTTAATGGAGATATTATTTATCAAATTATAATAATTTATTAAATTTTCTTAATCTTAAACTTTGTCCTTATAGGCTATTCCAAACGATTAGGCGGAACTAGATTTTGCAATCTAGTTACTTTCATCGTTTGAATCGTGCTTTTTGGCCGTTTTGTTTAGTTTTGTAAATCATACTTACAATAAACATTTTTTGGTTAAGGTTAATTTAAGTTAAGGCATTTAAAAAGTCATTTTCTTTATATTTTAATTTTTTGTGTCATTTTTAATACAAATTTCCAATTTATTTTTGATATTAAAATATTTGTAAAAATTATATTATTTTTGACATGTCATTCGTTTCCATGGTTTCACTGTTGGAATTTTAAATTTTCACGTACCATATAACATGAAATAACCCAAGCAAGGTCTCTTCTCGTGACAACCTAAAAGAACGAAATTCCCATTTAGTACCGCCTAAACGTTTGAAATAGCCTGTATGTATGATTTTTTAGATTTTTTGACAGCTGTGTACAGCTTACCATGACAACGTAAAATGGCAACCTCCCCCCCCCCCTAACTCTCAAAATATTTATAGAATCGAAAAACGTTATAGAATAAAAAAAACTTGTTGTCAATAATAAGGGAGATATTTGAAAAGTTTAGATTTAGGGTCCCCCTGTAACCCCCAAATTCAGTTGAAATATCCATTGAGCAGAAACTATTTGTTTTCGTATTATAAACAATTTTTGTTATATTTGTATTTTTATATTAAGTCAATAAAAGGGAGAGCAAGCCTGTAGCTGCAAACGTTAAATCGTCTGTACCTGCTATTTGGCCACTAGGCAAGGGCACGGACGTGAGTTCAATTCCTGCTTATGTCAAATAATTTGTGTAAAAATATTTATACAAATTATAGGTTCTGCTTAGCCGTTCGCAACCGGCTATAAACTGTAGGTGCCTTTCTGTGTACGCTAAAAATGGACGTAATACTGACCATATTACTCCTGGATGTACATAGATTGAAAACATGGTCATGAAACCTGGAAATAGGAGGCCTAGGCTCACCTCGGGCTGTCGCACCAATGATGATGATAATAAGAGATATATTTTAAGTGTTTTAGTAAACATTTTTAACCCCGAAACACTCCCAAGGAATAAATTTTTGAGATGCCTTATAGCCTGTGTTGGAACTCTAGTTTTACTCTATCATAGTAGTAAATTACGCCTTAATAAACGCCGATAGAGAAAAATTACATGCCATTACAATCATTTGAGTGCAAAAGTTACAGCAGTGGTTCCCTAACTTTTTCGGTTCCGGGCTCCCTTAATGTATTAAAATTTTCCCGCGGCGCAAATGAAGTAAATTAAGAAAATTTACTTCCCCAAAAGCAAATGAAGAGTAAAAAAAAGGTCCTCACTTCCCAAATTCAAGTGAAGAGCAAAAAAAGGTCCCCTACGGATGTTCGCCTTACGTCATATATTTACTAAACAAATTTAAATATTTTTTACCCCGAAACACCCCCGAATAATTTTGAGATGTCATTTAGCCTGTGTTGGAATTCTAGTTTTACTCTATAATAGTAGCAAATTACATGAAAATATATCGTGCCATTTTGCGTGAATTTTGGACAAACTATCAAACAGCCAGACAGACAGAAATTCTTTTTTAAGCGGATATTATATTATTATCATCTGAAAAGTGTAGAAACCAAATATGAGGTCGAAAACAGATATAACCTCCAATTTTATTAATATAGATTTAAGATTTATTATTTAATTGTTCGATTTATATTTATTAATTTGGTTTGTTATACCAGCGAAAATATAAAAGGTATATGTGACTTAAATAAATATTTTGGAGATAGTCCAACACGGCGCCCCCTATCAAGATGAGCCCTTAGCTATCGCCTCATGCACCTAATGGTAGTAACTCATATATTCATTTACTGATCGATGTATAGTTTCTGTTTGAATGCAGATAAATTAAATGTCCACTTCGCAAAATAAGATTTACTCGGAAGATATTTTCTGTACCTGTCAGTGTAATATTACTAGACCTGCCTCAACATTAAAAGACATTAGTAACCATAAATAACGTCTTAATCTAAATGACACTTAAATATTTTTTCGGAGGTCAATGAACTCTAAAGAGAAATTGCAAAAGAACCGTTCTTCGGTCTATTGTAAATAAAAACCTTCGAGGACAAAGGGTGTTTTTGCCATTGCCGACCTTTTGTACTTAAAGTTCACTAACCTCTGAAGGGTTTTAGTTCCCATCCGGCAGATTGTGCTCTGTGCAAAGAATATTACAAAAAAATGTTTGTGTTTGATATTTAATATTATTCATAAAAAATAGAACCAAGCCTTAATATTGAGTTCAAAAGGTTCTGTAGCCTCCAGAGAAATCAAAATACATGTGGAAAGGAAACTAGTTCGCACATGTCTAAAATTTGTCATTTATTTACCACACTATTAAAAAAAATAGGATATCGGCAAATTTTTATAATCAGCATAGAATCTAGAAACTCTGGGAACCTCCAGTTTTAAGGAATTTAACGCCATGTGTTCATTTGATCCCATTTCGCAGATGTCAGGAAAGAATTTTTGAGGGTGTTAGAAAGCAGGTACCGTTAGATTAAGCTACCCCTCATAATTTTATACAACAGATAATCTGTCAAATATTTGGGACGTAATACAAAAAATATATTTCTTAGAATTTTAAACAGGCAGGTAAAAAATTGCAAACGTCCTAAATAACTGCGTCTTAAATCAGTAAATATTTATTTTAGTTATTGTGTACTTCTTATCTCACAAACCCTTCTTATCTATTATCCCCTTAATACCCAATACGATATCAAAATAAACCAAAATTAAAACAAAAGTATTGGTAATAAGTGGACTGTACTGGTGGTCTATTCTGTATGGTATTTCCAAAATGAAATGGCTACCCTCACTTATTGATTCCAATAAGGATTGATAGTATAACCATTATACCGGCTGGGTTTATGGTTCTGTTAATAATCTCCTTTATTTGTAAAGATACAAAAAATCTTCAGAACAAAAGTTAAACTAGACAAAAAGGACCATCTAAAGGTTACTATAAGAATTCTGAGGCACTTCCGGTTTCACCGGAAATGATATCAACTTTTGATCTAGGATAGGGAATCGATAATTTTATATTTTTTTCCTAAAAGTACATTAAATTAGCTTTACAATGACACCAAAAAGTCATATTTTTATGTTAACCATTTCAAAATGGCGACCATTTATTTACAAAATAATAATCAACATAAGTTTTACAAAGTTGAACGTAGCAAGCTTTGAAAACAATAAAAAAAAAAGAAACAAAATATCTCTAAAATAAACTATTTGACTATTTAGAAGAAAAAAAAACTATTACTTTTTACAATTATTTTACAAAAAAAAAAAATTACAAATGTTCGATCAAACCACCATTATTGTCCACACATTTTCTCATTCTTAATAAAAACTCTTCCATCGCCCTTATAAGAGTACACTCTTGGATATCCCGGATTGCACTTCTAACCCTTTCTTCTAAATCTTCTATCGTCGTTGGTGTTGTCCGATACACTCTATCTTTTAAATACCCCCAAACGAAAAAATCCAATGGCGTGAGATCCGGCGATCGTGCAGACCAGGAATTAAGTGAATGTGTTCCAATCCATTTATCTGGGTATTGGCCATTTAAATAGGCACACACGTTTCTAGCGTAAAACATTTAATTGAAAAATTAAAATTTGAGTTATTTCATGTTATTTCATATAATAACTAGTTATAACAGTTTATATTAGAGATTTTTGTTTCTTTTTTTATTGTTTTCAAAGCTTGCTACGTTCAACTTTGTAAAACTTATGTTGATTATTATTTTGTAAATAAATGGTCGCCATTTTGAAATGGTTAACATAAAAATATGACTTTTTGGTGTCATTGTAAAGCTAATTTAATGTACTTTTAGGAAAAAAATATAAAATTATCGATTCCCTATGCTAGATCAAAAGATGACATAATTTCCGGTGAAACCGGAAGTGCCTCAGAATTCTTATAGTAACCTTTAGATGGGCCTTTTTGTCTTGTTTAACTTTTGTTCTGAAGATTTTTTGTATCTTTACAAATAAAGGAGATTTTCAGGGTGCCCCGTTTCAAACAAACACCCTGTATACTCACATGACATTCCTTCACATTTTTATCAGGCTTAGGACTCGCTATATTTGAATTATAAATATAGGCATGTATAAATGTAGAAATGTAAAATCGTTTTGTTTTAAAGTCTTTATAGTTTATATTAAATACTTCAAATTTGCACAAACAAAAATCATTCTTTTTTTGCAACAAAAATAAATCCTATAGTCTATCTCAGAAAGAGCGATAGTAATAAAATTTATTATTTGTAAAAAGTTTTTTTTTTTGCACACAGAAGCGGCACACAAAATATGAATAGTTCGAAACGAAATATTGTTAAGAAACAACCGAGTGCGCCGCACATCTTATATGGGAATACGAACTAGGGTTAAACACAATAGATCATAAAAAATTACCCTAAAATTTTGAAGAAAAATATGGTCACAGGCGAGCGTTTAATGATGTGATAAATATGGTCACAGGCGTGCGTTTAATAAAATGATAAATAGTAATATAGAAATACACAAAACCAATTTAAACGTGTTTAAAATGTGCACGCCACTGGTAACTGCGTGACAAGAAGATTTATTACTATCGTTCTTTCTGAGATAGACTATAGAAACTTCAAATAATTATACATTTGGCTAACTTTGTATGGAAATTCAATTCCGTCTTCTTCCAACTTTGTTATTAAAAGATGCACAGTCGGCTCTATATTTTTCGTATATTTTATTTATTATTGTTTTAGACATAAAACTATCTATTTTCTTGAAAACTTGTAAATCGAGTCGTTTTCGCTGCTGATTTTTTTCACGAACAATGATACGTTGAATTATTCTGTATGGAACACTAGTTAATTCCGGAGTTCTAAGTATAGGTTTGTCATTACCTTCCGAAACTAACTTTTTATAAACGTTCAGTATCAGAACTTTGCAATCTTCTGACAAATGACATTTTTTTTACTAACCACGTCTACATTTTCGCATTCCACGTCAACGTCCACATTTTCGCACTCCAAATCACTTTGCATAGATTCACTATTTTCACTATAGAAATTAGGCATTTCTGCAAAATCAAATAGTCGCCAAAGAGCCATGTTGTTAATGTATGCATGCTATGAACGTTGAATATTATCTAACAAACAAGTATAACAACCACTAAAATTTAGAAACAATAGGATTATAAATTTGGAAAATATCCTTAATGGTTTTTAAGAAACTTCAATTGAACTAGTTTTACATCTATTCTATTTAAATTTAAAATTACCTTAATACCTCTTATATTCTTATTACATCAACGAATCTTAAGATTACTGCCATAAATTCGTTACCGCTTTGTTAAGCTTCTTAACAAGAGTAGTCATTTCATTTTGGAAATACTATAAAAATAGAGCTTTTTCCAGGACTTAGAATAGAGATTGGACGGTAGTTATTTGGATCCTTTTCGTCTCCCTTTTTGAAAGAGAGCTATTTTATAGTCAGAATTTCGGTAATGCAGTACACTGTCGTAGAATTGTTATAAAAGTAATTAAATTGTAAACATTTATAAATTCTGCTATAGTGAAATCATCATTCCATTTCGAGAAATTTTTTTACATAAAAAACAATAATCTTCGCCCACAAAAAAAGTAATTCGATAAATGCATATGCTTATGCAAAATAATCTTTTATGAAATTATATTTGTTGAGGTCAAGGTTTACTGGCTGACGTAGTACATTGATGAAACCCGAAACACCGCTTTGAACGGTCCAAATAATTGATTAATACAATATAATGATAGTACCAACGTTACTACGCGAAAATCACTCAATTGACCTTGTATTCTGATACTGAATGGTGTTATATTACTCCCGGAAACATTTCTTAGAAAATAATACTTGTAAGTGGAACACGTTACGAAATAATAAAAGTACACTTTTCCACGAATTTCATGTATCAAGGGCAACTTGTTATCCATGGGATTCTCCAGAAGGATTATTGAAGGTGTTAAGGTCAACAAGAATCCCGGATTTGCCTGCAGTTATATGCAATTCCACACTTGAATTAATACTAATTAACATAGATTCTTGTAAAATTAACACTCTCTCTTTTTGAATACAATCAGGTTGACTTTTGGACTCATCTTCTTAAAAATTCTGATTAATTCGAATTATTATTCTATCTACTGGCATTGTCTGCTTCCAAGCGCATACACAGGGAAGAGGGGTCACGGGTTTAAACCCCGATAGCCATTAATTTGGATGGGTCAATTAAATTTTTTCAAATATTTTTATCGTCATGTTGGTATCTCTTTCATATTAATTGACTGCAAATGTCAAATCGATCTATCTAATAAAATCTAGTTTTGACAAGCATTCAAGTCAAACAACTGTGTGTGTGTTTTTTTTATTTTCACGTTTATGGCCTCATTTTACATGATTTTTCTGAACGGGATTCGAACCCGAGACCTTAGCAAAGCAGTACCACTACGCTACGCCGGTCGTCGAACTGTGTGTTTTTAAATATGGGAAAAAACGAAATCAAGTGGTCATCTATTTTTTCATTTTAAGGAAAAGTCATGGGAAATGAAAGCAAGTTGAATTCAGTACAGGGCAAATGGAGTAGTTCTTTTTCATACTCTCTAATGGGTTCTTTCAATAACACTATCCTTTTCTTCCTTGGGGAGATTGCCAACTGTAAATCGAGCTAGTTGTTGAAAACGTGGTACAAATGGTTAATCATTTTCCCTGATACTTTTTTCATTTCACATGAATATATTATCAAAAAAAAAAAAAATTAACGTGAATGTGAATTTTCACACATTTCAGGGTTTTGTAGGAATTTAGTCAGTGAATGATGATTATTAGAAAGCCAAACGATGAATGCCTGTCACTACATAACACAATTACAAGTGTTGGTTTTAAAATCTTTAAATCAATAGACACGACAAGAAGGTTGCAGTTAGATTTTTACTACCGTGTCGATATTTGCAAAATAAATTTACGTACCACTTCTCTACCCATAACAAAATGTATCTATGTATATACAAATATATTTTTTTTAATTTTAGCTAAGATATTAAACGAAAATCTTAATACTTGTCAAAATTTAGTCAAAATGAAATGTATTTCAAAAATAAATTACCGTTCCTTAATCTGCACTTAAAGAGCTTCAATTTAATATCCCCACAATAAAATTTCAATTAAAAAAAATTTTTTTTTTTCAATAACAAAAACTGTAATATTTTCCAAAAACGAAATCGGATAAAAAATTCCTCTGGTACTTTTCCGATTCATAGCAATATACATTGCCTAGAATTTTTTCAGATTTTTAATTTAACCCCTTAGGATTAAAAGGTCCCGCACCTTGATTTTTTAGTACTTTTTTGGAAAAAATCATATTAAGATAAAAAATAATACTAATAAAAAACTACTCCCCGTTCCTTTATCTACGTCTTAAGAGCTTTCTTTTAATAACACACAATAAATTTTAAAAAAATCCATTTTTTGCGAAAAACCAATTTGATCAAAATTTCTTGTTGAACTATTCCGGTTTCCATCAATGTACAGTATTGAGATTTTTTTTAGATTTTTAGTTCAACCCCTCTGGGAGATAGGGTGGGGGACAAAAGTTTTTTGCCATTATATTAACAAAACCCCATAATTTTTTTTTTTTATGAAATAAAAATTTGTTTGTGCATCCACGCATTAAGAGGTTTCATTTGATATCATTTGTTCCATTAAATACATATTTGTTTATAGGTATTTATCCCGCGCTGTATTTTTTTGAACTCGCTAAAGTTTTCCTATATGTGGGTCAAAAGGTTGTACAAGTATGCCAAATTTCAACTTTCTATGTTCAGCCGTTTGACTACAATTTCTACCGTATAGACCAGGGGTCGGGGAACATTTTTACCCATTACCCAAAGATATATTTCTTTACACCGACGTTGCCCCATTAGCTTGTAAAAAAAAATTTAAGTGACAAGCAAAAAAAAAAGGTCCTCACCTCCCAAAATCTAAATGATGAGCAAAAAAAGGTCCTCACCTCCCAAAATCTAAATGATGAGCAAAAAAAAAGGTCCTTCGCAATGGCGCCCCTTAGTCCAGCCCCTATAATTACCCGTAAGAATTTCGTTTTTACCTCGTTTGGGGTAATTTACCCCTGTTCACCGACCCCTGGTATAGACAGACAAACAGACAGACACATGAGTGACGTTATAAGAGTTTTTTGGTGGTCATACCTACAAAACCCTAAAAAGAATATATTATTACGTATAATATTGTGGATTCATTGGCATATTTGATACTTTTACAACATTTGGTAACCGGTACCATTTCACATAAGAGCAATACTGCATTCTAACCTTTAAACGGACTATAGTTAAGGTACTGACGAGAGATTACACCTGCTCGTTAGAAGATGGTTCTGGTAAATGAGAAAAGCAAGTTTCATTACTGATGTCGAATCCAACGTTTTATCAACTTTGTTGAAACTGTTTGTATTCTTACTTTATTATTTACTTTTAATTGTTGCCGTACGCATATTTCGAATTCATGAAATAAACATTTGTTGACATTGAAAATAAACGTCAATAATTTTTGAATCAACATATTTTCTATTTACTAACGATATTTATTGTAATATTTTTTATTGATTTTTATTAGTAAATAATTCTTAAGGATAAATATTATTGTAGTCATACTTAGAACTTTAGGTGGAATCCCAAAGAACAGAGATAATAGATAACAACAGTATAAACAAAATGTTAATCACCGTTTACAATTAATTAAGTATTATTTTTCTTTTTCAAAAAAGTATTTATAAAACTATATTTTGTCTCATACTTTTATTTTTGTTATTTACAAGTTGAATTTTTTGCTTGTAATTCTTTGTATCAATGAGTAATTATTTTTTAAAAATGCAGTTTAACAATGATACATATAATCGACAAAAATAAAAGAACATACACGTGGATATAATTTTTTGTGATACCGAAAATAAATTGCAAAATAATTAAAGTTCACTATTTATCATTCTATTCTAGACTTTTTTCTTTGAACGTGGGTCTTTCTTATTTCCTTCCAAGTCAATTTAATTTTTTATTTTAAATATATTACATTTTAATTTAAAATGGGACCACAAGGACTGGACGTACTGTTATTTTTTTTTAACTTAGTAAAGAAGAAAGAACAAATTCCTCAAGATTGGTTAACGGCCTTAATAGTTCCCATACACAAGAAAGGAGACAAAAAAGATTGTAATAATTACAGAGGGATACCGTTATTAAGCACTGTGATGAAAATTTTTGAACAAATTATCGACAAGAAGATAAAGCATATAATCGAAAAAATATTAGATGAGTCCCAAAGCGGTTTTAGAAAATTAAGGAGTATTCAAGATCATATCTTCACCATAAAACAAATAATAGAGAAAACACATAAACAGAACACAGAAGTAACAGGTCTACAAGTATGAAATGCGGATTTTTTTCAAACTTGCCGCGCAAACATTGTGTATAGTTCAAAGTTTCAACACATATGGCGTTTTGTTAAGTTATCATTAAGTGTCAAATGCGTATAGGTTATAATTTGGAAAGTGATCATATAGTTTTGTTTTACTGTGTTAAAAATGTCAAATTTTGTGCCAAATAAAGAGCATTCGCGGACAGTACTACTGTTTTGTTTTCATTTGAAAAAAACTGCTGCTGAATCATACCGACTGCTTCGAGAAGCTTATGGTGAATATGCTCCATCGCTAGATACGTGTGAACGATGGTTTCGGCGTTTCAAAAGTGGTGACTTTGATCTTACAGACAAAGAACATGGAAAACCTCCAAAAAATATGAAGATACAAAATTGGAAACATTGCTACAGGAAGACGATAGTCAATCACAAAAACAACTAGCAGAGCAGTTAGGCGTTAGTCAACAAGCTGTTTCCAATCGCCTACGAGAGATGGGATCCAGAAAGTCGGCAGATGGGTTCCACATGCATTGAATGAGAGGCAGATGAAAAAACGCAAAAAACTTGTGAAATTTTGCTTGCACGATACAAAAGAAAGTCTTTTTTGCATCGTATCATTACTGACGATGAAAAATGGATTTAATTAGAAAATCCCAAACGCAAAAAATCATGGGTGAACCCAGGCTCACCATCCACATTAACTGCAAGACCGAATCGCTTTGGCAAAATGACAATGCTCTGTACTTGGTGGGACCAAAAGGGTGTGGTCTATTATGATTTGTTAAAACCTGGTGAAACAGTTAATACCCAACGCTACCAACAACAACTGATCGAATTGAACCATTCGCTGCTCATAAAACGACCAGAATACGAAAGAAGACAGCACAAGGTAATCTTTCTTCACGATAACGCTCCATCACATAAGGCAAAAGCAGTTTGCAACACATTGGAGGCACTCAAGTGGGAAGTGCTACCCCATGCCGCTTACTCACCAGACTTGACCCCTTCAGATTACCACTTGTTCGCATCGATGGGTCACGCACTTGCCGAGCAGCACTTTTGTGCATATGAAAATGTGAAAGAATGGCTAGATGAATGGTTTGCGGGGAAAGGGGAAGAGTTCTACTGGCGAGGTATTCACAAATTGCCTGAAAGATGGGAAAAATGTATAACTTCTAATGGAGCATACTTTGAATAAATAAACTTTTACTGTTCTTTTAAGTTTAATGTGTTTTATTTTTAAAAAAATCCGCATTTCATACTTGTAGACCTGGTATATCTAGGTTTTATCGATCTAGAGAAAGCTTTCGATAGAATTCCACGGAAAACACTATGAAAAATACTAGAAAATCGAGGAATAAGTAATAAAATAATCAGATTACTAAAAAAGATATACGAAAACAACTGCAATGCCGTAATACAAGGTGTCTCAAAAGAAATTTTATATTTATTTAGCTTACTGCGTGAACGCAACGTATGCGAGGGGCGCGGGGGTTATGTCAATCGGTAGCCTGGCTCTTGGGAATTTAGTCGCTATGGAGAGTTTCTCGGGAGCAGACCGCGCGTTATGCGTGCGAGAGTTTTACAAAAACGGTGATTCGGCGACTGTAGCGCGTAGAAAATTCTGCAGTATTCGAGGTTATCGCCACTTAAATGATGCGCCAAGCATTCCTCTCATTCGACATTGGGTTAAAAAGTTTGAAGAGACTGGTACAACGCTGGATAAATCAAAATCCGGGCGACCTAGGTCATCAAGAACGGTAGAAAACGTGGAGAATGTTAATCAGTCTGTTCGTGACGACCCAAACCTTTCAATTCGGAAGTGCTTTAAATGTGCATAGATTATCATTACATCGCATTATGCGCAAAGACCTAAAGCTGCACCCCTACAAAATTCAATTGGTGCAAGAATTAAAGCCCCAAGATGCTTAGAGCCTTAAGTCTCTACAGTCAACAGTCAGAGGCTTAATTTCGTAAATCAGGTTATTGAGCGATTTTCAACGTTTACCAACATTTTGTTTTCGGATGAAGCTCATTTTCATCTTAATGGCCACGTAAATAAGCAGAACTGCCGCTACTGGAGTGCAACGAATCCGAAACGCAAACATCAGAAACCCCTACATTCGCCTAAAGTGACCGTATGGGCTGCGATGTCGGCGCGAGGAATTATCGGCCCTTACTTTTTTGAAGACGAAAGGGGGCGTGCAGTTACAGTGAATTCAGAGCGTTATGTGGAGATGTTAGACAACTTCTTGGTACCTGAACTGCAAAACTTTCCTGGCTATAACCAAAGAACATGGTTCCAACAGGACGGAGCAACTTCACACACGTCCAATATGTCTCTGCCACGTGTTCGTGAAATTTTCTCAGGCAAATTGATCTCCCGGAGAGGTGACATAAATTAGCCTCCACGCAGTCCAGATTTAACCCCTATGGACTTTTTCCTATGGGGTTATCTTAAATCTAAAGTTTACGCCAATAAACCGACTTCAATGGCGCATTTGAAAGAAAATATCCGTCACGAAACGGCGGCCATCCCTGAGTCCACGTGCCGAGACGTCATAAGTAATTTTACTGTTCGATTAAATGAGTGCCGAGAATGCGAGGGTCTACATTTAGACGATATTATTTTTAAGAAATAAATCCCCAAAAAGTGTAGTTTAATAATTAATAAACATTTTTTCTATATACGGCTTACTTTTTTTTTAATCGATCCACTAAATATAAAATTTCTTTTGAGACACCTTGTATATAACAACAGAGAGTCGAGCACTTTCGTAACTGCAGAAGGATTAAGACAGGGAGGAGATTAAGTCCTACACTCTTTATAACTTTTATGGACAACATTATAAAAAAGAGTAAAAAAGAAATGTCTAAATTCAGAATTGGATACAGAAATATGCGAACATGCGAACATGCGAATAACAGAAATATCGGAAGGAGTATTATCAGATGACGTAGTAATAATCGCAAAAGGAAGAAACGAATTGCAAGAAAACTAAATATATGGAATAAAACATTTAAAGAATATAATATGACAATGAACAAAAGTAAGACTAAAGTTATGATTATTGGAGCAGATGAAGTCCATATTCGTACATTTTTTTCTCTTTGCCTCCCAAGTAGATACTATTTTCCCTGGACATCTCTTTTATCTATTTTCTTCCAACATTAATTTACTAACTGCTTCTCTGGGCGTCTAGTTATATATTTTTTCATATCTTATTGCCATTTTGACTGCTTTTATTTTTTCCACTTTTGTTTCCTCATTTACTATGTATAGTCTGTATAATAAGACATACATGCTTATAACACAAGATCAGGCATGTGCACAACTAATAAATAGGTTCAAACATGCTAAGAACATGAAGACCTAATACGCCTGATAATAAAAATTGTTTAGTTAGTGTTTTGTCTTTCAGTTGTACGGTTGTGTAATAATGAGTGTTATTTATGCAAAAAGTTTTGAAGCGGTATTTTTATGCACCCACCCAAAAGGGTCAAAATTGAAAAGGATTTCAAGTGCAGCAAAATATATGCGCAAGTCAGTAGAATTTGTGAAGTATTTGGTGTTAAGTTAAGTGTAATGACCCTGAGAAGTCGTTTAATTGAAAATGGTATTAAATTCAGGAGCACCAAACAAAAACCATTGTTATCGGTGACATGTTGAAAAACAACTCGCTTAGGCCAAGGAAAATTTAAACCGCGATTGGAGTGATGTGGTTTTCTCTGATGAATCTAGTTTTTACATAGGAGGTACATGAAATATAAGTTTCGAACAAAAAAGTTCAAAATTTGGATGAGCTAACTCGTCAAATACGGCAGATATGGAGATCACTGCCAAAGTCGTATGCCGAAAAGCTGGTAGAAAGTGTACCGAAAGATGCTAAGCAATAATTGATAATAATGGAGATTGGACCAACTAGTAGGTAGTAGCGTAATAATATTTATAGTAAATTTTTAAATTAATTTTAGTTTTTCTTTTTCTCTCTTATAGTTCTCCCTTCTGTTTATGTTCTTTCCACCCTCACACCTCTGCATCGTTCATATTTCCATCCATCTAACCTTTCCGATTATTGATGTCGCCGTATTGCTTTTCGAAGTCCACGTCTTGGGGAGAATTATAACAGAAACTGGAGGTAAACATGTTTCTCAAAGAAGAATTAAAATGGCACAGCATACTTTAAAGTATCATTCACAGCTCATGTTTTAATAGATAGTATGTAATTCATAGTGAATAATGTTAATGGATAATGTTAGTGGCTAGTCACAACACTTTGGTACCATTCATAGCTCGTTTTAATAGATAAATCGATCTAGCTGCCATCTACATGCAATAGAAATTACTAAACAATTTATATTAAAAATATCTTGTTATTAAATATATGTATTGTTTTTTTTTTTATTAATGTACTTCTCAAAAGAACCAAAATAATATTTATTAAGTTAATTATTAAATAAAATAACTATAATGTTTCTGAAGCTACTCACTCTAACCTAACTTTTTGATTTCACAAAAAAAAGTTAACTTTTGTTTCCACCCTGTTTCCCAGAAGTGTTGGTCTAAAAATCTGAAAAAAATCTCAATAATGTACATTGATGGAAACCAATATAGTTCAAAAGGAATTTTTGTCAGATTAATTTTTTTATTGTTGAAAAATTACATATTTTATTTTAAAAGTTCATGTAGTATTTTAAGGAAAAGCTCTTTGTACATAGAATAACAAACGGTACATTATTTTCAAAATATTGATCATCTTGAATTGATTACCGCAAAAAAAAAAAAAATGTTCCACACATATAGCTGCTTTAACTTGGGTACTAGATACCTGAAAAACACTCAAATATGTGAAAAATCACACTTCACATTAATTTTTTATTAGATTAAACACATTTATTAATTAGTACATCATAAACTGCAGCCACAAGTCTTTTTATAATTTCCTGTATAATATATTCGTCTATTTTGATATGTATCACTGTATACCTGCGAAACCCTGAAATATGTAAAAATTCTCACTTCACATCTATTTTTCAATATTAGTTTCAACATTTTTACTAATAATTATGTCACAAGCTGCATCCACAAGTCTTATTCGAATTTCAAGAATAATATATTCCTTCATTTTGACAGTTGTCAGTGTTTTAATGTTAATGTTAATGTCAGAAGTTTGAGATATACAAACTTCTAACATTATGCGTTAAATATTTTCTTACGCTTATCCACTAAATTGGAGCTATGAATGCTTATACGGATTTGTGTATAACTAACATTGTTATGCGTTAACATTAACATTATGAATTACGTACTATCTATTAAAACATGAGCTGTGAATGATACTTTAGTCTACTTAAAACATATGGAACTTATCTAAAGCCTGTTCAGGTTGTATTTGACATTCAAGATAATTCTTCAGTCTTTTGTGCAGAATGTTAAGCATTATTTTGCTACTGTGCGATATGGGAACTATCGTGTAATAATTCTCACATCTCCTTGTGGAACCTTTTTTGTGAAAGGTGATGAAACAATCGTTCATTTCCAGACCATTTTCCTATCTAATATGTATTTTAATATTGCCGGGTCGCTAAAATTCTACATTGTACTGGTCCGCGATAGAAGAGGTGAAGAAACACTACGGTATAGCTATTCTTGTGGTACTTGTCTTTGCTTCATTTTGTTCCATGGGTCCATATTTCTTAAGCGACTTCAAATATGAGTATTTATTTGTAATTGTGCCCATACATGATTAAATAACATAAACAAATGAAAACGTGTTGAATCACATCTACTAATACTTATGTATCCACGTTAGTGATTTCATATCATTTTGTTATTGTTATAAATAGAAAAAAATGCAGTCAACGAACTTTTGACAATTGAAAATTTTTACAATTAACATTTTTATTAGATATATTTAGTAACTTTGCACCTGCATATTTAATCTGATAATATCATATCTTAAGATTTGGTAAGAAGATCAATGACTTAGAAGTCAATGATCGAGAAAAGTTAAGAATAGAAAATTCTAGAACATCTTCCAGATCTTGAATTACTTTTAAGTTCTTTCAACTCAGATTAGTTCAGGATTAAATTGTCTTGACAACTATTTAGATGACATAGAATTAAATTATTTCTCTCTTTATCTTTCTTTGGTTATTGTCAGTCTGGTTGAATTTTGTATTGTCACACTAGTCTTAGCCTTATATTTTTGAAGATTTATCAATTATTTTTTATATCAACACTCGCGAAATCTTCGGAGTGGCCAACGGTTTTTCAGTCTTGGTAAATTTTGGGGAAAGTATATTATTTGTGACTAGGACTATAGCTATTCTAGACCTAAACCAAGTTCAGTTTAGTCTTGAAACCTTTGTTTTTATGAAGATGCATCTTATACAGGGACGATTTATCCATTAGGCACTATGAGCACCGTGCCTAGGACTTACGATAGTAAAATACACCAACTGGGAAGAAAATCTAAATTTCAAAATAAAGATATTTATATTTACATTTACAAAAGTTTTGAAGTCCGTAGTTCGTTGGGAGAGTGCCTATGGCCAGTACCGTTGCGCCAAAAAGTTCATCTTAAGGCGAGCCAAGTTTATGCCTTTTGACGTAGTTGCACAGAGGGTAGGGTGAAGAAAGACATTTTTTTATAGATATGTCGCAACAGAAATGAAATAAACTACTACGCAAAATTGCGCGTGGGGTATTGTGCTCCAGCCCCCTTGCACGAATAATTTTTCTTGTGTTCGATTTGATTGTTTTCACTTTACTAAACACGAACATCCGCCATCTTTTAAAGATGGAGTGTAAAAGGGCCATTTTACGGCTGGCTTTCATCTTGAAAATATTTAAGATTAAAAGGTGTTTCAATAAAAAAATATATATATATATATCTTCTGAGCCCTTCCTAAGAATAAATCATAGGTGCGCGTCTGCAGTGTTGTATTGTTGCAATCCGTAGATATTCCCCTAAAAATGAAGTGAGGCTTTTGAGCATCCTCTGAAAACGATATTTGAGCATCGTAATCATTTTGATGCTATATTAATTTTAGGCAACAATTCGTACCAAATAATTTTTCTGGACATTTTAAACACCAGTGATTTACTTTTGGTTTTAGTTTGCTGTCTCTTTGTGCATCCAACGAAATTTATATAAGCGCATCATATACTTCCCATAATTATATCTCATTGGCTTTAATGCATTAATATGACTTTCCCATCTTGTAGCCAAGGCCGGCGCTAGACGTTTTGCCGCCACAGGTAAGATTTTTTCTGGTTTGGTGATAAAAGTAAGAAACGAATTTGTTATATATGCATTCTAGATTTTGGTACCTTTTTAAAAATTTGCGCTACTGGCGAGCAGCTGCTTTGCCTATGCGTAACGTCGGCGCTGCTCGTAACACTAACGCCTTTTAAGGTTAGGGATGTTATATGTTATTTTTTATTACCATCTGTTAGTGGAACTGAAAAAAAATACAAATACTTTTTTTACCAGTGAAGGAAAAAATTATAACAATAATAATTTCTCTAGAATCTGGTGCTGCGTTATTGACGATAAGGTTCAAAGAATGGTACGAGTAGGAAGCAAAAAAGGCTCTAGGATTTTGATTGGAATTCATCTTTGCACACCGAAATGGATACCTTTAATATTTACTACATTATCATATCTCTGGCCAGCGCAGGAAGTCCACTTCTAGACAAAGCTGCAAAATAAGCGTAATGCAGGGTGGATTGCACTCCAAAGAAATTAAATAATTTAATATAAACAGTTTTTTTTTTTTTTCTGCAATTTACTTAGTTATTCTGCAGTATAATAAATAGAAATCTTTTAATATGTGATCCGAAAATTCTTCCCTTCTTAATCGCCTAAGCCTACTCGTTGGCCCTGTCTAGAAAACCTTAATGCGACCTTGGTCCTATTTCTACAATAATAACTAGTCTCCACTAGTCTCTAGTATGACGCGGATCAAAAGGTTGCTGAAGTTTGCGATTAGTGGACGCTTGTCAAGACCTGAAAAACCCCAAATAATAAAACCTGTATTTATAAATTCCAATTACAAAATCCTTTTACATATATATGTTAAACTAAATACATTAGTAAAAAAATAAGTAAATAACAAAATTAGTAATTAATAAAGAACATATACAGGAATTTATACAAATCATTTTAGTGTGAGGGCCTTCCCCATTTTACGCCATTCTTCCAGTTATTTGAAGTCCATAGGCTTTTAGCATATTTCTTTATCTCGTCGTGCCATCTCTTAACCTACCCTTTCCCCTTCTCTTCTTATTCCTCGGAAACCAAACCGTGGTTTCCCGCGTCCACCTTTCAGCTCTAGTAGCGGTCTGCACGGACCTATTTTGGACCACCTTTACCCGGCCCGGCCCGTTATGTTTCCAGTCCGGCCCAGTCCGAGCCCAAAAATATTAATACAATTATTGCATTTACCCGGCCCGAACCCGACAAAATTTTAAATTCGGCCCGAATAAACCTCGTTAAAAAAATATTATGATATAAAAATTGCTTACAATTTGTAATAATTATAAAACTAGAAATGTAAAAAAATATATATTTTTTAACGAAGGTTTAAAAATATATTATTTAAAGGTATTATTGTTCTTATCCGGCCCGAGCCCGAATATAATACATGTCAGTAGGCCCGACCGGCTCGGGCCTGGGCCCACGGGCCAAGCCCGAGCCCGTGCAGACCTCTAATCTCTAGGGCGCGTGAAATGTCCTGCCCTTTTTACAATGAAGATATTTAAACAAATTAGATAATTTCAATTTACTTTGAATTTTGTTGTTATATTTCCAAGAAAATGTTTTCATAATACCAGACTAAATAAATAACGTTTATATATTTTATTATATAATGAAAATTCTCCGTTATTCAGGTGTGTTAATAAAAGTTCTATTTCGGGTAGACCTTGTAGGGCCCCTGAACGAATGTTGGCGCCATGGCATTACGTTACTATAAAAAATGACATTGAAGAATCGGTTCATTGCACGACTGTTATCCACACCTGATATGTGGAAGGGAAAACACCTTGCCTTGGAGATCTGACACATCACATAAATTATCTTTACCTATCGAGAATGTTATTCAGATTGGTTATTTTGAAATCAAACCGTATTTGACCACACAAACAAATTTAACAAAGGCTATTTATCAATTTGTTTCAAAATAATCGTGCGCAAACTGTTTTTTAAACTGAAATCTTTTTATTGTTTTATACCTAGTATATTAAGGATAAGGGAGATATTGTAGTCGAACTAAATTTTCGGGCACTATTCTACTTTAGCAAACCCACTAGACAATGTTGCCAACTATAGTAAAATTAAAACAGGTAAATTTAAACTAAAATCAAAATAGAATTAAAATTATTTGTATAATAATGCTTAACTTTCAGTTAAATAAATCTAATTAAATTAATATTTCGGTATTTTATAATAAGAATAAATAATAATATTACATTCACAGCCGATTAAAGATTAAAAAAGGGGGAACATAATTTAGTGCACCTAAAAACTGGGTGATTAGGTTAGGTTTAGTTAGTAAAAGTCTAGGACAGAAGAAGCCGAAAAGCTAAAAGTAAGCTTAAAAAAGTTTGTGTAAAAAACGTTTGTGCGGTGTAGGATGTAATTCAGTAGTTATACCTTGTTGTTGTTATATTTTGTAAAGTGTATACATTCTTTATATATATATATTTTTTTTTCACACGAACTCCTTTATGTTACTTTGAGTCTTTCGGCTTATGTTGTCCTAGATTTTTACTAACTAAACCTAACCTAATTACCTTGTTTTTAGGTGCACAGTACTTAATTTTCCCCCCAGATTAGCCTAATTAAAATTGTGTATCATTGTGCATACGTTTATAACATGGTGGTGCAGAGGGCCAGTTCATTGTCCACCTGAATTAATTTTTTTTTTTAAATATCGATACAATACTTATAATCTGTCTCAATTTGTAATACGAAACTAGATCTGGTTACTTTGGTGACTGTTGCGGTGTAAACAGACTATGGCATATCCGTGTGAACCAATACTATGATAATATTATAAATGTATTGTCAATATACAACATAAAAAATGAACTTTTCCTGTTAGTTCCGTATTACAAAATGAGACAGATAATAATAAATCACTACAACAGAAAAAAGTGAAAATAAATAATATTAAATTAAATTTAAACTACATTTGTATATTAAAACTCTAATCACAGTAGAAATTAAGGGAATATTACTTATTTCTATATTTCTTATAAATAAACTCATTTAATAAATTGATATTAAATTTAAATTATTAAAATTGATATATTACATTTTACTATTGCCAACACTGCACGCATGCGCAGTAAGGTGGGTTTGCTAAAGTAGAATAGTACCAATTTTCGATGTTTAAGATCAAATTAAGAAATTATATTTTTTTTGTACATTTTTTTTGTATTAAATTGTCTTTGTTTTTTTGTAATTGTCTTTGTTTTAATGTATTGAATAGTTGATATTATCTGTCTCATTTTGTAATACGAAACTAAGAGGGAAATTTCATTTTTTATGTTGTATGGTTAAAATATCATCTTAGGATGGTAATTCTGAAGTGGCACCTTTCAAAATATTTGACGTGTCTATCACAATTTTGACATGTCAATCGCAATTTTGACATGTCAATTTGTTATCTGACATATATAGTTTTTGAGTGAATATAACCTCGATGTAATAAAACTTAACCAAATATTTAAAAGCCAGATTTACAAGTTCACATGTTTCCATAAAAGTTTATTTACACCACAACAGTAACCAAAGTAACCAGATCTAGTTTCGTATTACAAAATGAGACAGATTATAGTTTTACTTGGTGAAACTAGTATGTAGGTAAAAGGTTCTTAATTAAAATACTTGGTAAAGTTTCACAAAATTCTTTGTTCGTCATGCTGACTGCAGTTCCGGTGCAAACCTTTATCAAAGCCAGAGCCGGCGCTAGCTCTTTTGGCGCCCGGGGCAAACCTGACAAACTGCGCCCTTTTGTTACAATATGCAGTGGCGTACTAAAAAAGGGGTAGTTAGGTGCTCGCAATCTTATTTCAAACATATTTTTTTGATTTAAATGGTTGCTATTTAAATATTTTTACATTTTAACCTAATATTAATTATGGCTAAGGAAATTTGCTGATACAGTGGTACCTCGGCTTACAAACCTCTCGATATACGAACTTTTCGAGGTACAAACTATTTTCATATCCTATTTGACCTCTAAATAAAAACCGTGATGTTTTTCTTTTTAAATCAAACCCTGTTTTACATTATACTTTTTTAAATTTTTTCCAAAGTAGTACTAGAAACAGGCTACCAATAGGCTACTACTACATGTAACAAATCGAAAACTTCTGAACCACCAAACTAGTCACAAGAAAATTGTTCATTTTTACAATTTAAAGGAAGATGATTTGTGAAATAGAAAATTTCATAAATAAAAATTAATATGTAATGGTATACAAAATACACATTTATAGTGAAAGAATGCTTCTTCTCACTCCTCCATTTGAATTTTCATCATTAAGTTATTAAAATAAAAATAGTTTTTTTTTTTTAATTTTATGGATTTGCTTTATTATTTTTTAATCTGGGAACGAATTAACTGATTTGCCATTGCATTTTTAGATACATATTTTTAAGATACGAACCGCGATTAGGAACAAATTAAGTTTGTAAGTCAAGGCCATTGTCTAAATGTGCCACCAAAATCAGTTATAGATGTTTTCAGATGAACAATCATTATCTACGTTAAATTATTTAAAAAACTATTTCCGAAACAGCATCTTCAAACAAAACGGAAGATTGAAAAATGGACTTTCTTTGTTATTTATGAAGAAGGAAGTTGTACGGGTTGCAGACAGTAATGAAAACCAATCAAACAAGTTTCGAATAAGTTTTATTCTTCATCGGAGCTATAATAGGATAATAGTATAAGTGTATAAGTGTATAAGAAAGTAGAATGTTGTGTAACAGTATTAGTAATAAATGTATATAATATAAGTATGAATGAAAGTATAGCGTAAACTGCATAAATAAATATATAGAAAAATAAGAAATATAAAATTTAAAAAAAATCAGATGTGGCCACCACCGGTCCGACCGTCATCGTAAAGTACTTATATAAAATGCATTCAAGCAGCAGAGTAGAAAGAACTTGGGCTAATATTTTCTAACAGAGATATTATTTATCATGACCATGGAAACGTTACATATAAGTATGAAAAATTTCGAAAAATTTTACAGACACGAGTAAACTCCCATTTTTAGTCAAACGATTTTTACCAAAAGTTGATAAACTCGTGCCATTGATGGCAGAAGCTTAAATATGAAGTTTTATAAAAATCCTTTCAGCCGAATTTGCTCTGCACGTGTACACAGACAGACGGACAGACAGACGGACGGACAGACAGACAGACGGACGGACAGACAGACCGACAGATATCATGCTAAAAATAGTCAAAACGTTATGTACGGACCTCAATTCGTGGAAATCTCAAAATGTCAAAATCGGTATGATCACAATACCTCCCTTATATATCTTGACGGTCGGTAATAAATGGAATGAAAATTAAAATTCATGAATAAAAATGATAATAATAATACAATAAAAATAAAAATAAAATTAATAAATCAAATAAAATAAATATAAATATAAAATTAAAATAAAATTAAAATAAATAATATATTTGTTATTTATATACAAATATATGCCTGTATGATGCTTTATATATTTTGCAGAAGTCCAAAAGAAGACTGAATATTATTATAAAATCAATAAATGTCATCTTTAAATTCAATTTTGTATTTAGTATGTACGAGACTGATATAGAAATGAATATTTATATTTTTGATCTAAATAAAAATAAAAAAATTAATAAAAACTTAGAATATGTATATCTAAGCGTTTGTTTTGGCTCCCCTAAGAGCTGGCGCCCTGGGCTTATGCCCCTGTCACCCCTGCTTTTCCCCGCCGCTGATCAAAGCTACAATGATTCTCAGCCTCTTTTAATGTTTATCGTTTACTGGGGCCACTATCAGCAGTAGAAACGAATTCGTTCTTTTTCGAACCATTTTTGTGGATATTATAAACTGTCGGTTTGCCAATTCGACTCTTTTCTGCCAATTTGTTATGATTCTGCCCCCGAACTAATAACTAAATTTTTACATTTACAAAATAAGGTAATTGTTATTTTTTCTTTGATACTACGAGTTATTAATCCAAGATGTGGAGAAGTAATGGGAAGGCTCATATTCAACAGTGAATGAATTCGTGTGGTAGATGATGAGCGAAAATAGGTAAATTATTTTACGACGTAATGCCTTGTTATTGCGTACGCTTCATAAATGGAAAAGACAATCGACCTTTGATGGCTAAATAGCCATCGGTTTACCATCTTATTTATAAACAACACGTTTATGCATCTGGTCTGTTGTTATTGATTTATTATTTTGTGAAGAATTTAATTTATTTACAAATAACATAAATTATTATCGTCTATCATCTAATTGTAAATACACAAGGTGAATGAATCTATCGATGAATTAATGCATTCATGCAGAGATTAATTCATAAGTACGTCAGAAGTTATAACGTTAGTAATAGCGTCATCAATGCATGACTCTGCTCCTTGAAGCGTAGTCAACAGGCGGGGGCAGCATCTTACACCCATCGTGCATGACCACAACATCAACAATCAACAAACCAACACATCCAAATAATTTGTTACAATTATCCGCTTCAGAACTCCTTTAATGAATATCCTAGATATGAAGATCCTAGTTATTATAATTAAAGAAAAATAGCTAAAGTTATTTATGTAAAAGCGCGAAATTTCTTTTTATGTCTTCACTTATATAGGTTGGGGAAAAAATGTTGCCACCCAAATCAGGCGCGCACTGTGGAATTTTTCTTGGGGGGGGGGGGTTCAGAAGGAAAAAATATTTTAAAAGGGTAGGAATCGGGAAATTACTCGGCAACAAGTGTTGACCCAAAATATACTTGCAATAAAAAATTGATGTGAAGTGTGAATTTTCATACATTGCAGGGTTTCGCAGGTATATAAGGTGTTTGTTTGAAACGCCGCACCGAATAACTCCTTTATTTTAAGAGATACAATAAATTCTTTACAAGAAAAGTTAAACTAGACAAAAGGGCCCATTTAAGGACTATAATAAGAATTCTGCATCACTTCCGGTTTTTGCGGAAATTGTTTCAACTTTTTATCTAGCATAGGTAGGGTGACCATTTTCTTGGAGACGGCAATGCGGGACGGAGCAAAAAAAAGGTCGTCACTTCCGAAATATAAGTGAAGAGCAAACAAAAAAAAGGTCCTCACTTCCCAAATATAAGTAAAGAGCAAAAAAAAAGGTCTTCACCTCCCAAATATAAGTATAGAGCAAAATTCGGCCCTGGGGAAACCAAATCAAAATGCGGGACGAATGGTCACCCTAAGCATAGGGAGTCGGTACTTTAGATTATTTTTCTTGGAAGTACATTAAATCAGCTTTACAAGGATATCAAAATAAGCATACTTTAATTTTAACCATTTCAAAATAGCGACCATTTATTTACAAAATAATAAATAACATAAATCGTACTAAGTTAAACATAGCAAGCTTTGAAAATGATTTTATTACATAAAAAAAAAATAAATAAAACCTGCAAAGTTTCTTGCCTGTTAGTACGAGTTTAATATTTAAGGTGCTAACATCAAATCGTTTGTAATTATGGCTTACGTTCGTTATTGAAATGAAAAAATGACAGATATGGTTCTCACATTCGGGGAATGTCAAATAAATTCTACTAGGACCCAGCAACTCTACCAAGAAAAGTATCCTGAAGGTAAACGTTAGAATACTTAGAACATAGGGTAAGAACAGCCATGAGGGAAATTCATGAGTATATCGTTCTAAATGTAATGGAAGAGTTTTTATTACGAATGAGAAAATGTGTGGATAACAACGGCAATCATATTGAACATTTGTAAATTTTCCTTAGTTTATTACTAACTTTAATCATATTTTGTTGTATTGTTTTTCCTATTTACATAATGTTATATCTTTTTATAATCTAGTTTCTACGATTTTTATGTTATTTATTATTTTGTAAATAAATGGTCGCCATTTGGAAATGGTTAACATTAAAGTATGATATTTCGATATCATTGTAAAGCAGATTTAATGTACTTTCAAGAAAAAGAAATTATACTACCAATTCACTATGCTAGACAAAAAGTTGAAACAATTTCCGCTGAAACCGGAAGTGATGCAGAATTCTTATTATAGTCTTTAAGTGGGCCCTTTTGTCTAGTTTAACTTTTTTTCTGAAGAATTTTTTGTATCTCTTGAAATAAAAGAGTTATTCAAGGTGCGGCGTTTTAAACAAACACCCTGTATAATAATAATAATAAGAATAATATTCATGCTAGACATCTTAAGCCGTTTACATTTGTCAGTACATATATGATAAATTCATTGAACAAAAGTTGAAAAACATCTGAAAACACTGAAAAATGAAAACACAATATTAAATATAATATGATATAAAGTGAAGGCGTCATGCTGAGTGTGTAGGACAAATTTTGCTTTGTAGTAATCACGGCAAAATGAACGATATTTTTAAAATAATTTATCGTCCGTTAATCTAAGCTTTAAAAACAAATTTTATGTTAAAATATTTTTTTATGAATTTTATTTCAGATACCTATTACCATTATTTAGGTTTCTAAATATGTGCAGTATTTTTTTTTATACAGCAAGTTTCATTAAGATTTTGAAAATTGCGCCTATAGCTTCCAGTGGTTGTTTTAAGTCATATGCTCAGTGCCTCTGGTTTCGTATACCTGACAAATAGAATGAAAATATAATTCCAACAATTACAACTGGTTATTAAATTTACGGTCTTAAAAATTAAATGCAACATTTGCCAAAATATAACTAGAATTTCGACAAAATAATTTAAGCAAAATAAAAATACAAAAAAAAAAAACAGAAAAAACAAAAATTGACGGGATTCGAACAGTAGTTTGCAACTTACGAACCAAGACCGTTACCACTGGACTATGGATGTTCACCCGTTTAGTTTGTTAAATAGAGGATTAAATATTTTACATATTTTAGTTAAAAACACAAGAATTTTGACAAAATAATTGAAACAAAATAAAAATGGAAAAAAACAAAAAATAAAATTGGCCCCTCTGCCCGGGAGCGAACCTTAGTTTGCTGCGTAGCAAGTGAGCAAGCTAACCATTAGACCAGGGCCATACGAATACTAGTATAGTGTGTTACATAACTATAACTTTTGTACATCGTGAACCAAAAAATACAAAAAATGCATTATTTTTCGAAAACATAATCTGATCCAAAATTCCTGTTGTACTGTTCCGGTTCACACCAATGTACATTACTTAGAATTTGTTCAGATTTTTAGTTTAAACCATCTACAGGGCTACAGGGTGTGGGACAAATTTTTTTTTGCACAATTTTGGCTAAAATCGCACCAAAATAATTTATTTTGCAAAAATTAAATTTTGATCGTTAATACATACTAAGGGCTTTCATTTGATACTCTACTCATAATTTTTTTAAAATATATTTTTTTCCGATGAGCACATAATTGTTTATATTTTTAGTGGGATATGTTTTTAGATGTTTTAGTATTTTTCTTATGTGCGGGCCAAAGAGTTGTATAAGCATGCAAAATTTCAACTCTCTAGGTTTAGCTGTTTGGCCAGAGCCGCAGTAAGGAAAACTTAGCACTAGGGGCAGAGCCGTGTTTTGGCGCCCTTGGTAAATAAAAACAAGGTTCTTACCTCTCAAAATTTAAGTGATGAGCAAAAAAAAAGGTCCTCATCTCCCAAAATCCAAGTGATGAGCAAAAAAAAAGGTCTTCAGCTCTCCTTGGCGCCCCTTAGCAAGCCCGTCAGGGCCCTTTTTCTTAGTGCGCTAGGGACCGTCGCCCCCTCCGCCCCCCCTTACTGCGGCTCTGTGTTTGGTTACAATTTTTACCGATAGACAGACAGACAGACAGACAGACGTACATACGGTCATACGTACAAAACCCTAAAAAGGTTGGTTTGGCAACTTTGTCAAGAGCGACCAAGCGATAATAAAAAAGAAGTTATTTGGAGACCCCTACATGATATGCTCCCAGAGGTTGCGGACGTTGCAAGCCCATAGTTACGCCACTGGTTTTGACCTTATCAATTACTTTGTTTACTTACTAGGTATTTTGAAAAACTTAATGTGAAAAATATTGACAATTATCGAATTATCAAAACTGCAAAAAATATTTGCAATTTTTTGTAATGTTTTATCAGTGACAGCTGCAGTCTAATTAGGACCAGTTAAAATTTGGTTTGATTTATTTATGCATTTGATATTTTTCAATGTTAAAAATTATCTTATTAGTTTTAAAAATGCGTTGAATTTAAAGTTTTATTACGCAATAAAGGCAATTATTATGCAATATTTCATTAGAGCAGAATGGAGGACTGAAAAGAAATTTGGTGCTGTCTAGAATCTAGATCAGTGTTTCTTAACCTTCTTGAAATCACGGAGCACTTTTGACCATAAGATAAATTCGCGGAGCACCAAAATCAAAAAGGCAAAAACAAACAAATACATCAAAACAAACACATCATTTTTATTGAAAATTAAACATCCTTATTACATAACAGGTAAAAATAACATTGATTATACATTATACATAATCAATTTTACATTCATATATATAGAGTCAATGCTCTATCTGGGTAATAAGATATGATTGGAGTCAACACTATAATTCGGATTTAAAAATTTCGCAGAGCACTTGCAACAAGCTCGCGGAGCACCGGTTCAGAACCAGTGATCTAGATTCTATATTCAGACAGAAATCTAGAAATTTGTGCAAGCATAAGTTAAGAAGAAAAACTAGAGATCTAGAAAAAGCTAAACAGAAGAACTATAAAATGGAATGAACGAAATAGGACTGAATGAAGAGCAATTTCAGGATAGACAACAGTGAGGATTTAGAAACGGAAAACGCAGTGGAATGTTACAACATTCTCTGACGACTTTTAACTGATGATAGGAAATGAGGTTCTGATTTTTGATTAGGGAAGAGTTAGGCAATACCGATCGAGCGACAATACGGATCAGTACGGATCAGAGTTTTTCAGTATCTCGCCAGATTAATCTAATGTTACATTAAAGCAGATGTTTCCAAACTTTGTTCACTAACGCCCCCTTTATAAAAAATCCCATCTCTGACGCCCCCCTATTTTGAAAATTAATAAAAAATTTGTAAATAATGTCTATTGAAATAAATATCACAAAAGTAGTACAAATATATAATGTTAATAATATCTCTAATTCCTAAATATTTATTCTCACAACATAAATCACGAAAATTGTATAAAAATAAATTATATTAATATTAAATATAATACAAAATAAAAATGAATAAATTTTAATAGGTATGTTCGATTTGCACCTTCGCGTTATACTGCTAAACGCTAGCAGTAAAACGCTGCAGTTATCAGTTTACTACTAAAAACTGGTAACATACACCGAGTTTAATTTTCTGTTCGATTTGTTTATACGTAAAGAATAAGAAGTACGTCTGACGTAAATGTTAAATGTCGGATAACTTTCCAGGTTAAGAATCTTTTTACGATTTGGTTCGGAGATAATCTTGTGTGTCGAATAGGGTGACCAGACGTATTCTTTTTAAGAGTATTATACTCTTTTTTGAGTAATATTTTCTATACTCGTACTTTTTATAAAAAAAACCCTGAATATACTCTTTTTTGATGGTCACTTGTTTTTATTACTTCTAGTTTAGAAGTGAGGACCTTTTTTTTTGCTCATCACTTCTATTTTGGGAGTGAAGATCTTTTTTTTTTTTTGCACGTTACTAGTATTTTTGAATGAGGACCTCTGTTTTTGCTCATTATTTTTTCTGTGAAAAAAATCTGGTCAGCCTAGTGTCGAAAGGGTGAAAAATATTATATATATTTAATGGATCTTGAAATATTATCAAATCCAGAATCATCTGATTCAGATTTAGATTTTTCGAGTTCGGATGATGAAGTTATGAACTGTATTTGCGAGGTTTACAAAATGCCCCAGGATAAAAAACTGAAAAATTTTGTAGAAACTATTGGCCCAGGATATTAAAAAAAAAAAAAATTATAAGACATTAGCCATCAAAGAATATAGTATAAATATCAAAACAAATATGCTAGCCATATTCCTGTCAAAAAGTCAAAAACAAAGTACCAACCATTTATTCTTTATCTATGGTACCAACTCAAAAAGGTAAACGAACACAGCCGTAACAAATAATCCGCAAGAGAAGCAGCTGTAACTTTTTCGCAGTAGCGTCATAAACTGGCAGTAAATTACGACAAATCGAACAGATTTGCAGTTACTGCGAAACAAAACGAACAGATTTTTTTAACGCGGCGGTAAACAGTAACTGCAAATGTGCAAATCGAACACACCTAATGTGAAGTATGGGCTTGTTTCTTCACACATAATTCGTTAAAACGCGGTTCATATGAATAAAGAGCTACTCCTGTTTCGTCTTCCACTATTAATCGTGCTCGATATTTGTTTTAATAACAGCTAATGTGGAAAATAATTTTTCGCATATATATGAGGTCACAAAAGGTAAAAGAATATTTACAGATGATAAAGCGGGATATTCCTTGTTTACTTCCAACCAGAATTTCCCCGGATTATTCGGATTGAATTGATCTTTTAGCGAGCTATCACAAGAAAGTTCTATTAAATTTTCCTGGTCATTGTCGAAAAAATGACATATTTGCAATAAACTCGCGACCCCTTGGTGAATCTTGCACACCACCCTAGGGCGGCGCGACCCCCGCTTTTGAAACCGCTGCATTAAAGTATTAAGTATATAACCAGTTATAAAGTATTATAACTAGTCCAGCTACCTGCGTATCTTCATCATCATCTTTGGCGCGACAGCCTGATATAAGCCTAGGCCTCCTGTTTCCAGGTTTCATGACTATATTTTCAATCTGTGTACATTCAAAAGTAATACAGGCAGCATTATGTCCATTTTTTACCGTACACAGAAAGGCACCTACAGTTTATGCCCTATTTCTAATTTGTATCCCTTTTTGTATCCAGTTACCATTTGTTTGAATGCCTGAAAGAAAACATTTTTAATCATAAGAAAGTTAAAACAATTGTTACAACCCAGGTTATGTGGAATATCATTGTTGTGATCATTATCATTGACATCAATTATTTTTTCAAATATTACACCATTAAAATGTATTGCGATATTGTGAAGTACGGCAGAGGCATAAGTGATATTTGTAGCTTTCAGAGTATTATAATTTTAAGTACTGTGTCTCAGCAAAAACCAAAACTGCTCTTTAATACTCCATTTACTTAGGGTGACCATTTTCTTAAGAAGGCAATGCGGGACGGAGCAAAAAAAAAGGTCCTCACTTCCCAAATCCAAAATGCGGGACAAAATGTTAAAATGCGAGACTTTTGTGGGACGCATCTTAATGCGGGACAAAATGTTAAAATGCGGGACGAATAGTCACCTTACATTTACTTCCTTTCTATACAATTTTAGAACTTTCGGCTGGTAACTCAAAAGGGTTTCTTGTATCACAAAGATGACGAAGGCCTATTCTTAGCTCTACTCTAAATAATTCACTTTAAAGAGTAATAAAGTTTGAATTTTGTCTTATATTAATTAATATTCTTACCATCTAGTGTTTTATTCAATTTCTTTTAATATCATGACATTTACTAAAATAAGATCAGCCATTTTTGAAAATTAAAAACCAGCGTTAACTTTTAAAGCCACCTTTGGTAGGCGCTTATTGTAGAACGTTAACTGGCTATTTTAATGCCGCCGCGTTAAAATTTTAACACAAATATGCTTAGCGAATAGCATTTAAGTTTAAAATAGTGTTAAAAAAATTAACGAGAGTTTTTGACGTTAAAATTTGTTTATGTGTTAAATGTCATTGTTTACATAGTGAAAAATAAGAGCTAAAAAATATGAAAAAAAAAAAATCTTCAGTGGTTCTCCCAAGTGGGCAAAACTGATTAAGTGGTTTTGCATTCGGTTGCCCAAGATACTTAAGAAAATCAGACGTCGAATATTAGAAAGGTCATCTTCGGGAGATGAAGCAATAATGGATAAGTTGTGCGATGATGAAAGTGATGCAGTAGTGAATTTGCAAACAAGAACGTCATATGTAATATTCAGTGGCGTAATTATAGACCCGCTACGCCTGCAACCTTTAGGAGGAATCCATTTTGGATCCAATCGAATTTATATATGATTTTTATTGGATCTTGTTCTCCCTATACAAGGTTGGCAAACCCACCAGAAACATGAAGTTACGCCTGGTTATATTTGCTGCTTCTCATTTTAAAATTTTTCTACACAGCAGTTATTTGTGAGGTTATGTATAAGAACGTGCTTATGTAAACATAATATTTAGACAAATTTCAAAGTATGGATGGTAACGCGACGTATGGAGTACTTGGGTATCTGCACGACATCCGTAAATTTGAGTGAATATTACTTACAGTGCATTTATTTTTTAATGCAACATGTACTATGTCATTACCATGGATACAGTTTTTGACAGCAATATAAATCTTGTTCATTTTCATTTGCAACATAGAAAAAACCATATTTACTAGCAAAATTAAAATAGATTATTGAAAATACAAATTTAAAAAAAAAAATAATAATAAATAAATAACTAATAAAAACTCATAATAAATGTTCAAAAGTTTCTCCGTTTACTTGCATACAAAATGTTAAGCGATCATAAAAATGATTCAAAACACTCAGCAATTGCTCTTGAGGTATACCTATTGTTGGATGCTTGAACAATTTTGTCTTGCAGTTCAGCAACATCCCTAAGTTCTCCATTATATACTTTGGCCTTTAAATATCCCCAATAAAAAAAAATCATTGGGTGCCAAATCCGGAGATCTCGCTGGCCAATTCATCGACCCTCCTCTTCCAATCCAGCTTTGGGAAAGTTCTATGTAAATATTCTTTAACTATTCTAGAATAATGGACTTGTTCGCCATCATGTTGAAACCATACTTGTCCATTAATATTCAGGTTTCGCAACGCAGGTAATATTTGGTTTTGCAGAAGGGCTAGATATTTTGCGGCATTAAGGTTACCGTCAATAAAAAAATGCCCTATAATAATATTGGTTCCTATTATCCCTGCCCAAACATTTAATTTTTGCGGCCTTTAAGTTCGGGAGGAATGAAACAAAGGTAAATTTTCTCGACTCCAGTACCTAAAATTTTTTCTGTGCACTTCACCATTTAGAGTAAACGTTGCTTCGTCAGTAAATACATTTTTTTGAAGCATTGTTGGATCGGAATTAATTTATTCAAACGTTTCAAAACAAAAATCCATACGTACTGCTGCGTTCCTTTCTAACAATTCTTGATGAATTTGAAATTTGTATGATCGAAACTTTTCTTATTTTAAGAAGTTAAGAACATCTAATACTGACACCAACGGTTTGTGCAATTCCAAAAGTATTTTGATTGTTTTCTTCCACTTGTAATAATATTTCCAACTGCTTCTCTTCTGTAAGGACGTGGGATGTTGTTCTTTTTTTTATTTTTATTATGTTTCGACTTAGACATCCTTCGCGATGAAATGTATTAACTAGTCTTAAAATTGTAGAGGGATTTGGTATTGGTCGATCTGGATAAGTTGCTCTAAATACAGCAGAAACTTCTCTTAAACTCATTTGGGAGTTATACCAAGTTACCATCATTATTTTTTCTTCATCTATATACATGTTGATTAATTATTAAATCAGCAATGAGCAAAAGTATACACACTAACTGTCTATGTTGCAAATGAAACTGAACACGATTTATATTGCTGTCAAAAACTGTATCCATGGTAATGACATAGTACATGTTGCATTAAAAAATAAATGCACGGTATATGCGTTTATATTTGAATGCTCAGGACGTCAATGTGTTCATAATAATATCTGTATGTATGCAGACAAAATTCAAGACAGAGAAAGATTATTCCTTTCTTAGCTTCGTGTGGAACTAGATTTTAAAATCTAGTGACTTTTAACGATTGATTGAAGCTTTTGACCATTTTGTTTAACAAAAGCCCAATTCAATCGGTAACTCGTAGCAATTTATCAAAATGAAAATTCTATTTAGTTCCGAATGAAGCTAAGAAACGAATAATATTAATAATTTAGGAATTTTGATTTTTAAAATTTTGTTTTTAATTGCACTTCGTCAGCCAAAATAATCGTTATTTTTTTAAATTATTTTGAATATTTTTGTGCTGTATCAAAAATATAATATGAAGTCATAACATATCATTTATTGCTTTAATTCATGACAGTTCATAATCAAAGGAACCAAAATTTGGAGGCTGATGACATTCACTTTTGGCGTCATCAAAAACTCTTATCATAAATGCAGACAAGTTAATAACTTTATGCAAATAATTTTAATGGCGTGATTTAGATGTTTTTGTAAATAATTTTGCCCTTTTCACATGGTCACTGCAAATTAAATGCATTATTTTCTAATTAAATTTAATGTTGACAAACAAACTATCATAGTTTGCAAAAAACTATTTGAAACTTGCCTAAGAATGACATTATTATCTATACATATTTAAATAAAATAATATAATCAGAATTTTGATTGCATTATTTATGTATTTTCTTATTTTATTTTTTGGGGTAAGTTTCCATTACAATTTTGATAAAAGATATAAGTATTATACTTACTATACTAAAAATTGATGTGAAGTGTGAATTTTCACACATTTATGGGTTTTGTAGGTATTTAGTAACTGAATGATGATTATTTGGGATGCCAAAACAAATTTTATGTCAAAATATTTTTTTATGAATTTTAAGTCGAATGCCTAATACCATTATTTAAGTTTCTAAATATGTGCAGTATTTTTTTTTTTTTTTATATAGCAAGGTTCATTAAGATTTTGAAAATTGTGCCTATGGCTTCCATTGGTTGCTTAAATCTAAGCCCCGCCCTCTGATTTCGTCAAACATAGAATAAAATTATAATTTCAACACTTTCCACTGGTTATAAAATTTACGCTTTTAAAAATTAAATGCAACATTTACCAAAATATAACTAGAATTTTGACAAAATAATTTAAACAAAATAAAAATGGAAAAAAAAACAGAAAAAATAAAATTAACAGGATTCGAACCCTAGTTTGCAAATTTATGTAACTAAATTTGCAAACTAGGGTTCGAATTAAGCGATCGTCAAAACCAACTACGCTACTAGAGCTACTGATCTGGTGTGTTACATAGCGAATTAAATATTTAACATATTTTAGTTAAAAACACAAAAAATGCGTTATTTTCCGAAAACATAATCTGATCAAAAATTCCTGTTGTACTATTCCGGTTCACACCAATGTACATTACTTAGAATTTTTTCAGATTTTTAGTTGAAACCATCTGGGCTACAGAGTGTGGGACAAAAATTTTTTTGCACAATTTTGGCAAAAATCGCATCAAAATAATTTATTTTACAAAAATAAAATTTTGATCGTTAATCCACGTACTAAGGGCTTTCATTTGATACCCTGCTCAGAATTTAAAAAAAAATATCTTTTTTTTTCGATGAGCACATATTTGTTTATATTTTTAGGGGGATATGTTTTTTAGATGTTTTAGTATTTTTCCTATCTGCGGGTCAAAGAGTTGTATAAACATGCCAAATTTCAACTCTCTAGGTTTAGCCGTTTGGCTACAAAAAATTCGATATTTTTCGAAAAACTGATCTGATCAAAAATTTCTGTTGAATTATTTCGGTTTCCATCAATGTACATCATTGAAATTTTTTTCAGATGAAACTCTCGGGGAAATTTGGTGGGGGGAAAAAGTTTTTTGACACATTTTTTGCGAAAATGCCATAAAAATATTTAATTTTTCAAAAATAACAATGTGTTTATTTTTCCATGCATTTATCCAGGATTTTTTGAACTCTTTATGGTTTTCGTATATGTGAGTCAAATAGTTGTATAAGCGTGTCAAATTTCAACTTTCTACGTTCAGCCGTTCGGCTTCAATTTTTACCGAACACATGACACATGAGCGACGTTATAAAATTCCATTTATAAACATCCAAATTTTGCCCCTTCCGTGATAATTTTTCTGCACACGCCCCTGGATACAGTTATTCGGATTCGGTTACACGGATTCCTTAAAAACAGATCGGTTGAAACGGCACTTTTTGAATATATCAATGAAATGATAAAAATAATTGATTCATCTGATATAGCTTTGGGAATTTTTATCGACCTCAGCAAGGCGTTTGATTGTGTCGATCACAACATACTGTTTTCGAAAATGGAAAGGTACGGTATAAGGGGGACTGCTCTACATTGGTTTAAATCGTATCTTTCAAACAGAACACAATGTACAGTGTTCAATGAAGGAAAATTGGAGGCATATTCGGATACAACCTCAGTGGAAATTGGAGTTCCGCAAGGTTCGGTTTTAGGCCCAGCTCTTTTTATACTATTTGTAAATGATTTACCATATTGTTTGAGATCATTACCAAATATTAAAATAACTTCTTTTGCTGATGATAATAGCTTTCTTATAAAATGCGGAAACTCTGTAGAAATAACCTCTGCTTTTAACAACGTTATGGAGGACGTTAATAATTGGATGGATAATAATAAATTAACAGTAAATATAAATAAAACAGCATGCGTAGCTTTTAGAACCACCCAAAATAAAGTCAACCTCGAAAACCTATTGAAATATGATACACAACTATTTAATTTTTCTGATCATGTAAAACTTCTCGGTATAACCATGGACTGTAATTTAAAATGGGACGTCCATGTCAATGACATTTGTCAGAAATTGTCATCATGTTTGTATGCATTAAAATATTTAAAGCATAAATGTAGTAAGGATGTATTGCGATCTCTTTACTTTGCATGTTTTCAGTCTCATCTCAGTTACGGAATTCTTCATTGGGGACAGTCATCAGGTTGGCAAAGGGTTTTTATTTTACAAAAAAGTGCTATCCGCATTTTAGAATCATTAAGTTATAGGGAATCATGTAGAGAATACTTCAAAAAATTATCAATTTTAACTTTCCCGGCTCTATACATAAATGCGGCTATTATGTATGTCTACAAGAATAAAAGTACATTCAGTAATAACATTCACCATAAATATAATACTAGAAATAAGCTTTTGTTATTGCCTGAAGCTCACAGTACATCAGGATATCAAAAATGTGCATTTTTTAATTGCTGTAAATTTTATAATAGCGTACCGGAAGATATCATCTCCACAAAAAATATAAATACTTTCAAAATAAAGTTAAAACGCTATCTCTTAGAAAAAAATATATACAGTTTCAATGAATTTTAATATTTTCCTCTCTTGTATATGTATTTCTTTATTTTATTTATTTTATTTATTTATTTATTTTATTTTATTTTTATAAATTTATTTATTTTATTTTTTTTAAATTTATTTATTTTATTTAAAATTTTTTTTTTTTATTATTATTCTTTTACTTTATCGACCTCTACATAAATTGAATGAAGGAATGATTGCATGAAGGTAAATAAATATAATATAATCTATTCTATTTTAAAAATTTTATAATTCGACGATAGATTTTAAATTGATAATCAACATTTCATTGTTTTATTGTATTTTATTGTATTTTATTTGTATTTTATTGTATTTTACTGTATTTTATTGTATTTTATTGTATTGTATTGTATTTTATTGTATTTTATTCTATTTTATTGTATTTTATTACATTCTATTGTACTCTATTTTATTAATTTTTGATTATTTTTGACAATTTTAAACATTTTATATTTCGACCTGATAGAATGTAAATTAATAATAATTAGCGTTTTATTGTATCTTATTATGTTTTATATTATTTTATTGTATTCTATTATATTTCAATTTAGTAATTTATTTAATTTTTGAGAATTGTTAAAGAAATTAATATCCTTTTAGACTTGACAGATTGTAAATTGATAATCAACGTTCTACTGTGTTTTATTGTATTTGCTGTATTTTATTGTATTTATTATGTTGTTTCCTACTATTTATTTTATACTGTTCTTGTATTTCATTGCTATGATAACTTCCATCCCATTATACTTCGCACGTAAACAAATATGACTATGCCTATCACATCAATGCATGCATGTATACCCACACATAATTGTATTTTGTATATGAAGGTTAATAAATTATTATTATTATTATTATTATTATTATTATTATTATTATTATTCCTGTTTGCACACGGGCGGCTGACACCCACGCGGCAGTCCTGAGCTCCATATAGCTTTGAACAAGAGTTATACCATATTAAATTTTATATTGGGTGTGGAAAATTTCAAAATATCTTACATAAAATAGTTTCATAAAATTTCCTTTTAAAAACTAGGGCAAATTAAATTACTTCTTCTAAACACCGCAAAATTAATTAAAATTTTGCGGTTTCAAATTCCATCGTAAAGATTCCTGTTTAATAAATGTGTCAACGAACCGCCCACAAAACTTCCGACAAGAAAGGTCTAAAGTTAATTGTCCAAAATAAGCCATTGACCTATATAGAGTAGGACTGTGCTAGTAGGACAGCCATAACTCATTGTGGCAATACAAATAGGTTATTGCGGGAGTGACGTTTATGACCTTGTGCCATAAAACGAATTTAATAATTGATGTTGTTTTAGTTCCAGGAAATGATTAAATGGCAGCATGGTTTTGGTATTATAAAGAAAAGAAAGCTTTAGTTGATTCTGTTAAAAAATTATCAATACAGCTTTCTGTATATACAAGGTGTCTCAAAAGAAATTTTATATTTATTTAGCTTACTGCGTGAACGCAACGTATCCGAGGGGCGCGGGGGTTATGTCAATCGGTAGCCTGGCTCTTGGGAATTCAGTCGCTATGGAGCGTTTCTCGGGAGCAGACCGCGCGTTATGCGTGCGAGAGTTTTACAAAAACGGTGATTCAGCGACTGTAGCGCGTAAAAAATTCTGCAGTATTCGAGGTTTTCGCCACTTAAATGATGCGCCAAGCATTCCTCTCATTCGACATTGGGTTAAAAAGTTTGAAGAGACTGGTACAACGCTGGATAAATCAAAATCCGGGCGACCTAGGTCATCAAGAACGGTAGAAAACGTGGAGAATGTTAATCAGTCTGTTCGTGACGACCCGAACCTTTCAATTCGGAAGCGCGCAAGTGCTTTAAATGTGCATAGATCATCATTACATCGCATTATGCACAAAGACCTAAAGCTGCACCCCTACAAAATTCAATTGGTGCAAGAATTAAAGCCCCAAGATGCCAGTCAGAGGCTTAATTCTCAGGCAAATTGATCTCCCGGAGAGGTGACATAAATTGGCCTCCACGCAGTCCAGATTTAACCCCTATGGACTTTTTCCTATGGGGTTATCTTAAATCTAAAGTTTACGCCACTAAACCGACTTCACTGGCGCATTTGAAAGAAAATATCCGTCACGAAATGGCAGCCATCCCTGAGTCCACCTGCCGAGACGTCATAAGTAATTTTACTGTTCGATTAAATGAGTGCTGAGAACGCGAGGGTCTACATTTAGACGATATTATTTTTAAGAAATAAATCCCCGAAAAGTGTATTTTAATAATTAATAAACATTTTTTCTATATACGGCTTACTTTTTTTTTAATCGATCCACTAAATATAAAATTTCTTTTGAGACACCTTGTATTAGGGAGACCGGAAATGAAATCCATTATTTTTGAGTACAAAATAATTTTTTGCTAGTAATTTTTGTTATGTACACGTGGGCAGCTTTTAAATTTTTACAAAAACTAAGAAAGAAAAAATATTTTTTGGAACAAACTGTTTTATTGCTTTTCAAAATATTCGCCTTTAAGATTTATACACTTTTGCATGCGTTCAAATCAATTCTCGAAACATTTTTTCCACTCTGAAGTTGGTATCTCACAAACTTTGTTTTCAAAGGCTTCGAACAGCTTCTTGAGGTAATGAAAAGCGCTGTCCACGCATTTTTTGTTTGACATTGGACAAAAAAAGTTGTTCGGGGATAAATCAGGTGAATACGAGCAATGAGACATTAGTTAGATGTTTTTCTTCTTCAAATAATCAATTGTTAAACGTGCTGTGTTGGAGCTTGCATTGTCATGATGAAGAATGATGCGACGTTTTTGGTTGTTTTTCCTGATTTTGTCGACTTCTGGTAAACAAATTGTTGTGTACCATTCAGCATTAACTGTTCTCCGATCCTCTAAAAGAATGGTTGCGACATGTCCAGTACAACCGAAGAAACAAGCGATCATTTCCTAGGAAGTGCTTCTTGAACGAACAACTTTTGGGGGTTTCGGTTCATCTTGGAAGAACCAAACAGTGGATTGTTGCTTAGTTTACGGTTTATATGAATAAATTAAAGTTTCGTCACCTGTAACGATACGGATTTTGCAGTGCCTAGGTTGATTTTTTTAGCATTCTCTTACACCAATCAACACGAGCCTTTATTTGAGCTTCGGTCAAATTATGTGGAATCTATCGGGAACAGATCTTTTTCACAGCTAAATGTTCATGAAAAATCGAATATATTGCAATCTGTGATATGCCAAAGGATGCCTCGATCTCACGGCAAGTCACATGCCGATCTTCTTCAATCATTTTGCACACAGCATCGATGTCTTTTTGAATTACAACTGCTTTTGGTCGACCTTCACGAGATTCATCAGTGACGGACGTACGACCACGACGAAATTCTGCAAACCAATTGTAAACAGTCTTTTCTGATGGTGCTTCATTATCAAAAGTTAAACGAAGCGAATCTATACATTGTTGTTGAGTTAGGCCTTTACTAAAATCGTAAAAAATCATCTAACGAAAACCTTCACGAGTAATATCCATTTTTTCACAAACTTTTTTTTTAACCCTCGCTGTCAGCAAACTAATCGATCAATTTATAAGCTGCCACTGATTTTACAATAACAAATGTCAAATTTTACGAATATAGTAATGACAATTTTGGCAATTTCAATATTGCCATCTAGTGGTCGTTTGCAAAAATATAAAAGGTAACCCTTCATGTTGGCATCGCCGATTTTCAGCATCTCGCTCAATGCAAGGTTTTTCATCATTCTGGTCTTTTGTTTGTTTATCTTGAGCCCTACATTTTTAGCTGCCTCATTCAGTTCCTGCAGCATTTGGAGTGCAACATGAAATAAATCTAACACGAGAACAATATGATTTGACTATACTTCTTTTTAATTCCATATGCAATAAATTAAAAATATTTTCGTTATCAAATCACATGCGCCCCAAATTTTTTTATCGCGTCACAGGACTCATGAATTATTTGGTAATATTTGCGAAATATTTACACGATAATTATACGTGAAAATAGAATTTTGTTATAAATAATATGCTAAAAGGTTATCAAAAACTCTCTGAAGGAAATTGCTAAAACTGCGTTGTTAATACATTTAAAAAGTTCCAATGTTATGATTATTTAAAAATTAAGTAATGAACATTTACAGAATAAAATTAGCGGTAAATAAGATAATTTTTGACGAAAAAGACTACGTGATTTTTGACACGAACGTCAGAAAAACATATCAACATTAATATGTATAAATAAAATTATCAACAAACTTTATTTTATTAACCTTTACATTTTTATAGACTGCAACTAATTATTTTCAAACTGCAAATTTGCAATTAGAGCCGTTGACTTGTTATCAATCTTTAAATGTGAATGCACTTATTAAGGTCTTTTAGTTTTTGATTTGTTAATAAGATCAGTTATTGCTCCCAAGAAAATATTTTAATCTTCAAATGATGTTTATAAAAAAGTTAATCTTTCATTTTGTATTTGTAAAATCTTCACGCAGATGATTCGTGATCATATTTAAAAAATAAAAATTTTGTTTTTCCTATAAATATTGTAAAATAATAATAATCATCGACATGTTTGCTATGTCCAAATTTATCCTTCCATCTTGATTTAGGCTGAGCTATATTTTAGAGTCGATTTGTTTGTGGGTGTAGACAAAATTGAAAGGGTCAACACATATAAGTATTTGGGAAGTGTACTACATGACACTGAAAAGGATTCCCGTAAAATTAGAAGCCGAATAGCGACAGGTCAGCTTTTGGTAAAATGAAGAAACTACTAACATCTCCCGACTTACCAAACGAATTAAAGCTTCGATTAGTGAAACGCTACGTCTTCCTAATAGTGTTGTATGGTGTAGAGCAGCGTTTCTGAACGGGGGGGCCGCGAAGTCATATAAAATCGAAGCATGAAATTATAATAGATTATATATATATATATATATATATATATATCTACAGGACCGGCGGTTGGGAAACACTGCTCCAGGTAACTATCTGACAGATAAGGTTATATGATACTTTCTGTGCTGAATAAATGTCATCCCGTCTTTCAATACAAATGTATCTATCGGATAGTTATCTAACGGATAATGAGACTGATGTATTGAATTCACTGCTTGGTGATGACATTTATTCAGAAGATAAAGTTCCAGATAACATTATCTGTCGGATAGTTACCTAGTGGTTTAAATGAAGGTGGAAAGACCGGGCCTTAAGGTCATAATGCCCGGGGGGGGGACCTTAGCCCTCCAAATGAACCCGTAAATAAAAAAATTAACCTGTATAAAATTCTCGAGAGATAACTCCATTATACTTCCATAGTAATTTTCATCCCTTTCTGAGATCTCAGAATTATCATTGATAGCCCAAAAGTCATCCTATTATCACCTCTGTCCTCCCATTTTACCATATAGGCCGTAATTTCTCCAACGCTATAGCTCGGAAATTTTAATAAATACTCAATCAAAATGTATTACTATTTATATAAAGATACAAAGTAACAAAATATAAACTATT
Organism: Liopterus haemorrhoidalis; assembly: GCA_963971575.1. Classification (NCBI taxonomy): domain Eukaryota; kingdom Metazoa; phylum Arthropoda; class Insecta; order Coleoptera; family Dytiscidae; genus Liopterus; species Liopterus haemorrhoidalis. The sequence continues at coordinate 51,862,093 of OZ020612.1, forward strand.
TTAGATCATGTAGTACCAAGTAACTTCCAAATTTAACCTTATACCTCATCTTCAATAATAAAAAAATAGTGTATTGGGCCTGGTAGTTCAATTTCAACCACCTGTATACTACTGATAAAATATTAATATACTATGTGTTTATTCTCATAAAAAATTATTTTAAGCAATTCTGTTCCTTATTTATTAATTATTAATGACTAGATTCCTTAATGAGCTTTATCAGGATTAACCATCTTGATATGTAGTGATACGTGATTTTTGCAAGTGGCGTCTTCATTTTTTTCTGACGTTTTTAGTTATTTTTAAGTGATAAAAGTGCAGAAAATACTTGAAATAGTGTGTTATAGTGTGGACTTTAGTGTTTGGACTCCATGCAGACCAAAATTGGAGCGACTGGAAAGGTGTTTGTAGAAATTTTTGTTAATTTTATAATGTAAGTCATTGTTATGTAGAATGTGCTTCTATGGACAATATAGAAACACATATGTACATTCATACACTATCGGCTATAACTAGAGAAACAAAACTATTTTTTAAATCATTTTCATAAATCCCGATTATTGACTAAATGAATATTGAATTATATTTGTATAGCAACAACAATTTATAAGTTAAACGGCTCTTAAAAATATTTGTTGTACTGGTACAATAAATAAAATAATTAACTTTCTGTTGCAGCAGACCATCTGCATATTTCTTTTGTAAGACTTAATAAAACAATTAAAATAAATCAATTTTTTGTGGTTGAATTTTTTCCTTTGCCCTAACTCCCGTTCTTGTCCCGATTTAGAGTTTCATAATTATGGTAAGCCTATATATATATATATATATATATATATATATATATATATATAGGGGAGCCGCCGACAATATTTAAGTTATTTTGGGGGTCCCATGTCAGAAAAGGTTGAGAAACACTGATGTAGAGGCCTAGACTTTAACTAAAGAGTTAGCTAACTAACTAGTTTAACTAAGTAGGAGAATAGATGCCTTCGAAATATGGATTTACAGAAGAATATTACGCACTTCGTGGTCCAGCAGAACGAAGAAGTATTCACTACGATGGGAAAAAACTATAACTAATGTTCCAAATTAAAAAGAAGAAGTTGGATTATCTTGGCTATGTAATGCTTAATAATAAATACCATTTATTAAATTAATAAAGGAAGGAAAAATAAATGGCAAGAGACCATCAGGCAGGCGACGAATAGTTGTCGAACGTAGTAGTTGCCAAACTTGAGAGAGTAGTTCCGAATATAGCATAGATCTTTTCAGGACTGTAGCATCCAAAGTTAAGATTGCTACTTTAGTGGCCAACCCCCGAAGCGGAGATGACACTTGGAGAAGAGAAAAAGATGTTTAAGGTGGCCAGGCCTCTTCTGTAACTTCGACAGCCAAGGTTACTTTTATGCATACTGTATTATAGGAACTTTCGACGGAACACTGTAAAAATAATTGTTGAAAAGACATACTTGCTGCTGATGAGGGTTGCCTGGCAGACCGAAATTTTAACTAACTATTTGAAGGAAAGTTTCAGAGTCATTATTTAATATTTAAACCAGAAATGTGCTGTAGAGAATGAAATGTAATTTACTTGTATATTCTACGTGTCATCTACCGTAATCTATCTTGTAGTTTGTCCTACGTTAGTCCTATGTGTTACTTTGTGTTTACAATTGAATCTTAACCTAAAATTGGTGCAATTTTTTTAAAATATAATGAATGTATTTTTATTATAGGTACTTTCACTGCCAATAAACTGCACTTTTTTGTAAACAATTATTTTCCTGTTTACAAATCCCAAGTTTATTAAATTCAGTGGAATTATGATGGACGAATAAAAATAATATAAACGTAGTACACATTTCTTTCTTTATTGATAAATAAATATAATTATTATACAAAAACAATTAGTTCATTAGAGATACGATTAATTTATTAGAGATTTGCCTCTTTAATGCCCTACTGCTAAAACGAAGAATAACTTTATTCAGTGAAAATTTCATCCCCACTCTATATTTCTGTAACGCATTTTTCGGACCATAAGACGCACCCCAAATTTATGAGACAATTTTTAGAAAAAATATTTATTATTACGATATCTTGTACTAGAAACATTCTGTTCATCTTCACTCTCTGTGCTATCACTCGTCTCGTTAATCTCACTGTTCGTATTATTTTCGTCTGAACTATTGTTGTCAATCTCTTCCAAAAGCAAGTCATCTTCGATACTATCCAATGCGTTGCTTATACCGCATTTCTTAAAAGTCTTCATAATCGTCTTTTCTTTTACAGCTTCCCAGGAATTTTTTATCCAGGTACTTCTAAAATTCTCATTCGTTCATACGTCCTGTTGCTGTAACATCGTGATTTGGCTTCATCATTCGTTTGTTCTACTCTTCCCACATAAAATTATTAAATGGTTTATTAATCGACACATCCAAGGGTTGTCGTTGTTGTATTATATTTTCTTGGTTGATTCTGTTTTATGCGCTCTGAACTGATTCCACACTAACATCGCACACTTTTTGAACAACGTAACCTATAGGGGAAATATTTTAAAATCGTAGCGCTGTTGCGGCATACTTGGAACTTCCAAAATAGACATTCATTATAAATAATCATATGGGCAACAACGTGAATTTTAATGTTTACTGGTGGTTTTTGTAATTTTGCTATAATATTAATATGTGCTTTTATGCAAAGTAATCAGTGAGATATTATAACATCAAATATTAATAAATAAGAATAATTTTAGGCATGTTTTTATTATTTTTTTAGGATGAAATGGATTTCTTTTAATCCACGAATTACACTCAGATACACAGCAATAATAGTTCGACTCTAACAGGATTTTTGTCGTCTTCCAATTTAGTTTAAGGTTATTTTCACTTATTATCACTTGATCAACGATCGAGTAAGAGATTAAGTAAGAATCACTTGATACCAGTAAAAACAATTTAAAACTGATTTTAAAATAATATAAAATAACATAAAACTTAACAAAACGTATCAATATAACAATATAATAACAACTAAATTATAGTAAAATGCAAAAATATATTTTGATCCCATATAACTCATTGTAAAAATCGCGATATAATGTCTATTTCTGTAGTTGCTTAAAATCCCACCAGATGTCATATCGCTTAGCAATTTTTCCCTATACCTTCGGACCATAAGTGGTACCTCAATTTTAAGTTGATTTTGCTGCGTAAAAAGGTGAATCTTATCGTAAGATACAGTAATATATGATATGTTTACCTGACGTGCTCATTTTCCACGCGAAAGCTACTGATAGAAACGCCACAAAGGGGCCCAAATACTGACAACTAATAACAGCTAACTACATAAACAAAGAGTGCAGTCAATTCGGGTCTAGCCTGGACCTATAAACACTATTATTTCAATTATCATAACGTCAACTTAAACTCATAGTTGACCTCATCAATTATGACGGATGATCGTTTATCCGGTTTGAGTATGGCAAGTGTGCACAGGGAAAGACTTATAACAGAGTAAATTTGATAGAAAAAGTCATTAAATCCAATTTGCCAATTTATCGATGATTGCAGACGCCTTCAAATTATATTTAAATAGTGTTCTGTATTTGATGAAAGTTTATTTAATAAATTACTAAATATTTTCCAAAACATGCCTACATATTTTGCTCTCCTTGAGCTTTGCCAACGGAGTGGCCGAGCGCATTAAGTCGTGCGGTTTGTACTGGTAGAAACAGTATGGACTCTGGGGGCGGAGGTTCGAGCCTCCTTCGCTGGTGATATTATCCGGGTGAGAATAATATGTTTACAATACTCCCATTTTCACAATCATTCACCCCTCATCCAGGTGTAGGAGCTCGCCCCCTGGCATCGGCGATTAACATCGTTGCAGAAATAGACCCATGTAAAATAAATAAATGTTCTCCTTGAAAAAAAAATCTGCGGGCGCCCATGTGGCTGGTGGCTAAATAAAGCGATTTAACTCGAATTATGCATAACTTGGGTCAAAATAACATACAAAAACATATAATTTTAATTTGAATTGGGTATAACACGAGTTAAATCATTTAACTCCTTTAGCAACCGGCCATAACCACTTATTTTAAGTTGAATTAACTTTCCAAAATGAATATTTCTGTTTGCAAAAACATCTTCTATCCTTATACGTGAACAATATTGAAGTTAAGTTTCCATTGTTTACTTGAACTGGCCAACATAACGGTTTAAAAAGTAACCATTAATATATTTGACATTTTATGGTCATGTTCAACCCTTTGAAAGTGGATGTATTAACTTGTCGCACACGACAGCTGCTCGACTGCGCGGAGACATTCTTTGGAGAATGGGATTCGATATGGGTCATACAGGTGGTTTGTGAGAGGAAGCTCGCCACTCGCCAGGTGGTGCGACGATCAGGATATGCATCTTTACAAACGGTAAAAGCTGATATGGTTCCGTTAACCCTGCGATTCTCAATAGTTTCACAATCGAAGGGTAGTACCAGTGACAAAAACTTATGTAAATAAATAATTCTAATGCTAAATAAATATACACTGCCGTCCATAAGTTTAATCGCACCTTAAAAAAATAAATAAACGCGTTTAAAAGTAATTAGATAAATATATGACAAGTTATGAGTTAAGAGGTCGTGTTGCGATTAAAAAACCACGTCTTACGAACGTCCATAAGCTAAAAAGGTTAGCCTGAACCAAAGAGCATAAAAATTGGACGATAGAAGAATGGAGAAAAGAAATGGATCAAAATTTGAAATTTTTGGCAATAAACCCCGATCATTTGTTCATGGTCAGGCAGGGGAAAGGATGCTGGAACAGTATATTACTCAAACTGTAAAGCATGGAGGTGGTAATATAATGGTTTGGGGTTGTTTTGGTGGTGGTCAAGTTAGGATAATCGTCAAAATTGACGAAAAAATGACGAAAGAGGTGTATTTGCGGATTTTAGACGAGAATGTTTTGAATTGTGGAGTAGAACTGATTGGTGAAGGGTTCGTGCTCCAGCAAGATAATGATCCCAAACACACTGCCAAAGTTGGTAAAGAATACCTAAATATAAAATCCGAGGAAGGACTCTTAAAGTTAATGATTTGGCCACCACAAAGTCCGGATTGTAACCCTATAAAATTACTATGGGATCATTTAGACAGGCAGGTGCGAAAAAAACCTCCAAGGGGTAAAAATGACCTTTGTATATCACTCCAAAATATTGATGGCCAATATTTAAACAAATATAATTGATAGCATGCCGCGTATTTATTAGAATTATGAAAGCCAGAGGTGGTTATTTTGACGAAAATTCAATTTGAATATTATTATTTAATTCTATGTGTAATTTTTAAGATAATTGTAATTTTTTAAATTAATTTTTATTAAACAGACCTAAAATTATCTATTTATTTTATTGGAACCCTAAGTCAAAGACTATATTTCTTATAAAAACTACTATTAGGTTAGGTGCGATTAAACTTAGTGTATGTACAAAGGGAGTATATGTACAAAGTATAAAAAAAGAAATAAATAAAAAAAAAAAGAAATTTGTTTTGTAAAACTTAATTAATAAGAAAGTATTTTTTATCCTACACTATCCGAAATCAAACTTTCGTGTTTTTGTAGACGCGCTGAAGTATGCAGTGAACGCTTGGGACGGTAAAACACCGTTGACATTCACCAACAGATGGCACTTCAATCAAAACATTGCTATAATAACTTGGACAAATCACACAAGTATAAGAAACGGACATTTCATATGTAATAGCTATTTGTGTATTAAGAGCGCCAAGTGGCGTATTGCCGTTCTAAAAATACAGACGCCGCGCGACGCGCAGCTGTAATCTCTTGAGAAAGGCATACATGACACTATTAATTATCATTTATTTTTATATTAACCCGATCCCGAAGGATTTTTAGCTAAATTTAAGAAATATATTTAATTTAATTTAATTTAATTTTTTGTTGTGTGCATGAAATGTCACTGTCACTGTTTTGCATAATTTTCGAATATTTAAATGAAATAAAATTAACTTAACGGTTTTCTTTAAAATTAAAATTTTATTGCAACAAACGTATAAGCTATTCCAAACCTTTAAGCGGAACTAACTGGAATTTTCATTTTTGTAAAATGTCATGAGCTCTCTTTTTAAGGTTTGAAGAGGGCTTTTGCTAAACAAAATGATTAAAAGCCTGACTTAAACAGTAAAAGTTACTAGAATTGCAAATCTAGTTCCGCTTAAACAAAAAAAACAGGCTATAGAACGAATTAATTATATCGAAACTATTTACACGTTGTCCTGGAAACAAGGAAATGGTATATGAAAACGAGTCAATCGCGTATTAGCGGTGGAAGGGTAGTCCAATTGCTTCTCGGGACATGGTGTGGCAGAACCATAACTCAGTCAAAACTATAATTTAAACTATTAGCGGTGGTTTTTTTTTTGATCTTTTAGGTTACACTGAGTGAATTTATTTACTTGGTGATTTAAATCGCATGGTAATAGTTCTCGGCAAATGTCAATTTTGGTTTGTTTTCGCAGAGCGCAAAAGCCTATTTCGTATTGTGAATGTAGGAAAAAGTTTTGAAAGCACTGTTATAAGCATGTGCAGGCATTGTACTTGTAAGGTTTTAAAGTTATTTAACACGTGACTTAAGGGCAGTACTGGTTTGAACGTGTTTTTAAATTACAATCCGGAGTAAATTATGTTTCCTGTCACATTTCTCCGAACATAAAATGTGTTCGACTTAAGAACACTCACAGTCATTTAAAATATTCAGATAGGAAGAGGAAATGCAAAAAAAAAGAATAACACAAAACAAATAATAAATTCTAATAACCGAAAATCGGAATGGTCGGAATTTTGACGAGTCTGTAGTAATGACCAAAATAAGTGAAGAAAGCTTACCAGGTCTACAAATATGAAATGCGGATTTTTTTTTTTTTTAAATAAAACACATAAACTCAAAAGAACAGTAAAAGTTTATTTATTCAAAGTATGCTCCATTAGAAGTTATACATTTTTCCCATCTTTCAGGCAATTTGTGAATATCTCGCCAGTAGAACTCTTCCCCTTTCCCCGCAAACCATTCATCTAGTCATTATTTCACATTTTCATATGAACAAAAGTGCTGCTCGGCAAGTGCTCAGTCGGCAAATGGTTCAATTCGATCAGTTGTTGTTGGTAGCGTTGGGTATTAACCGTTTCACCAGGTTTTAACAATTCATAATAGACCACACCCTTTTGGTCCCACCAAGTACAGAGTCTTTTTGCAAAAGCGATTCGTTCTTGCAGTTGATGTGGATGGTGAGCCTGAGTTCACCCATGATTTTTTGCGTTTGGATTTTCAAAATAAATCAATTTTTCATCGCCAGTAATGATACGATGCAAAAAAGACTTTCTTTTGTATCGTGCAAGCAAAATTTCACAAGTCTTTTTGCGTTTTTCCATCTGCCTCTCATTCAATGCATGTGGAACCCATCTGCCGACTTTCTGGATCTTACCCATCTCTCGTAGGCGATTGGAAACAGCTTGTTGATTAACGCCTAACTGCTCTACTAGTGGTTTTTGTGATTGACTATAGTCTCCCTGTAGCAATGTTTCCAATTTTGTATCTTCATATTTTTTTGGAGGTTTTCCATGTTCTTTGTCTGTAAGATCAGAGTCACCACTTTTGAAACGCCGAAACCATCGTTCACACGTATCTTGCGATGGAGCATATTCTCCATAAGCTTATCGAAGCAGTCGGTATGATTCAGCAGCAGTTTTTTTTCAAATGAAAACAAAACAATAGTACTGTCCGCGAATGCTCTTTATTTGGCACAAAATTTGACATTTTTAACACAGTAAAACAAAACTATATGATCACTTTTCAAATTATAACCTATACGTATTTGACACTAAATGATAACTTAACAAAACGCCATATGTGTTGAAACTTTGAACTATACACACTGTTTGCGCGGCAAGTTTGAAAAATATCCGCATTTCATACTTGTAGACCTGGTAATCAGTTTCGTGCACTGGGAGTCTATTCTGAGTCAAAAGACATTAAATTTTACTTAATCTAACCCTTAAAATACAATTTTTTTTATATATTCTAATCAGCACCAAAATGTACTTAATCAAACCATTAAAATATTTTTTTTCAAAAGAACACGCAATTTATTTTATGCCAACTTGTAAAATAATAATTTTTAATTTTAAACAAAACAAGACTCTAGCTCTTATAGTTATGGCCCCAGTTGTCAAAAGCCCTAATTGTGAACGGCCCGAATTGTCCATGGCCCCAGTTGTGAAAAGCCCCAATTGTGTAAGGCCCGAATTGTCTTACGGCCCTAGTTGTCTGGTTACCGTGCAAAACAGCTTATTTCAATTAATTTAATTTTATTAGTTCTTATGTGTTGAATATAAATAAGTTAAATAGCACTGAAGCAATTATAAAAAAATAAATAATATTCTTCTCATTAAATTACCGGCTGTCTTGTCTTCTCCACTCAAGAGTGACACAACACTGTTCAAAGTGCCCTATCGATGAGTTACACAATACCAACACGAGGTGTTGAAAATCGGAACTTTCAATAGGTTACCGTAGAAACGACTATCGAAAAGCTTACAGAAGGTTCGGCATAACTGTGCAGTGTTATCTCTGAGTCGTGCAAGATTTTGTCACGTGACCACTGTGCACACTGTTCAAGAAAGTCAAAGACGAACGCTTTGTTCGTCTTTAATATTCTAACCTTTTTTTTGTAAACAAATAAATTATATGTGTTTGATTACATGAAGTCTGTCTCCTGCTACTTTGTACGATAATATAAAAATAACCCATGAATGTTTTGGGATGCTTTTAAGTAATATAAAAGAAATTTTATTTGATGAGGAAGACAATTCAGAAGAATTTTCCAAACCAGAGAATATTTTGGAAAATGTGTTTGAATATGCAGAAAATACTGTTCCAAACATGCCTAAAAATCAATTTAAAGTACATTTCCGCTTGTATCCAGAAAATCTGGAGTCTTTTTGGGTGTATTTACATGTTCCATCATGAGGTTCATGTCTGTACTATTTATTTTGCAAATGCTGCAGGCATATCTTGATTGTTTTCACTCATATTGTTTTGTAGAAATAATAACTTGTATTTTTACCGCGAAAAACACTATTGCACAGATTGCCGCACGATCTGAACTTGTGACGATTGTGCAACACAAACTGCACTGCACAATATTTGCCGAACGATCTTCGTGCAGCACAGAACATTATGTCATACATTTTTTGTGTAAATTATGCAGAATGTGTAGATTATTAGCTTATGCCGAACGCACATAGAATAGACCCCAGCTTGTACCAAATTCGAATTTTAAAGATGGCGCATATTTTAAATAACTAAATGACAAATGTTTAATAATAAATATAAATTTATACTTTCGTTTACTGCTCCATATCAAAGAGGCTCTGCATTGTATAAAATCTCTAGATTTCATATGTGAGTTTATATTTTCCTCCCTAATTCGTTAAAGCTTACAAAATAACCCTAGTTTTAGGGACTTTTCCCCTAATCTGGCAGCACTGCGATTAGCAATGGCCAGGACTTGGATAAGGCCTGTTTCCGAAAGAGCACAACTAATATTATTAGTATTATCAAGAATTTTGCTCTTTATAATACTTTTTGGTAGTTTTTATTTTTTATTGTACCAAAATGTTTTTTACATAACTGTAAAAATATACAACAGTTATATATCTACCACAAAGGGTTTCAAAACATTTTCAAAAATTCCTCTTACTTCTTTCTATTTTTTTTTTTACCTTCAAACTTTCTAATTTATATCACCTACTGTAAATTTTACAACCCTTTGCAGATTTTTAACCAATTCAATAACCGTTTCTCCCAAAATTTAACCCTAAATAATAAAATCAGTAGCAACTTTCTTTCGGTAAACTCAATAAAAGGATTCAAACGGTTTCGAAGTTTACTGTTGTCCGACAATATTGGTTTCTTTCTTGACCGATTTTACAATTCTTTTTGAAATGCCGATTGTAAACAGAGTATGACCGATGAAGTTGCAAATATTCTTTTACTTCTCGGAATTTTTTTGTATAGATCGGTTTAAGAGTTAACATTTGGCAGGTTTGTAAAGATTTTTAACCTATTTTATGAAATACAAACAATTTTAGAATTCCAACAAATATTTAGAAATATTTGTTTCATTGATTTTTGTATAACGTAACCAGTGGCAGCGAATGGCTTATTTGTATTCCCCTTCACTTATGAAAAAGACGCAAAGCTATATACTTGCCAAGGGCGCCAAAATCCTAATTACGGCTCTAAGCGTAATAGTTTTGTTAAGAACTATTGGTGTCTAAAAAATGTGAATAAAATCCCTGATAGACTGAAATCAACGCGCACGCGTATTATTCTGTATATTGGAGCAGTGGCGGCGCTAGCGGGGAGTCCGGGGTGGCCAGGCCTCCCCAAAAACTTGTCTGGCCCCCAGTTGCCCCCCCCCAGAATTGTTTGGAGAAAAATGTATTTTAGAAGTGAGGACCTTTTTTTGTAGGTCATCACTTGTATTTGCCCCCCCCCCAAATTTTACTAAAAAATTTCCTGGCCCCCTCATATTTTAAGAGCTAGCGCCGCCACTGACTTGGAGGCTATATCTGTTTTTTTTTTCAGCATCATATTTGCTTTCTACACGTTTAAGGTGACGATATACGCAAGAAAAATAATTTTTGTCTGCCTGTCTGTCCGAGATTCACGCAAAAACGGCTGGACATATTTTTACGTAATTTGTCATGATGATACAGTAGGACCAATGTTCTATATGGCATCATAAACATTTTATTATAAGAGGATGTTCCGGGGTTAAAACTGTTTACTAAAAAAATATCTCCCTAATTATTGACTTAACAGAAAAATGTATTTAACAAAAACTGTTTATAATAAGAAAACAAATCTTTAAATATTTTCAATTGGATGAATATCCCTAAATCTAAAATTTTGAAATATCTCTCTTATTATTGACTTCACAGTAAAAATGACGAAAACTGTTTATAATAACAAAAAAATAAATAAATAAAAATTGTTCTGTGATTTTTTTTCAATTGGATGATTATTTGGGGAGTTACGGGGGCACTCTTAAACTAAAATCTTGATATATTTCACTTATTTACTTTACATCAGCGGTTCTTAAACCGTGGTCCGCGGACCCCTGGGGGTCCGCGTAGCCATTACTAGGGGTCCGCGAAACAATTTTGACATTAAATTTACATCCCCCAACTTTTCGCTTTTATTCAAATAACTAATTTAATAAAAATCCTACATGGTCAGGACTTTTTGTATTTGTTGTTACCTAACTAGTTATTGACATAACTAAAACATAATTAGGAAAAATTTAATTGTTTTTATTCAACTGTAAATTATTTACAAAACACATATTATAATAAGATCTATTTTGACAAATATTTGATCAAGAAATGTTTGTATGAGCTTAACTTATTATAATTTGTAACTTTTCAATTCTTTTTACTACTATTTTTATTCATTTTATGTTTTTTATTCTATATGCTAATAAAAATGTTCATCTCTATAAATGCGCAAGATCATTTATTAAAAATCCAGCGATACATTTTTACCAATATTTATTATAACGTAGTGCCTATGAGATTATTGAGCCAGAAATTAAGTCTTAAGAATGCCGACCGGCGTAGCGTAATGGTAACACATGTGCTCTGCGTTGCGAAGGTCTCGGGTTCGAATCCCGTTCAAGCATGGAAATTTACTCAAATAAAAAATTGTCCTGGCTAATTGCCACAGCAGCAAAGGCCATAAAATTAAAAAAAAAAAAAAGTCTTAAGAACGACGTAAAATGCCTAGGGTATGGATGGGGTCTGCAAAAAAAAAGTTGTTCAAGAGGGGGCCCTCGGACTACATAAGTTTAAGAACCCCTGCTTTACATAAAAATGTATATAAGAAAATTGTTTAGAATGAAGAAACAGTGCTTTTCTATTCAATACAGATTTTAAAAATCATATAGAAATATTATTATAAATATTTGTATAATTTTATTACATTTCAGTAAATATTCTGATTTTATTGCAATATCAATAATATAATCGTAGAAACGCTTAAAATTTACTACATAATATCGGTGTTTAATCAATATTTGAGAGAAATGAAATTTTTGAAAAACAAAATAAAATCAAATGATTTCTTTAAATAATTAGCATTTCTGAAGGCCACTATCCTTAGTGTCATGGAAGTTCAATTCTAAAAACATGCTAGTTATTGTTTGGAAAACACTCGCGGATATTTTGAACAGTTTTTTCTATGATTAAGGCGATTCATTTATGCTCCAAGAAATACCTTGGTTGTGATTGATATGTTTATCTAATTTACTTCGCGTGTACAATTCTAACAAATTCATAGGCGCCGCATGAAATTATATAACTATCGCATTAAGGCGCGCATCGTTTACGGACGCTCTTTGGCAAAGAACAGTGAACGCATCTGGGCTCAAGTGTTGACTTGAGGTCCAAACTTGGGAATCTGGAAAGAAATCGTTCTACGAACAGGAAATGTGGAGTGCTTGAAAATAATTACCGGTCACTTTCAACACTTTGAAGAATCTAACGATGGCTTTATTCACAATTTTTCCCTCTATTTACTTTGTAGGGTTTTGTAGGTATGACCAAAAAACCCTTATACCGTCATTTTGTCGTCTGTCTGTCTGTCTGTTCGGTAACATTGTAGTCAAATGGCTAAACCTAGAGAGTTGAAATTTGGCATGCTTATACAACTCTTTGACCCGCACATAGGAAAAATACTAAAACGTCTAAAAAAAATATCCCGCTAAAAATATAAACAAATATGTGCTCATCAAAAAAAAAAATTTTTTTTTTTAGATTCCGAGTAGGGTATCAAATGAAAGCCCTTAGTACGTGGATTAACGATCAAAATTTTATTTTGTTGACGCGATTTTTGCCAAAATTGTGCAAAATTTTTTTGTCCCACACCCTGTAGCCCAGATGGTTTAAACTAAAAATCTAAGTAATGTACATTGGTGTGAACCGGAATAGTACAACAGGAATTTTTGATAGATTATGTTTTCGGAAAATAATGCATTTTTGTGTTTTTTGGTTGACGATGTACAATAGTAATGTAACACACTATAGTGGAAGGCGTACAGTCTGTTTCAAACGGTTAGGCGGAACTAAATGGGAATTTCGTTCTTTTAGGTTGTCACGAAAAGGGATCTTGCTTGGGTTATTTCATTTTTCACGTTGGAATGTTAAAATTAAAAATTCCAACAATGAAACCATGGAAACGAATGACATATGTCAAAATTAAATTATTTTTCTTACATATTTTAATGACAAAAAAATAAATAAATGGAATATTTGTATTAAGAATTACACAAAAAAATCAAAATATAAAGAAAATGACATTTTAAAATGATACTAACCTTAACCAAAAAGTTTTGTTGCAAGTATGATTTACAAAGCTTAAACAAAACGGCCGAAAAGCATGATTTAAACGATGAAAGTAACTAGATTGCAAAATCTAGTTCCGCCTAACCGTTTGGAACAGACTTTATCCTGGTCTAATGCTTGCTCGCTTCCTATGTAGTAAACTTGGGTTCGCTCCGGGGCAGAGGCGACAATTTAGTTTTTTGTTTTTTTTTTCATTCTTATTTTGTTTAAATTATTTTGTCAAAATTCTAATTATATTTTGGCAAATGTTGCATTTAATTTTTAAGAGCATAAATTTAATAATCAGTCGATTGAAATTGTTGGAATTATATTTTCATTCTATATGTCATGTATACGAAACCATATGGGCGGAGCATATTATTTAAATCAACCAATGGAAGCCATAGGCGCAATTTTCAAAATCTTAATGAACCTTGCCATATAAAAAAAATACTGCACATATTTAGAAACCTAAATAATGGTATTAGTTATTCTAATTAAAATTAACAAAAAAATATTTTAACATAAAATTTATTTTTAAAGCTCTTAGATTAACAGATGATAAATTATTTAAAAAATATCGTTCATTTTGCCGTGATTACTACAAAGCAAAATTTATCTTACACACTCAGCATGAAAATTCACACTTCACATCAATTTTTTTACTAGGGCTGAAAATAACACAAAATTATGGATATTTTTAGACGTGACACGGTACTTGAGCTAAGCTAGGTTTTTCCCGAATTTTGACACACCGAGCTCAAATGGTTCGCCATCACTGGTATGGGCTATTAGTTCGAAACAAAGCAAAAGGCTGCTGCTACCTTTTGAAAAAAAGTCAATATTTTTAGATACGCTACTGTTCTTCGTAAAATTTAACTATTACGCGTTATTGTCTACAAATAGCTGAATATAAAATTATACTTTTTTATAAGAAATTCCAAGTCTAAATTTGTATCGTGAATTCTTTTCATTACCAAATAACATGAAATGTTAATAAGTAATCGTCTGTCTGTCATTTCCTTGTTTTTTGTTGTTGTAATAGTATGAAGAATAAAATGCGTAGTAGAATAAATTTAAAATAAAAAAATAGTTGATGTGCGAGATTTAAATCGTAATAATTTTATTTTAATAATTTAAGAGCGAATTAATCCTGCAAAAGAGGATATGGAAGTTAATTTTAATCTCGTTTATAAAAAAATTACTATTATTCTATTAATCTTACAGGAATTCTGTGGATAACAAAAGTATTTTATTTGCAATGCAATGTTGAAGTTTTCTTATTCTTACTTAACTAACATAGGCATTCTACATATTAAGAAATTCTTTGCTAAAATATTGAAACATGTAAATCAGTATGTAAATATTTGATTAGAATTACACAACTGTAGTCACTTGTGTCATCTCATCTCATCAGTTGTTGTATAGTAAATAATCATTAATTTTTAAATGCATCGAGGCTAAGACAATCAATTCTAAAATTAGAACCATAACTACAGAGTATTCGAGAACTTGCCACGAAAATATTTTTTTGGGGCAGATTTGTAGTATCCGGAATATTGTCAAACGTTAAAGCAAAAATGTCTCTGCAGTTGAATTATTGGCAGAAAGTGAGAGTAAAAATTTGAATTATAAAACATGAATGTCGTGCAGAAAATGAACTACATGTAAGCGACAATGAAGATGAAGTTATTTTTTACCAATTTTGGCCAGAGTGGGCGAATTATTGACGAGCCCTTCATGATTGAATGGGCCAATTCTGGATACGAATATTTTGCCTCAAATACCGCAGAGGTAATTATAGGCAGAATCAGGCAACAGCGTTTGGAGTGTGGTTTTGCGTTTATTGCGTATTGCGTGGCATGCTATATACATGCCCATTCACACTGCTGTTTTCCGTTTGTCACTAGATTGCGCCAAATACTTCGACAGAGGATGTTTTTTTCCCACTCTGGGCTGAGCAGCTGACATACCTTGAGGTTATTTATTAGCTTGTCTTTTTAGCATTGCTTAGGAGCTCCCACACCTCTGCAGCCTCTTTCCAACTCTTAGTTCAGTTATCTTTTGGGTAACATAGTATTTGGCATTCTTTCTAATTCCTAATATTTGACGTGTCCAACCTATCGCAACTGAATTTGGTGCAGCATGGCCTCAATACTGACGATATCAGCTTTAGTTCAGTACATAATCTTGCCAATTAACTCTCAATATCGTCCCAAGGCATCTTTGGTGGAATCATTCTAGAGTTTTAATATACCGGCTATAGAGACCCCATGATTCTCTGCTGTAAAGTACAGGGCGTACATTTGCGAAGGCCTCGTATGCAGTGGATATTTTTTGTGACATATTATTATCTAACGAAATGTTGTAGGATAATATGCTACGTAGAAATGGTGGCCTTAAAGTTGAGTTTAGAATACTTAAAGAATCACTTTCATAATGAATTTTAAATTTTTTCTGATTGTAAAAGCGCCGTCCAAAAATTGAGTTGCCCTGAATTTGAGAAAAAGAATTATTTACTAATTTATGATATTATTAAAGATCTAAACGATCTCACGATCAGATGTAAAATTATAAAAATATGCTGGATTTTGAGTTCAACATCGAAGTCGATCTTCTAGCCAAAGAAACAGCTGTAAATGGCTCCCTCTTAAATATTCCTGTAAACAGTAATGAGATTATGTCAATCTTTAAATCTTCCATATACAACCAATGGCAACAAGAATACATAGATTATCTACAGTTCAAAGGATCATACTATGGTCAAATTCAACCTCTTCTTCCTAGAAAGCAGTGGCGCACCCGGGGGAGAGACCCGGTGGCCCGGGCCCCCCTTAAGAAGGGAGGAAATAATAATAAAAACACAAATACACTAGAAAATTTTAAAAATAAAGATGAATACCTTTTTTTTTAGGTCGTCACTTGTATTTTAGAAGTCAGGACCTTTTTTTAGGTCATCACTTGGAACCTTATTCATAATTTAAAAATTTTGTCTTCCGGGCCCCCCCAGCAAAAATTCCTGGGTGCGCCACTGCTAAAAAGCGTTGGTTTTCTTTTCAACAAAGCAGATCTTTTATATCCACTTTCATCTGGCTTAGATTTAATCACATCTTCTCTCCATATCATCTGCATAGAATTAATATGGTTTCGTCTCCTTTCTGTCCGTGTGATAATTTGTTAGCGATTCAAACCATTTATTGTCCGAATGCCCAATTCATTGTCGCAATCGTAACTTATTCATACAAAATTTAGTTTTCCAAAAAATACCCTTACCTTCCAATATTCGGACGCTTCTTACTACTAACTCTCTAGATATTTATGAAATTATTTATAACTATATTAAAGAAGAAAATATCAAATTATAAATGTAATTTTAAAAACCTGGAATGTATTTATTTATATCTGGCTAATAGCCAAAGCTGCTAAAGCCAACAAATAACAGGAAAATATATATATATATATATATATATATATATATATATATATATATATATATATATATATATATGCTACGTAAGTACTTGAAAGACGTTACATTAATTACGTCTTGGCCATAATTGTTTGTGGCGCATAATTTGTTTGATAACTTATATTCTCACAAAAAAAATAAATTTTGTTAACCTTTCTGGAAGCAAAATTTATGCAGTGGACGGCCTTTCTCCGAAATAACTCCTCGAGACAAGGAAGAAAATTTATGCCGATATGCTGAGAAAAACTAGTGTCAGGAAAGTTTTTGGTCTAAAAAAAAAACATTCCTCATTCATTTGGGGTTCATTCCATTCGGCGCTTGAGGCGGTTGCCTTTCTGTCTCGCCTATGGGTACGGTCGTTAATCCGGACGTTCGTGAAAATCAAATGAATTCCGCACTGCGTATGTATTACATGTGTCTAAATGCGCAGTAGAAGGGTTAAATTAACCCTTTCTTAAGTACCACAACGTATCCCTTCAAGTTACGCTTAAAACTAATTCGTTAATAGTTTAGATTAATGAAAGAAAAAGAAACAAAAACATGTTTGCGAACAAAAATACGTATTATGTCATAATGTATTCATATTACATAATAATATGTATCATCCAACCATGCTAGACATAACCTATAAACTATTAAACCTCATAACTGTACATAATTTAAAACATAATAAACGGAACTTGATCATAGGTTTCGATAATGATAGGTTCAATCACGTGTTTTGGTTGTGATTTTATGGCGTCGTTACCGGCGTTTAGAAGGTGGCAAAATGGTCAATCACCGGAAAAGTAACCGAGAAGGCCGAATTGTCGATTGACATACTCACACAAACATATAACTAGATGTCCTTTTCGAGTGTAATCACCTCAGAATTCCAAGCATTCTTATTTATTGCTCATTGCTAAACCAGATCGGAAATTCATTTGGTAAAAAAGTTATTTGCTCTTTTAAGATTAATATATTATAATAATATCAAAATAGATTTTTGCTTCGGGGAAGGATTTTTAGATAAATAAGTGCGGTCAACGATTTTTTGAAGGTTTTTTACTAAGCATATTTACTTAGGAAAAGTTTCAAACGAATTTATGTAAATTTTTTACGCAGTTGAATTAATTCTTCATCCTCTTTATGAACTGTCAGTCGATTTGACTTTTAGCCTTACTAACATCTCCTTTTGATATATTAATTGTCTTCCCATGTATTCCCTTATTTGTTAGATCTTCGGTTAGTTGATCTCTACATCTCTTGCGAGGTCTTACTAACTAATTTTCCTTCCTATATCTTCTTTAGCATTCAGTCCTGCTTCGTGTGATTTCAGCAAGAAGGTGCTACATCTTACACAGGATGAAGCACAAGAGAATGTTTCCGGACCGATTAATCTCTAGAAGCGGTGATAAGATATTTTATATAAGTTTAATATCCATGTACCTGCGAGAGAGACTCGTTCCCAGTCGTTATTTTATTACAGAAGTCATGCGACTAATTATGGGTCTAATACTTACGTTGATAGACTGTCTAGAACATATAATTCATTAAATAACAGCAATACCCTAGATCTGTTCAACATGTCTTTTAACGCATTTATTAACGAAATAAAATCACTTATTTTTGCCTGATTATGTATTTTTCTTTTTTTTACTATGTATTAATTTTCCACTATGTATTTTTTCTACTAAGTTTTTTCTTTATTATGTATTTTGTTTTATGTTATATTTTTTATTTGCTATTTGGATTTTTATCTGTAAGTAAATTTCGTAAATAAATAAATAAATAAATAAATAAATAAATAAATAAATAACTAAATAAATAAATAAATAAATAAATAAATAAATAAATAAATAAATAAATAAATAAATAAATAAATAAATAAATAAATAAATAAATAAATAAATAAATAAATAAATAAATAAATAAATAAATAAATAAATAAATAAATAAATAACGACAGGCCGCCAAGATCTCCAGATATGACTGCTCCAGGATCTATCAAGCGGGGGTTGTCGTAAAGAGCGTCTATAACAACAAGCTAATGTTGATTGAAATACTTGACAATATTCGAGCAGCAATAGTTGGAATTTTGCCTGAAATTTGTGTAAATGTTATGGGAAATGCTCTTGAAAAAACTTGCAGTTGTGTAGCAGAGGTGGGCATTTGGCTGACATTAAATCCCACAATTAATTACAAGGTCCAAATGAAGCATTTTTATAAAAATATTTACTGTCTTGTATTTATTATAAGAATTTGAAATGAAAGATATTTTTTTATCCAGGACCGCCACGTGGATTTCAGTCACCCGTGTGTAAACATTAGACCACCCTCTATTAGAATCGAATCCAAATGCCGCCCGTGTGCAAACTTCTACAAGACCGTGGGCCTCTACTATTAGGATTATATTAAAATCAATCAAAAATGTCGGAGATTCGATTTTTTCATCTTTTAAAATCTAGAGATTCTACTCTTTCATTTTTTCAAATCCGGAGATTTGACGTTTCATCCTTCAAAATTCGAAGTTTTCATCGTTTAATATCCGGAAATTTTGCTTTATCATCTTTCAAAATCCAGAGATTTAACGTTTTCATCTTTTAAAATCGGGTTTTCATGTTTCAAAATCCAGCGGTTCAACATTTTCGTCTTTTGAAATCTGGAGTAGCGCG
Organism: Liopterus haemorrhoidalis; assembly: GCA_963971575.1. Lineage (NCBI taxonomy): Eukaryota > Metazoa > Arthropoda > Insecta > Coleoptera > Dytiscidae > Liopterus > Liopterus haemorrhoidalis. Next base: position 51,881,690 of record OZ020612.1, read on the forward strand.
TTGATTTCAAGACCTCGAGTTCGAATCGCGTTGATAGCATGGATTTTTGTGTTTATACGTATAGTTTTAATATTAAATTGTATCAAATACTAAATAAAATGTCGAAGCTGGCTAATATGGTTGAAAGACTAGTGGCAAAAAAAATATAAAAAAAAACATTCTGAGATTTGACGTTTTCATCTTTCAAAATGCGAAGATGGATTAGGAGCGGCATTATTTTGAGACCTTTTGTGTCCTTTTTACCGATCGCCAACATATATAAGGGAGGTATTGTAATAATACCGATATTGACATTTCGAGAATTCGATGGATCTCTACGAATTGAGGTCCTTACATAACGTTTTGACTATTTTTAGTATGATGTCTGTCTGTCTGTCTGTCTGCCTGTCTGTCTGTGTGTCGGTCTATCTGTCGATCCGTGTACACGTGCTAAGCAAATTCGGCTAAAAGGATTTTTATGAAACTTCATATTTAAGCTTTTGACATCAATGACACGAGTTGATCATCTTTTGGTAAAAATCGGTTAACTAGAAATGGGAGTTTATAGTCCGTAACAAATTTGTTTTGAAGATCGCAATAAAATAAAAAAATTAGGGAACTCATAAAATTATAATAGAAGTGACATAACTAGGCAACCCATAGCCGTAGGGATTAGTTTTTCACATTACGCATCTTACTTAAAGGATTAACTAAAACAACTATACTTATTTATAGTTAGTACTTAAACGTATGTATGCGCCACTGACCGTTGACTGTTTACAACGTGGTTGTAAACATGAACCCTAGTTCTTTTGTAGTTTAACAATGTGATTATAGTTATACGGGATAATTGTTTTATGCCGATCTTCAAAAGTAATATGGTATGTTCTATACTCGTGTCGGTTTTTATATTTCACAATAGAGAAATATTTCGAAAACATTTATTTAATCAAAGTTGATATAAAAGCAATAACTAACAACTTTTATTTGAGAAATTTTTTGATAAAGCAGCATAAATTAAACAAGTATTTTGTGGTGGCGGTTGGTTGTGGTGGCCACAGCTGATTTTTTGATTTTAAGGCTATTTTTGGCTATTGTAAAAAATCGGAGGAGTCGGAGTAAAACCGGACATGGACAACAAAAAAACCGGAATCTCGGAGACGACAACAGGAGAGGTGTTGATTTATATTATACTTATCCTGATCAGCGCTACACCCATGTGTCTTGACATCTTATTAAATAATCTTATTTAGTTTTGAATGCACTGATCTAAACTGATTCAGCATTAATACAATGTATTAAATTGGCATTTCTCTTAAATACATGGAACAAACGAAGTAGAAACAAACCTGTCAGTTGTTAAGTAAACACTTGAATATCCCTCGGGATCATTGACCAGTTTCAGACATCCTGACCTACTTTCCTGCAGACTCCACCAGGTGTCTCCACTCTCTGTGTCGCCATCTCACAGACTCACCGATGTGTGATTTATGAAAAAACATTGCACGCTGAACAAGCAAAGCCCTTTTCAACTCTTAATTTAAATTCAATATTTAAGTTTGGTTTTAAAAATACAATGGCGTACCAAATAAGGGTATTAATTGACAACATCAGTCTGCCAAAATAGACCATATTAGTAACTACGTCACAAAATCGGATTCAGTGCTGCCGTCTCGCGGATGGATTCCTTTTATTTGAATTTAGCATGTTGTTTTTTTGTTAAATTATATTTTGGAAATATAAATCAAGTTTTCAAAGTAAGAGAATGCTTTCACATCAAAACTACAAGTCAATATTTGTTTATTAAAATTCTTATTTTATACATTATAATTTAATATGTCATTATTTTTGCAGAACAATATTATTTTGCAGGTTAATTTTGAAAATTTTACGTTAAGAATCGTTATTATGGCAAGTAACATAGCAATAAGTGTGTATGCCATATCTAAATGGTTTAAAGGAATAATATGTTGTTTTTAATTTTCCAATATTGTTTTTCATTTTCATCTGTCATAAAACGAAAAAATTTGCAATTAATAATGTAGCTGTAATGGTTACAATTTGGATCAAAACAATACACCAATATGCATTCTAAAACAAAATATTAATGATTACTTAGTGTTAATTAAATAAATACTAAAGATATTTCGATTTTCATATTATTTAAAAACGTAACCTATAAATATATCTTCGAATCCTTATTTATATATTTATAAAATCATTATTCTATAATATAAAGTATTTGGACTGTTTATATTAGTATATATTTATCAAAAATACATATTATTTGCTCCAAAATTGAAAATATTCATAAAATTAAGGTAACAAAAGTAATGTCACATGTATTTTAAGCTTCCAAAGGACTCAGTTCTCAGATGGCAGCACATGTATGTGACGACACACTAATGTGGTCTATTTTACTATACTTATTTTATTAGAAGAATTTTACCTTTTAGAAGCATTTTGCCGATTCTGGAGATCTCAGAGATGTTGTTACGTTCTTGCCAGTAATTATTACCAAATAGTAAACCCAATAATAAATTTGTTGTGCTTTGAAACTGCATTGAAAACCATTTCCTTATGGTGCTTCTTTGAATGTCCTGTAAATGAGTTCCCGATGTAGATTAAATTTTTTTAAATTGTTAAAATGAATTTAATTTTGTTATCTCTTGGGTCTTGGTTTGTGACCATATCTTATTTAAGACAATTAACAGAAACACACAAAAATTTTGAAGCAAAAAAAAGGTTCAGCTACCTAAAAGAAAAATGAGTCTGGCGTGGTCCAATGTGCTCTGTGGGGCCAATCAACCCTTTATAAAAAACCCGGGTGAATGCCCTTCTATCCTCATTCCAGAATTCAGTACTATCAGAACTTATATCTACAGACTTTTTTTTAATTTAACCGACAGTAGACTTACCCACATATTTTTTAACCCTTTGGGAAAGGGATGCATTCATAAATTAAATATATTTTTTGTGTGGTCTGGGTCGCATGTATGAAATTTTAAATTATAATAACTTATTCGAAAGGTGAAACAAACCGTTTTATTATAATAGTTTTTTTGAGTGGTTCAACCCTTATTTATTACTGTCTGATGGGCTCAGACATACACTACACCCTAAGGTCAATGAACTGTAGGGCATGTTAGACAGAATTAACTTAAATATTTGAGGTAGGAAAATAACTGGCCTGACACATAACAAAAAAATTACTAAATTAATAAAACTTGACAAATTCAATAGTTAAGGTAGAGATGGCAACGATTGATTGAATGATTGAAATAACCGATTATTTTGATTCAGTTAATCGATTTATTTATTATTAATCGATAAATTTATGTTATTTTCAAGAAATTACTTAGTTGTATTCTTGAAACACTGGTCGGTAGATGACTTTGCTCTGTTCTTTTCAATAAAGTCCCTAGTTTACTAGGCCTTCAGAACACTCGTTCTCGCCCATATGGAGAATCGGTAACCGACGAGTTCATCGAAAATCAGTTCATCGAAAATCATTTCGTCGAAAATCAATTCATCGAAAATCAATTCATCGAATGATCAATTCATCGAATCGTCAATTCATCGAAAAAAAAAAATATTTTGTAAATATTTGAGAGGAATGCCGAGGGGATCGGAAAGTCAAAAAAGCAGTGGTCAATAAAAGTAGACAGACTAAGAAATAATTGCATAAATTTGTATATGCTTTAAAAAAGGTAAATAAAGTGAAATAGTGTTTGAATATAAATAAAGAAATATAATAAGAAAACTTATATAATAAAACAAATAAATTTTTTGTTTTTAAGGTTTAATAAGACAGGTTATGGGCAATTGCACGCAAATAATTTTTATAAATTCATACACAATGATACGCATTTTAATTGGGCTAATATGGGTGAAAATAAAGTACTATGCATCTAAAAACAAGGTAATTAGGTTAGGTTTAGTTAGTAAAAGTCTAAAACCGAGCGGAGCGAGTTACCCATCTTCTAGTTTAAGGACAAAGCACTATTTTAGGTTAGGTTAGGTTAGGTTAGTAAGGTTTTTGTTAGAAGAAGCCGAGCGAAGCGAGCTACCCATCACCTAGTTTAATGACAAAACAAACTCACACTAACATAACAATGCCACCTGTTTAGAATCACCGTACATTGAACAAATCATTTCTGAATGGAAAATTTAAAAATTATTAATAGACCAAGTATGATAGTTATTTAATAAGTGTAGTCTGTCAACTTTTATTGACCACTGCTTTTTTGGCTTTCCGATCCCTTCGGCATTCCTCTCAAATATTTACAAAATATTTTTTTTTCGATGAATTGACGATTCGATGAATTGATCATTCTATGAATTGATTTTCGATGAATTGATTTTCGATTAATTGATTTTTGATGAATTGATTTTCGATGAATTGATATTCGATGAATTGATTTTCGATGAATTGATTTTCGATGAATTGATTTTCGATGAATTGATTTTCGATGATTTGATTTTCGATGAACTTACCGTGAATCGGAGAATCAACCGCTACTCACAATAACCGCTTTCTGAACGATATAGTGATATACAGATCAATTCTGTAAAAAGTTACTGTGTAATAACGTTACTACAACATAAAATATTATAAAAAATACAATGAATTTCATTCATTATAGTAACTGACCTTGCTCATAGTGACGAATTTAGTAACTATTATCATAGTAACAGAGTTACAGAATTGGTCTGATAGTTTGCGTACACTCAGTTCAAATGCTCACGAGCGAAACGCAATCTTGCAATTCGATAATTTGCAAGAAAAGCCTGGCAAGTTACAGGTCTTCTGGATACAAGGCCTTGTTTCCTCAATCGTCTTTGGACAGTTTGTGATGAAATTGCCAAATTCCATCTTTTTCGAAATGACGTGCGAGAAAAGAGAAGGACCAGTCACGAACGCGTAGAACAATTAGGGTAAGAAATCAGTTGTTTCGAGCGCCTGTGGCTAATGAATGTCGTTCGCTGATGATGCTTTATTGCGTAATAAATAGAGCTTTCAGCTACATCCAAAACACCAGCGATATTCCATTACTGCGGCCATCTTCATACAATGGTGCAGCTCGTACAACGTCTTTCCGCAATATTTTAATTTTACTGCCCAAAAAAAGACTTGTAGAAGTTTCGGAATTCAAAGATGGGTAACTAATGGCAAAATTTTATTTTAACAATGAGTTGTTTGTTTTAAAACTTGCGTACTTAATATGCGATATTATATAGTCTTCGTTCAAACGGGCATTATTTATTGTTGCAGCCTGTTTAATTAACAAAAAATATTTGTTTATGCAGACATTGTACTACCTCCCATTCTTATAGTTTCCTAATAAAACGGTTAAATATTTTTTTATCAGCCTTTAAAATACAACATTAAGACCCAATTTTAATGGGAAAGGTGTAATCTTTAATGTTTTAATTAATTTTAATATTTTGTCACTACCCAAAACGGACTTAAAGAAACGAAGGTCTTTAAAAAGAACAATATTTAATTATTTTACAACTTGAATTCTTTAAATACATTTTATGAATAAGTATAATGTGTTTAGTATATATCATAAACGAGTTAAAATGGTAAAACATTATTTCAAGGTCTTGTATCATTATTATTAACGATATGTTATTTTTAAGAACCCACTAACCTAAAATCGTTAATTAACAATACGTTGGTATATGCGATATGCAGTTCGACCACATTCAGGCCTGACCTGCCTCAATACATTTGGCAAATAAACAAAAGAAAAAAAAATCACACATACGCTAACAGACTTTAAAGAACATGTACAGTTTCTTTACAGCAGCGTTGGCACGCTTATATATCGTCTTTTAATATTTTCTGTACTTAAAATCTAAGTAATAATAGTGTCTTCTTGGAGATCTATAACTGTTCCCAACTCTGTGTTAGATGTTTAGTTTTTAATTCTCTCTGTTCTTTTTCTTCAGCCATTTCTGAATATAGAACTATACGCATACAAGCAAGCGCAGCAGTTTTTTCCAGGTCGTTATACCATCGTATTGGTCTTCCTCTTCTTTTGTGCTTGAAGGGACGCCAGTCCAGAATATGTCAGCTCTAGCAATTTGAGTCGATTCTTGAAAAATTAATTTAACTAAGGAGCATAAAACGATTTCAAGCCCATGAGCCCTCTATGGGTGCGCGCCTGAAAAGTGACGATATTGTAACGTGTTCGGGTTCTTCAAACAAAAACGCAGAATTTTACAAAAATTAAATTTATTTACACTTTAAATATTACACTTATATTTTTGTAGTATACGGAATACTAACAAAACTTTTCGCCCGGGAGTACAATTAGTTAGTTAAAATTTTTGGCGCACAGCAACAAAGGCTATTTGCACCTAACGCAGCCCATCTAAATTGCTATACTACATGTTAAAAACAATAAATAAATAAATAAAATCAATAAATATACGCATACTCAATACAAGAAATATTGCACAGATAAACACAAATAAATAAGATAAAAAATTGAACAGACTCAGGGTGATGGTAAGAGACTGTAAAGGGGCGACTTACCATCGAATATCACAGTCTAGAAATAGAACACATTTAAATAAAGTGCAAGATTTCACAAATAAAACAGTAAGTTTTATTCTCTCAGGAAGAGTATCAGCCTGTCCATGAGTACTCTATCGTCACCTAAAGCAACTGACAGGTCATTGATCAGGCCTAAGCTGTTCCTGACATCCTCGAACTGTACACACTCATTTAAAATGTTTAACACAGACAAATCTGTATGTTAAGCTCAGGCTTGTATTAAAGCGTGACCTTGCTTTAATACAAGCTAAATTTAAGGCGGAGATCTTCGTTTTAAAGATACTACGCATTGCCCACATAATTTTTAAAATAAAAAAATACTGTTTGTATTTGTGCTGTCAACATTTTATATTATCATAAACAATGCATTAATAATGCATTTTAATGCAATTTTAATAATGCATTTAACATAATACAGTACTACAATAAATAAAGTAAAATGTATCGACTTATATATTAATACAGGTATAATATATTCTTTATTGTAGAATGGAATCAAATATCGATATATGTTTAATAATAATTCAAAATGTGCGTCTGCGCAGACAGTTCAAAACTAGTAATTTCCTGACGCTAACTTAAGCATAAAATTACCGTAACAGATGAAAGCACCGGAGATTTAAACATCTAGGGCCGGTTTCTGAAAGCTTAGCAGAGTTTAACCTTTTGGTTAAACTCGGTTACAATATAACAGTTCCATAAGTAACCATAGCAACCATTTTCTAACTATTTGGTTATAGTTAACTAAGCTTTCAGAAACCGGCCCATATTGTGAAAGCAAACCGATGTTAAATATCGGTGGACTTGTCTTAAAATTCTAGTGTGAAAAAGGTATTACTAGAACTTTCTAGATTATTCCACGAAATTCCACCATAGGCGTGTCATGAGGGAAATCAAAACATTTTCGTCACAATATATACCTAGGTACTATATAGTCTGTTATACTGTGAGAAAGGGCTGAACCCATCACTTTTGTAATTAAAATTTTACCATAACATTGTATAATGAATGTATTGATAATCAGTGAGTGTATTGATAATCAGTGAGTGTATTGATATTGTGGATCTGTAGGCGCACTTGACACCTGTTGTATTGTGATGGCCTGGCTGCTGGCAGTGCCACAGTTGTGCAACTGCACTGACCATGGACTCTCGCACACACTCACACACACACTCGTACACTACCCCTGACCTAATGATCTTGTTTTACACCGTGTCCGCACTATTTAAGGTAAATACACTACATTTTAAAAGTATAATTTGATTATTGTTAGTCAGATAATTACCAATATTATACATGTAGAGAAAAGAATAATTTAAAACTCAAAAGTAACAATACTGAAGCAATGAACTAGCAATGAAGCAACTATGATAATAATAATTTACCTGAAACTATCCCATAGGTATCTATTAATTATGGCGAGTTTATTAATATTGTGGGTATAGAAAGAATACTGAATTTTAGAACACTTGATGACATTTTTTATAAAGAAATAGATGGAAACTTGCTGGATTTCTACAAAATTTGGAAACATTTTCAAAATACAATAAACGATAATGATAAAAACAGGAATTTTATTTTGTATTTCTGTTTTTAGCATACAAAAAATATCATTGAAAATATTGTTATACTACATGCAAATGTTCAGTCTTCAATTAATAATAATGGTATTCCTATACAAAATAGCCTACATTTGTCTGTGAAACAAAAAATCATGATTTCAGTACTTCTGAATCAGGACCAGAAATCAAAAGAGTTCACTTGCCATTTATAAGAAATTATCTAGTTATACCCGAGACACCAGCACGCAAAAATTAGGAAAATATAGAAAGTCTTTTGCCATTACGGCTAAAAAATATAAAACCAGTGGCGAAGGGAGACCTCCGCTAGACTTGCCCTCCCATAAAAAAATAATAATAAAAAAAAAAAATATATTTAAAAAAATATTTAGGTAAATTTTCAAAAATACATCAAATTATGTTCTATACAATTTATTGTCCAAGACTTGGTTTACTAGTTACGAATTTTTTTAAATTTTAAAGTTAAATAACTTCCTTTTCCGGTTTCGGATTTTAATAAAAAACAATAGGGTTCTTCCCAATTATTAGGAGAATTTTTTAGTACCAGAACGAACTCTTTAAGTTAAACCGTTTTTGAGTTATCGTGTATACACACAGACATACAGACACACAGCCACACAGACACACACACACACAGACACACACATATACGGACGGCACTTCGAAAATAGGTTTTTTGGATTCCCTGGACCATGAAACGTGGACATCCGTCAACATCTCGGCATCGAAAATTTTCGCGATTACAATACTTGTCCCTTATATATATTAAGGTCGGGCAAGTAAAACTGTACGAAATGAAACGAACTTTTAAAGAAGAGGAAGACAAGGAAAGAACACTCTGAAGGAAGAAAAGAACACGCGAAGAAAAAAGAGATGCTAAAAAACAGAATCAAGTAATTAAAACAAATAAGAATAGTGTGATATGCGATATTTGCAAGACTACGATAAAGTCGAACAGATTGTTCTGCAATGATTACAAAAAATATTTCCATATTTCATGTGTCCCTAAACTTCACGAAAAACTCATCTCTTCGTATGTCATCAATTTTATAAAGAAGAATCGGACATTTGTTTATCAGATAATACCAGCAATAATTCTAATAATACCAGCAATCATTAAATTTTCAATAATTCAACAACATTTGCTGTTTTTGCGTTTATAGCTTCTTTCAACAAACTGTTTTTATGACAATGTAACATAGATATTCGTGGGGTTACTGTGCAAAGTGACCAAGTACATATTTTTCGAATCGGGATTTTTTTGATCGTCAAAAATTTTCGTCCTATACTAATTTAGCAGGTATATGCTGTTCTCTTTTGTAAAAACAAACTAAGAGGAGATTTTGATTTCAATAGTTTGCACCTTTGAAATTGTATGACATGTTGGTATTAAAAAATTATAAAAAATGTCACTTTCTTAATAATGATTATAACCAATAAAGCAATAAGTCAGTTTTACAGCTTAAGGAATACTTTTAATTGACATTTAAAGTCCATAATACACTATAAGAGTAACCAAAATAACTAAATAAAAGTTTATCCTTACAAAAGTGAACAGCATATAGACTTTTAAATAATAATATACCTACTGAATAAACAAATTTATATAATGAATTCTTGTCTATTTCTGAAAAGAAAAAAGCAAATTTGGTAAATATTTCGTAAAACTGATATGATACCTCCAGAATATCATGGATGGAACCAGAGGCGGATTTAACGGCGGACGCACCGGAAGATCTTAATTCCCTGGGATTTTCCGTCGACCAACGTCTTACATTATTCCTATTGAATATACCATTTCTGGTAAAATTGGATTCGTCCGAAAATATTATTTTATAATGGAAGCGATTATCATTTTCCCACATACCCAAAAACTAATTACAAAAGTTCAGTCGGCGATCTCATCGTTTGCGTAGATAAATTGGCTTACATGCGGTTTTTCAAAGCTTGCTACGTTCAACTTTGTAAAACTTATGATGATTATTATTTTGTAAATAAATGGTCGCCATTTTGAAATGGTTAACCTAAAAATATGACTTTTTGGTGTCATTGTAAAGCTAATTTAATGTACTTTTAGGAAAAAAATATAAAATTATCGATTTTCTATACTAGATCAAAAGTTGACATCATTTCCGGTGAAACCGGAAGTGCCTCAGAATTCTTATAGTAACCTTGAGATGGGCCTTTTTGTCTAGTTTAACTTTTATTCTGAAGAATTTTTTGTATCTCTTAAAATAAAGGAGTTATTCGAGGTGCCCCGTTTCAAACAAACATCCTGTGTATAGCAACGATAGTGCGCCGCAACGATAGTGCTCCGCATGGCTCAAAAATATTGGGAAATTCTGGTGTAGAGGACTAGCTACTGCGATGTGATGGACTAAAACTTGCGTCGCGACAACGAGATATTTAAAAACAAAGGGCTTCTTTTCACCGAGCCGACTTACTTGCCTAGGACAAAAATATATGCAATGATCAATTTAAAATCTAAGTGGATTAAATAAAATAAATTAATTTTTTTTTTAATTTGTTGTATCGTTTATTTTAATCTCTGACTTCGTTTTACATTATTTATTTATTTATTTATTTATATTTCAACACATTGTTTTTTATATCATGACCCGTTTTTATCTATCTCACCATTACACTTAATACTATTATCTCAGGTATGTCTTACAATGTTATACTTATACTTATATTATATTCATTTATTCATATACGATGTACACTTATACTGTATACTGATTTTCCTTTATGTAGCAGCTCTGATGAAGGAATAAACTATTCCGAAACTGGTCAGCTGTAGATAGTTGTTTTTATTGAGTCTGTGTCAAATGTACTAAAACTGATAAGGGAAGTGTTCCCAACTTCGAAAAAATAAAAAAATATGTGAAAAGTAGAAGCCGTGTTTATTGGATAACATTTCTAAAATCCGTAAATTAATTTAACTTATTCATGTAATATTTAATTCATTTTGAAGTATTTTGTAAACAATTTAATAAAGAACATTAATTAGAAACTAAATTACATCAATACATATGGTTTATTCATATATAATATTAATTTAGACCTTATTATTAAAACTTAGAACTACTAGTAAATTTCGATACATATGTCATTTATTGTTTAACCTTTAATAAACATATGTACATATTTTAAATAATTCATGTAAGTAGCTATTATAATGTTATAAATGACATTTAAACTATTTATTATTAAAAAATGTTGGTTTTGACTACTGAGGGAAACTTTTTAAATATTTTTCTGTATTCCAGATTATTTTTGCGAAGTTTTTCAAAACCGTTGCTTACAATGAATCTTGATATAAGATGGTCAAATGTAATAAAAAATGAGGAACAAAGAAACACTGTCCGATGTAACACTATAAGGCCTGGATATCAGAACGAGAAAATACGTGCTGGGCACAGTGAAAATGGTTTTCTTGCTGCGACTTACAATATTTGTAGTGCTACTGCGACCGGATTCAAATGGAAAGACATAATAAAAGTTGTAGTTAACTAAATTAATTTTAATAATTAAATAATAAATGACAGTGCAATAAACTAGTGAAAAAGATACAGGTCTGGTGATCCTGCTATCCAAACAGCATTCTTTTTATATATAAATATGCATAGCTAAAGTGTATCTTGGCCAAATCACTAGGCGTTTACTTAAAACTCTACCGGTGGATATGGTACATCGGCCAATCTTTACTATACCCCACTGAACATAACCTTATGTGCTGCCTCTATACAGAAGGCTTAAATAATCCTTAAAAAGCTTAGGTTAGGCTAGGCTTTAGCCAGAATACTAGTTATGTTAGAATAGTTTAGCTAGAATAAGGTTATATTGAGTGGGGTATAGTAAATCTTCCCCAGTAAATCTATCGGTCGGTAAACAGCTACATGCTTATACACGTTCACCGAACTTGTTTTCGAACGCAGTTGATGTTCCCGGTATCTGCCGGTAGAGTTTTCGTAAACGCCTTATTGCAATTCTAAGCTTACCTTAATTTGGCAGGTTAACGGCGTATTTTTATTTTAAATTATTAAATAAACATTGTCATGACATGCCGTCACAAAAATTCGCATACCAATGTGTTAAACTATATATATTGTAATAAATACTTAAATTTATGCAGTGACAATATTCAACCGGTACGAGCATATCAGTTCTTAAAATATTGAAATACTTTCATACTGGTTGTTAAAATGAATAGTAGGATAACAGGTGCAGAAAAAGATTTCACTTAGTTTCTACTTTTGGCAAATGACCACATCAACAATTTTTAAAAATCAACAAATTGTATGATAATTATTAAAATAATTAGGGCTACAACTACAGTTATTTTTTTTTTCTCGTCAGATTTATATATTTTGTGAAGATTAATGTAAGAAAAAGTTAATGTTTTTTTAGAATAATAAAGTATATTGATTATTATTTATGAATGTTTTATTTCAAGGGAAGCGAAAATTAAGAGCTATGTTGGCCGTAGACCTAAATATTTTGAGAATATGAAAAATTCCAAATTTTAACATAGTTTTGAAAAGATTTGATTACTTTTTGAATATTTCTAATCGTATCAAGAATTTTGTATTCTGTTTATTTAGGTAATTTCAATCAAATTTCTGATTGCGGTTATATGAGTAATGGTTTTCCACAAATAATTGATTACAAAAATAATCATTATTTAACAGTTCTGGTTAAATATAATTTATATGGAGACTATAGTTGTCTCACTATCCTCTTTTTCAAGTCGCTGTATGTATGTTATTTTAAATATAATGGATTTACATATTTCCTAATTTCCTTTTTATAATTAATATCATTCAGGTACATCCAATCCGCAGTTGTACAGTTTCTAGTTCCAATATAAAACAAATTTAATCACTTAAAGGCCTTTACCCGCGGACCAGAGTTTCAAAATCACTGATTACAAATTCATTGCAAAAATGTATAAAAATAAATCAGTTAAAGAGTTAAATGTTCTAAATTTCCATGCATATCTTGTAGACCAGGTTATCGTAGGTAAAATTATATTCTACTGATATATCAGATTTAAAAATATCAGTTATTATGTAAGGCGTTTTTTTAATTAAATGTGTTTAATATTCGAGATATTTGTTTCGAATTATTATTGGAGTATTTATTCTTGGCCTCTAACACTTTTGAACTCCTTCAGTTTAATGTTTTTCTTAAACTATATTAATAATATATATATTTGTTTTCTCTCCAATTCTAAGTATTATTCGCTTTACAATAATAGAAACGTATTTCATGGATCAATATGTTCTTACTTATATGCTCAATTAAAGTATTTAATTATAAAACAGATTTTAATTTGTAGTGCGCGCTATTTTGCGTGCATTACGACAATATTACAAAAAAAAAGTGGAAAAACATTTCACTTTTATCTAGTGGTAACATTGTAGAGGCAAAATCTGTAGAACTAAAATTTATTATTTGAAGGCAATCGTTAAAAATATAGTAGTACTACTGTAGGAAATATAATGATGTTATATGTGTTATAAGAGTACTATATTGGAATTTTATGGAACAAAACTTATGATAAAATCAATAATTTCATCATTGTTATCGTGTAATAGGGATAACTTCTAGTAACTAGTAACTTCTCATTACAGTTGGCAAAATTTCAGTGTTCCCAACTTAATTTCTTTTTTTTTTTTTCGGACCGGTGACCCAAGCCCTTTTTATTTATGTCCGATACCCGTACAACCTTTCCACTTCTATTCATTACGGACACGACTATCTCCACACACTTTAAAATCTAATTACTCAGGATCTATGAGCTATATATGTTAATCGATTAGGTATTTTAAGTTTAAAAAATACTCTCATGGATATTTAATAATTAGATTTTTAATTGGCCTTTGCATATATTTGTCCGGTTTCTATTTCAAATCGATGAATGATTTGTTGGAAAGCTTTTGGTTTATCAAATAAATAATAAGGACAGAATAGTAATATTACATTAAAATGACTCATTCATATCTTAGTCTAAATTAATATTAATTTTAGTAATTAATAATAACGATGTAAATTGTTTGATTGAACTACAATCCTGAAATAACTTGTTAAGCCTCTGATAACATTGAATGCTCTATTTATGGACATATATACTCATATAAAAAGCGGTTTATTAATATACAATGCAAATTAATGTTTGTGCTAAAAAGAGGCGTTCATATAGAAAATGAAACCTATAATTTAATACCGTTATATTTGTTATAAGTTATTTACGATTCTTTAAAATACCTGTGTTACATGATGTGTCAAAAAATAAACAAAATATATTATCACACTTTTAAACTGATTATTTTCTTCTTCCTTTTAATGGTATTTGAATGTTGTCTATTTTTCTTCATTCTGTCTTTATAGGTTTTTTTTTATTGATGTTATTCAAATCTTTTTTAAAGAGCGAAGTAGTTAGAGCTGTTATTGAAAAACGTTTCAAACGATATCAAATAAAATAAAATTTTGCAGTAAATTCAAAAGTGGCATTTGACATTTGACTTCAGAGCACACCTCCCCTAAAAAAAAAATCTGAGTGCACGCCTCTATGACCACCAAAAAAACCTTATAATGCCCCTCATGTGTCTGTCTGTCTGGCTGTATGGTAGAAATTGTAGCCAAACGGCTAAATATATAAAGTTAAAATGGGGCATGCTTGTACAACTCTTTGACTCACATATAGGAGTAATATAGAGTTCAAAAAATATACCGCGGGATGATTATAAACAAATATGCATCAACGAAAAAAAAAAAAAAAAAAAATGCGTGGGGTATCAAATGAAACCTTTTAATGCGTGGAATATCAAATGGAACCTTTTAATGCGTGGATAAATATATTTTTATTTTCTTATAGCATTTTCTCCATAAATATGTATATCCCCGCACCTCTCCCAGATAGGTTGAAATACTCCATAATGTACATTGATGGGAACCGGAATAGTTCACTAGGAATTTTTGATCAGAGTAGTTTTTCGAAAAATATCGTTTTTTTTGTGTCGTTCAAAAAAAAAATGTTTTTTTTTTTTAATTTATTGTTATTAAAAAAAAGCTCTTAAGACGTAGATTAAGAAACAAAAAGTAGTTTTTAAAACGGATTTTTTTTATTGTAACACGATTTTTTCCAAAAATGTATTAAAAAAATCTGCAAAATATCTGAAAAAATTCTAAGTAATGTACATTGATCTAAAACGGAAACGTACGATGATATATTGATTGCAATGTAGTCTGTCTTTTGTTTTTGTAACATTTCACTTCTACAAAATCAGCACAGATATTCAGTGCGAATGTAGGGCTCCCTTCATTTCCTTCCTGCATAAAATAACGCTGTAATATTAAATTCTTTGTACATATTTTTTCTTGAGAATATGTGTAACATAATATGTACTGTGATCTTAAATATACTGTCCCAATTAAGCGGAATGTTGTCCCAATTAAACATGTAAATTTACTGTTGGTTCCTTGGTTTGGTTTCTGTTCTTTGAGATTTGGACCAAATAAGCGGCTGCCCCAATTAAGCGGTGGCCCAATTAAGCGGAATTGTCTGTATTTAAATTACTTGAAGTAATTTCAAATACTTGAAGTAATTAAATTACCAAAAACAATTACTTTATCAATTATTTTTCAAAATTTGAAAAGTAATTGAATACAATTACTTTTTTTTAGAATGTAATTCAATTACAAATTACTTTATGGGACGTAATTTAATTAGTAAATAATTACAAAAGTATTTAATTATTGCCCAGCTCTGATGTTGGCTTTTTACATTTATCAAATGCCTACAAAACCCTGAAATATATGAAAATTCACACTTTACATATTTTTTTTTATGTAAAACGATGTAAAATAAAATATTGCAGTGATCATTAAACTCATTTTTAATTGTATATCCTCTTCGATTAAAGTGTTGAAAGAAAAATTAATATGCACCAGCTGAAGCTAGAGATATTGAGATGCAGTTGATACCCGGTGACATCAGTCGATTGTATTCGGTGTGGTACACAGACCACGACTGTCTGCTTCAAACAGCTAACCTTGGCCGAGTGACAACACAGGACCAGTAACTATTCACACCAGTTGACACGAATTTAAAATATTGCGTAATCAATATAACCTACAAATTTTGGACAGTAGAGATTGCGAGAAATCCGGTTATCTATTCAGATTCGCAAATTAAACATTAGTACACTGTTCTTCGAGTTTCGAAATAATACTATTCGAATTTATTCATAAATGGATTTTTGTCTGCCAAACTTCGTTTTTCGTAATACGAATATATTGATATTGGCTTAGATATTTAAAAATTTAAACCAGATAAAATAAAAATTCTTTTAAGATGAAGAAATTTTGTGTTATTTAGCAAACAACTTATTAACTTTAACAGCGTTGAAAATTTTCAAGGTTAACTGATATTATAAAAAAAAAAATATTTAAAAAAAATATATACAGGGTAAGGCAAAACTTATGTGCACCTCGATTATTTCCTTAATAAAAAGGGTTATAAAAATATTGTTCAAATAAAACTTATTTGGGGCAATGGGGGTCAGACGATAACTGTATCAAAACATTTTTTAAACTTATTTGGCAAAAGGTATGACAGTAAATAGCTTTTCTGCAAATGACACTACACATATTATTTTACATATTATTATAGATTTTTTTTTCTTTATTCACCGTATTTTTCCCGGTGTATGTAAGTATGTTTTCTTTTTGTACCAATAATAATTATTTTAATAAATTGCCCAACGCCACTGTACTGATGGAAACTATTGTCCGCCATATTGAAATACCATCCTGGTTTGCCTAATTAGCATGTAAGCCTCCTTTCTTTAGTCTTTTTATTCAATGAGCGAAATCCTTTTTTGTTCGTTGGGTTTCTCGAAATCCTTATTTTATCGTAAGGTTTCTCGAAATACCTTTTTTTCCTTCCCCAGATTTCTCAAAATCCTTTTTTTTTTTATTATTATTATTATTATTATTATTAATACAGTTTAGGGAGGAGGCAGCTGACAGCTGGTATTACTCCCGAATATACAAGTTGACACATTACAATTATTATTTTAAATAATACTTCATTTTACAATAAATAAAATCAATCCACACAGGTATTTTCTAAAACAAAATTAAACAGAATTATAAAAGTTACAGAAATAACTTGAAATTTTTACAAATTGAGTTATTACTGAAAAACTTCAGAAAATTGTAACCAGTATCAGTTTCAAAAGGGATACAATTCATCAAATCAGTATTTTATCTGTAATTGACAGAATTTCTTTTTTGAAACTGACACTGGTTACTATTTTCTAAAGTTTTTCAGTAATAACTCAATTTGTAAAAATTTTAAGTTATTTCTGTTTTGAACTCATGTAGCGTTATAATCTTTTTTGTTGTTATTACAGTCAGGGTGACCAGATTTCAGTTGAGGTAAACCAGGGCCGGCGCTAGGATATGCGGGGCCATGTGCGAGAAGAGCAAAAAAAAAAGTCCTCACCTCTCAAATCCAAGAGAAGAGCAAAAAAAAGGTCTTCACCTCCCAGATCTAAGTGAAGAGCAAAAAAAAACGTCTTCACCTCCTAAATCCAAGTGAAGAGCAAAAAAAAGGTCTTCACCTCCCAAATCCAAGTGAAGAGCAAAAAAAAGGTCTTCACCTCCCAAATCCAAGTGAAGAGCAAAAAAAAAGGTCTTCACCTCCCAGATCTAAGTGAAGAGCAAAAAAAAACGTCTTCACCTCCCAAATCCAAGTGAAGAGCAAAAAAAAGGTCTTCACCTCCCAAATCTAAGTGAAGAGCAAAAAAAAGGTCCTCATCTCCAAGTGAAAACCATGCGCGGGGCCTGTTGTTGAACCGCGGGGCCTGCTGTTGACCGCGGGGCCATGTGCCACCGCGCATGCTGCACATGCCTCGCGCCGGCCCTGAGGTAAACCCTAAGATAGGGTGACCATTTTCTTGGAGAAGGCAATGCAGGACGGAGCAAGAAAAAAGGTCGTCACTTCCGAAATATAAGTGAAGAGCAAACAAAAAAAAGGTCGTCACCTCCCAAATATATGTAAAGAGCAAAAAAAAGGTCTTCACCTCCGAAATATAAGTACAGAGCAAAATTCAGCCCTGGAGACACCAAATCAAAATGCGGGAAGTCCCGTGAAACGCGACAAATGGACACCCTACCCTAAGATCGAAAAAAAAAATTGCAAATACAGTATATTTTATTCAATTTTGCTCACCTCAAAAAATACAAGTGATGATAAAAAAAAGGTCTTCACCTCCAAAATGTAAGTGAGGAGCAAAAAAAGGTCCACCTCCGAACTACAAACCCGGAGATTTATTGACAAAACCCGGAGCCCTGAGACTCCGGGTGAAAACCTGAGACCTGGTCAACCCTGATCACAGTAGGTTTTACGGGTATAAGTAGGTACAATGGGTCGTCAAGATAATACGTTTTAAAATTTTTGGGTCACGAGAAAAAATTTGATAATCACTGTATTATAAGATAGCAAGAAAGAAACAGAAAAGCTGTTAGCCGTTAAGCCCACCCGGAAAAATGTTTATAAAATTAACCTTTTAACATTATTCAGGATACTCAGTGCATAACACCGCAGTATTCCGGGTTGCATAACCACTTAAAGACGATCTAAAAAAGTTGTCATTGCTCTAAATAAAGCACGTAAATTACACAATAAAAATAATATTAATATTAAAATAATACCGTAGTATTCCGCAACTTTATATATTCGTGGGTAACAATCAAAGACATCTGTTTGCTGTATTCATTCTTTTCGATGGTCAAGGTGGAGCAAAGTCGAGAGGTGTCTCTGGTTCGGCAGACTAGACTAGAAGTGCGTACGCGTGTTGTTAGTCACACGCAACAGCTTGCAGATAGTTGTGCGTATGCGTGTCA
Organism: Liopterus haemorrhoidalis; assembly: GCA_963971575.1. Classification (NCBI taxonomy): domain Eukaryota; kingdom Metazoa; phylum Arthropoda; class Insecta; order Coleoptera; family Dytiscidae; genus Liopterus; species Liopterus haemorrhoidalis. The sequence goes on from OZ020612.1 coordinate 51,900,737, forward strand.
AGGCCGTAGGAAGGGACCGTTTGACCTAAATTTTAGTCTAACATTTGACAATGGACCAATCAAGATTAGGCGAATTTTAAATCATTTTTTACCGACTAAAATTATTTTGTAATTAGTCAAATTTACTTATTATCCTCTTGAAGTTTTTTTAGTTGCACTTATTGTCTTTTTTATTATCTTTTTAGTTTTGTTTTTATTATATAAAGGTGTTGAATGACCTTAAAAGTATCTGACTTCATAGCCAATTAAATGAATATTATGACAATATTTCTATCAAACTGAAATTATAGAGGCTGGTGTTTTATTAGTATATTCATTATATGATACTTGATATAGCATATATTTCAATTAATCTGAAGCAATGCTATTTATGATATAATGCTACCATATATACTATTAGTTTTATATTTAAGGAATGATGATTGAATGCATTTCATAAGGAGATAAACATAATAAAATTAAAAATGGATAATGGGTTTATAGAGGTAAGTGTAGCAGAATGCGGGAGGAGAAAAGGGTAAAAGTAGCAGAGTGCGGCGGGAGAGACAGACTGCCGCCATATTTGACTTGGTCAAAACATTAGTTTACATCCATGTAATATCTATATTATTTAGCTTTCAATTGAACAGAAAAGAATCGTTTCTTCATTCTAAACCACTTTTCTTATACAGGGTGGTGAACTAACCTGTTGGCCATAGCTTTTTAACATGTAAAATAATAAATATACTATTTATTTCCTGCTTCCCTAATTGTTTTAGAGAAAAAAATGCACGAGAGATAATTTATATACAATTTAAAACTCTACATGTTAGGTAAGTTAACTATCTTCCAACTACTTCCGATATATTTTGTTATTAAGTAAATAATAAATGAGATATTTAGAAGTATATTATTTAGAATTATATGAGAAGTGTATATAAAACGCCCCCCCCCCCATAGTCCCCCAAATATTTATCTTCAAAACTACATTTACAGCACTTTTGCTATATATATATTTTTTTGCTGTTAAGAAAATAATATGTGAGACATTTCAAATGTTTAGGTAGCGCTCTGCTATCCCCCTCCCCATATTTATCTTATTGGATATAAAAGAAATGTTTCTTCGTTCCAAACAAATTTTATTATATGCATTTTTGATGTTGTGATTAACAGAAATATTTCAAGATGTTAATTTTGGAGTCTCCCCTGTAACTTCTCAAATATGTAACTAATTAATAAAGTGCATAGAACAAAAAAAAATTGATTTGTTATTATAAACAATTTTTTCATTACGTCTTTGCTATTAAGTCAACACTAAGGGTGATATTTCAAAAGATTAGTTTTAAGGTGTCCCCCCGTAACCCCCAAAATATTAATCTAACTGAAAAAATGCGTAGAACAATTATTATTATTTTTTTATTATATACAATAATATTTGTTATATAGATTTTTCTGTTGAATCAATAATAAGAGATATATTTTAAGTTTTTAATTATACAATTTTAAGCCCGCAATACTCCCTTAGAATGAAAATTTTGAGATACCATATAACCTATGTTTGAATTGGACAAACAGACAGACAGACAGACAGATAGACACATAGACCTGAAACGTGTAGAAACCAAATATGAGGCCGAAAAATAACAAAAATAGTTATAGCCTCCAATTTTATTAACATACATATATGTGTAGCTTTTATTATCCCACTGAATAAAATGTAAAATGTACCATGAATTTTACAACAATGGTTTGCTTTACTTTCTAGGGTTACTTTCTAGGCTTTAATGCCTAAAGGACTGACGCTATTGTGTTGCCTAGCTATGACAACTAAATATTGCACAAGTATATTTTTATCGTAAATAAACTATAATAAAATTACTGAGACCAGTTTTGGTTAATATAGCAACAATTAAAAATATGTAACAATAATTAAAACAGTTGAATGAGTGAATGATATAAATAATTAACCTTGATACAGAATCTGTATCTAGTAGATATAATTTGTAGTAGTGGTCGTTGAGAGCTCATATGTAGCTGTGCGGGAGCTAAAGCATTCATTAATTTGATCAGCATGAAATCTAGACCATCCACTCATTCTATCTCTGTATTTGACATAAATTTGACCATGATCTGTATAAGGTTTTGCGCAACTGAATATTTTTAAAAAATATACTCCACTAATAATCATTATCAATATTTTTATATTTTATTTATATTTAAATGATGAATATTAATTCATTTCATGAATCACTACAAAACAAATAACAAAAAAAAAATTAACATGTAAATAAGAAGATCATTTGAAACAACAGAGGAAAAGAAGATCATTTGCAAAACTTTTGATTAAGTTTATGCTCTTGTAAAAGAGTTGTTCGCCCATTTTCTTCTCCTTGCAGTGGAGTATATTTGCCTCTATCTTCACAAAATTATCTTTTACCCCTTGTCCACTGTGTTTAGAGAGACCAATCGACAAAAAAAAGTAATTTATTTTCCGGTTGCATAACTAAATGTAAGCTAAAGCTGCGTTCAGAGCTCTTTAAATTAATGACTGTGCATTGTGCACTATGGATAAGTTTAGTAGATAGTTTTAACGTTCAATTAGCGCAGCGTTACAGCTAAGTGCGTTACGAATAGAGCGACATCTGTGTGTCTTTAAACCAACTACGATGTCTTCGTAAAAAGTTTATTATCTATTATCGTTTTCCTAATTCTTATGTCCTAGATTTTACCTAACTAATTAAACCTAACCTAATTGATCATATTTACTGTTCCTCTTTATAATTTTGGGCGAGATTTGTTGTAGTCGGTGCGATAATATTTTGTTAGGTTATGTAAAGGCATACAATTTAAACGTTCTCTCCGATGAAGACTAAGATTGCCAATGTGTTTATATGTCTGCCTCATTAAAACAAGTCAACTAACTATAAGTTTGAAAATCTATCGACAAGCGACAACGCATAATGCTCTGAACGATTGCTCGCGTTACTATATGACAAACTTGTTTGTGACAATCAACAGTGAACAACTCATAACCTATTGAGAAGTGACATTACCGGTGGCGGCGCTGTGCTCCAAGGCAATATGGCTGTCGTGTCTAGTATTCAGCTGTCAATATGCTAATAGTGAACAGGTTAATTTAAGCACAGTACATTTTTATTTTATGAAAACGCGAGTAAGTATTTGCGAATTTTTTTAATTTTTAAGCGCTACACATGTATCAAGTTGTATAACAGAAGGTGGGCTTCAAATTACAGTATTTAAAGTTTAATTTCAGTAGATTTATTGAAGTGTAATTTGTAGGTGAGCAGGTGTTAAATGCCGGGTACGTAATTTTATGTGGTACATCTCAGTGTCGGTCATCTGAATTTACAATATATGGATTTTGTTTGTAAACAAGTGCATTATTATTAGACAGAAGCAAATAAAACTTAAATATGCAACTTGCGGGTGCAAACATATTAGCGCAGTTTTGATTTTCTGCGACAAATGTAATGAACAAACTTGTATAGTATCAGTTATTTTTTAACTCAAAATATATTCCCATGCCCTCCTCCTGTCCATGACCAAATCTTTTCCAATCTGAACTTAATATTAACTTTCCCTCCATTTTTCTTAAGAAAAGAAAAAAACTAAGATGCCTATCTTTGTCCTGTCTTGAATGACAGCCAAAAATACTACAATTTGTTCTACTTTTATAGTTTTTCACAACTTCTATCGACATTCTAACAAATATTCAACACTAGAACATATGTAATAAATGTAGAGCGCCTAGTACAATATTTGACCACCAGACTGCGTATCCGAGCGTGTCAGTTCTCAATAGTTGACTAATTTAAAAGCTCTGAATGCAGCTTTAAACTCGATAAAACATAAAATTGACTAGCAACGCGTTACGTTGCTTCCAAGCTTACATCTAATTTTAAGACTGTTATACTACTTATTTTCTATTCCCATCTATTTAGCCTTCTTCGTCTCCTCTTTCTTTCTAAGAATATCCAATCTGTGAGCCTTTTAGACCGTCTGTTATCTATGTATCTTAGAACGTGCTTAGCCCATCGCCATTTTAGGTTCTTGGTTTTTCTTTGAAAAGAATAGTTTCCTTTGATAAGCGGGAATACTATGTGTTACTTTATATTTTTTTATAAACATTGACATCAATATTTTACTAACAAATCTTTTTTTATAAACCTTATACCCCCTGTCGAAGTCATTGCTATGAAGTTTATTTAAATTTATTATATCACATTTATTACTTTGAAAGATATAATTTTGAATCCTAAGAAGTAATTAAGAAAGATTGACATTTCTAGAGCACAGTAATTGCCAATTTTACAATAAATCTGAAATATTGTTAATAACGTTTAATTTGTATAAATAAAGCAACTTTGTGACAAATGTAAAATTAAATGGAAGTTGAGTAAAATGAATAAAGAAATAAATTGAAGGATTCAGAAGAACTAGCAAGATCATAGAATAAGCAGTTTAAAGCTAAAATTTAATTTTAAATGGTAGCTTTACGAAATATTTTCTCTAGTAACTAGCTAGGTTGCGCGAAGTAACATAAACATGCATTTGCTTTGGTCATAGAATTTAGACCAAATATAGTCGGATCAATCAACTTTTCTCGTACGACTTCTCGAATAAGATTTGTCAAAATTTGTCAATCTCATTACGAACTGTCCAAAGATGGTTGAGGAAACAAGGGCTTGTAATAATAATAATAATAATAATAAGTTTATTGACTAAAATACATCATATCATTGTTTATAGTCAGTCAATTACATAATTAGATATACAAATTTTTTTTAAATTAATAAAAATGTTATAAATATAGACCAGTTTTGTGGTCTTGTAGATAAATGAAAACATGATTTAAGGATTCCACACACCAAAGCGGCCGCGGTGGCGGCCACGGTGGCGATAATGCAGCGGCCTAACGCAACCTATACAATACAATGAGACCACGCACATACAAGCGTTCCGCTATCTGAGAACGCCACCGACTGCAGCGTTCAGCTAGCGATCACCAAACACTGGCGGCCAAACTCGACAAGTTGCGTTAGGCCGCGCGATATTCATTGTTTATATACCACAGAGTGAATATATTTAAGAAAATAATGTCGAAAATAGATAATTTAACAGAAAAAATCATAGATCAGTAAAGGATCATTTAATTTTGTATGACTTAGCACATCCTGATTACAAGAATATTAGTAAAATAAATAAAGTGTGGGACGAAATAGGAAAAGTTTTGGAAATTGATAGTAAAGTCTGTTCCAAACGATTAGGCGGAACTAGATTTTGCAATCTAGTTACTTTCATTGTTTAAATAATGCTTTTCAGCCGTTTTGTTTAAGCTTTGTAAATCATACTTGCAACAAACATTTTTTGGTTAAGGTTAATATCATTTTAAAATGTCATTTTCTTTATATTTTGATTTTTTGTGTCATTCTTAATATCCCATTTATTTATTTTTTGTCATTAAAATATGTAAGAAAATTAATTTAAGTTTGACATATGTCATTCGTTTCCATGGTTTCATTGTTGGAATTTTAAATTTTAACATTCCAAAGGGGAATAATGAAATAACCCAAGCAAGGTTCAATATTATCATACAACTATATACCGTGATTCACTAACTGATCGCTACCGCTACCGCCACTCCCACCGCGTTAGTGTGAGGAGACCTGATCGCTACCGTGGCCGCCACCGTGGCCGCCACCGCGGCCGCTTTGGTGTGTTTTTCCTTTAAGGATTCCACAGTGGCGGCCGCGGCGGCAGTGGTAGCGATACGACTAGCGATCAGGTCTCCTCACACTAACGCGTTGGGAGTGGCGGTAGCGGTAGCGATCAGTTAGTGAATCACGGTATATAGTTGTATGATAATATTGATTGCGAGAATACAATAGAATAATTAATTGTATGTAGAGGAAAAATAATAATCTACTTACAGTCTGTTTCAAACGGTTAGGCGGAACTAAATGGGAATTTCATTCTTTTAGGTTGGAAAAGGGACCTTGCTTGGGATATTTGTATTAAGAATGACACAAAAAATCAAAATATAAAGAAAATGACATTTTAAAATGATATTAACCTTAACCAAAAAATGTTTGTTGCAAGTATGATTTACAAAGCTTAAACAAAACGGCTGAAAAGCATGATTTAAACGATGAAAGTAACTAGATTGCAAAATCTAGTTCCGCCTAACCGTTTGGAACAGACTTTACTATCAATTTCCAAAACTTTTCCTATTTCGTTCCACACTTTATTTGTTTTCCTAATATTCTTGTAATCAGGATGTGCTAAGTCATACAAAATTAAATGATCCTTTACTGATCTATGATTTTTTCTGTTAAATTATCTATTTTCGACATTATTTTCTTAAATATATTCACTCTGTGGTATATAAACAATGAATATCGCGCGGCCTAACGAAACTTGTCGAGTTCGGCCGCCAGTGTTTGGTGATCGCTAAACTGAACGCTGCATTCGGTGGCGTTCTTGGATAGCGGAACGCTTGTATGTGCGTGGTCTCATTGTATTGTATAGGTTGCGTTAGGCCGCTGCCGTATCGCTACCGCGGCTGCCACCGCGGCCGCTTTGGTGTGTGGAATCCTTTAGTCTTCGTTATCGATAGATATATTTAAAAAATCTATTTTAGAAAAATCTTCTAATGAGAAGACAGGATTTTCAATAATTTAATTTAATTTAATTTATTATACCACAAAATTATTACAGAAAGAAAAAATAATATATTGTTTTATTTTTCTTTTAAATATATAATGGGAAATTTCTGAGGTTAAGGGGCAGTAAATTAAAAAAGTGCCGTGAATAGTAATTTACACTGTACCTACATTTATTTAGTCTGATGAAATCCGGACATGATTTGATTTGTTGCTGGTATTGTAAGTATGAATATGTCCATGAGTAGTAAAATCACCAAGATGACTGTGTGCATAAAGTAGGCAATGATATGTATACCGCGCTGGAAAAGTCATTATGCGTAGTTCAACAAAGCAATGCTTACATTCAGCTCTGTACGATAAACCCAACATTATTCTTACTAATCGACGCTGAAGTGAAAATATTCTGGAGGAAAATGTGGAGTGTCCCCAGGCCAAAATCGCATAAGATATTTGTGATTCAAACATCGCGAAATAAGCTATGTTTAATATTTCAATTGATATTGATGTCCTGATGTTTCTGATTATAAATATTGTTCTGCCACAAAGTGTGGATATATGGGATTCCCAGTTTAGCTTTTGGTCGAATCACAGATTTCAAGAAAACACACCGAAACTGGATTTACAAAAGAGTGAGGTTTGTTGGTGATCAGAACTTTTGAGTTTTATTTTCGTTTAATGTTAACCTGTTTCTAACCAGCCAGTCAGGATGTTGACTGGGTTAAGATGGTAGTATCATCCGCATATAGTATGGCATTTGAGTTCAGCGCTAAGGGGAAGTCATTTATGTAGATTAAAAAGAGTAAAGGACCTAAAATCGTACCTTGTAGGATACCAATATCGATTTCATAACATATCGACACATCTCTGTTTAATTTAACATATTGCTTTCTACATGTTAAGTACGATTTAATAAGCAAACAGGCATCTTTATAGAAGTGATAATTATCCAGTTTACCGACCAGTAGATCATGAGGCACGTAATCAACAGCCTTAGTAAGATCGAGAAAATTAGCCATGCAGTAGCCACTGACTCCAAGTGAGTCCGTAGCCAATTTCAAGAAACTCAGTATAGCGTCACTTGTCGATTTACCTTCTCTAAAACCAAACTGGCCTTGACTGAACAAATTATTGCACTCAAAATATTGCATAATTTGAACGAAAATTATGTTTTCATAAAATTTGGAAAAAATAAGGAGAGAAATAGGGCGATAGTTGTTCAAATCTTCACAACTTCCCTTTTTGAAAATTGATATGACTTTAGCTAGCTTTGTGTAAAGTATCCAGAAGACCTGTAACTAGCCAGGCTGTTCTCGCAAATTATCGAGTTGAAAGATTGCATTTCGCTCGTGAGCCTTTGAACTGACTGGACGCAAACTATAGTAGTATATTGTACAGAAATGAGTAGCGGTTGAGTTTAAAATCTCCAGAGGGCCGAGCACGGGTGTTCTGAAGGCCTAGTAATCTAGAGACTATTGGAAAGAACAGTGCAGAGTCATATACCAACCAGTTTTTCAATAATACAACTAAGTAATTTCTTATAAATAAAATAAATTAATCGATTAATAATAAATAAATCGATTAATAATTAATTAATCGAAACTAAAACTATCATATAATTAATCGATTAACTGAAACAAAATTATTTCAGTTATTCGTTTAATTGACAATATACCTAGATAATGTAGGTTTAATGTGTGAGATGTGGATATTAAATCAAGCGCCGGAGACAGAAGCTACTCTTGATCTCATTACCTTTACCTACATATTAACATGCAAAGCACCGAGTGCACCAGCGTTACGCATAATTTACTATAACTTAACTAACATATTGTTAAATACCAGCGGTAATTACACGCTGTTACCACATCTAATGTCTCAGCCCACACTAATAAAACACTTGCGAATTATTTATACAATATTAATGTTATTTTGGTATCTAGAATTTCGCAGGTATAATCAAGAACCCCTTACACTCATATGTATTTTTTTGTACGGTATATATTGTGGCCAGGGCCGGCTTTAATCTCATTCCACCTATTCTCTCGGGCAAGGCCCCGGGCTGAAGAGAGCCTCGCTTGTAATAAAAAAAGAACAAATCAGCAGTGGGCACTACAGGACCTACCGCCATCACAAAGTACTTGTTTAATTTATGCTGCTTTATCAAAAAATGTCTCAAATAAAAGTTGTTAGTTATTGCTTTTATAGCAACTTATGTTAAATAAATTTTTGAAATATTCGCAAAATTCTTAAAACCGACACGAGTAAATTTCCATTTCTAGTTACCGATTTTTACCAAAAGTTGATCAACTCATGCCATTGATGTCAAAAGCTTAAATATGAAGTTTCATAAAAATGCTTTTAGCCGAATTTGCTCTAACGTGTACACGGACCGACAGACAAACCGACAGACATCATGCTAAAAATAGTCAAAACGTTATATTTGGACCTCAGTTCGTGGAGATCCATCGAAATCTCGAAATGTCATAATCGGTATGATCACAGTACCTCCCTTATATATGTTGGCTGTCTTTATATCAAAATGTACGTAAGAAAATTTGTTTTGAAATAATAAATGACTGTGTTTTCTTGAATAAAGTTTTTAATTAAATGTATATTTGGGGGCTGTGGTGTCGCTACGTCCATACATATAAACTTGAAATATTTCACTTATTTATTTAATAACAAAAACGTATATAATATAAAAAAGTTAAAACCGTACGAAGTACTAGTTTCTCAGCTAGTAATATATAAAAAAGGTTAGTTTTTTGAAAGGGCCCCATAATTTATTCTTACGTCGGGCCCTGAGCTTACTAGGGCCGACCCTGATTGTGGCTGTTTGGCTGATGTTATAGAGTTGAAACCTGCCATGCCTTTAGTCTGTTTCTTTGGTAGACTCAACAAACCAAACGATTAGCCAAAATAATTGATCTAAAATTTTGAAACAAAAAAAAAAAAAATGATCTTTTTGATTAGATTAAATTTTCGCCATTTATCTAATTCCCATCAATGTATTAATATTAGTCCGAAAAATAGTGTTTTTATTTAGTAATGTTGCATCATAAACTCACTAGTAAAGAAATAACAGATTTAACGGTCACTTATAGGTGAAGTTTTTGGTATTGCCCATTTTTAGATTGCGAATTTTAAACAAAATTTCGCAACTCGTCCCACATTTTCAGTTCTGTATGTGTCTGCACAGCTCCCCCCAGAATGACAATCAGTTTATATTTAGCAAACTCATATTTTTAAACCAGTGGCGTCCATAAAGAGGACTCAAAACATATATTATACGTGATATACTGATTTTATATGTCATTACATGCATTTTGAAAAGAAAATAGATCTATATACAGGGTAAGGCAACACTTACATATGTTCACCTCGACAATCTTGCTTTTTATTTATATTTGTTGACGTTAGTTTTTGCTTAAAAGAGTAATTGTTCATAGTACGCCATTGGTATTAATATATCACCAAGCTGCTGATCATGTTAAAAAGATTACAAAACCCAAACGAACTAAAAATTATGAGATAATAATTTGCAGCTAGATGTAAAGAAGATGAAATAGAATTGCAGAGTCTGTATTTCTTTCATTAGATGCAGCTCAATTAATATTATGTCACACGTGTAATATGTGACAGATATACCACGCGCCATTATTCTACGTTATCGCAGCTCCTTCTCAAAACTAACATAACTGTATTGAATTTCTAAACTAATTTTACCTATTAATTACACATAATCATATTAATTTATTTAGAACTAGTTAAACCACGTGATACCACAACAAATAAAGGGAGATCAACTGCCCGATGGACCGATACCCATGGCAATAGGTAAACCCTTTTAAGATTACAGAGCCAAGGTGACAAAATTTAAACTAATCTAATAGACAACAACAACTTTTTGATAATTTGACTATTGTAATCTGACATCTAGAAGGAATTTAATTATATTTTTATATCTTGATTTGTGTTATCTTATATTTTATTTTACTAATAACAGGGAATGGCTTTAAATGTCTAAAAATGTCGATTCATTGTCTATTAGATTAGTTCAACACAATACCGCTAGTTAGAGTCTCTCTTATGATCATTTGCCATAGGGGAAACTTCCTAAGCACCCTGATATCTGGTGGCAATTTGCGGAAGATACGAAAGTGACATTGTTTTGTTTTGTTCAATGGAGAAATATGTGTTTTTTTGTTGTTTGTATTTTAATTTTGTAAATCATGGAACAAAACAATCAGTTTTGTTGTGTGCAGCAATGTAAATCGTAAATAAGGAAGAATTCTTCTTAAACATTCCATAATTTACCTAAATCGAAAAAAATATCAATTGAAACGACGTTTGGAGGCAGAGAGAAAGTGGATCGTAGGTTTTTTTGAACCCAAAAACTAAAAATGGGCAAAAATCCAAGCCCATGCATGTTTGCTCGTTGCATTTTATGGAAAATGATTTTTTACGTCCAAGAAAAGACTGAAAAAAAGCATTTATCCTACCCAAAATTTGCCTAAATCATCAGTTGATATATTAAAAGGCCCTTCTACTTTTTCAGGCAGAGATATTCATTTTTACTAATATATTTACCATATTTTTGTTGTTGTTATATTGACAGACAGTCAAAAAGAATTAAAAATACAATGAAAAACTAAAAATTTCCTTGAAATTTCTTTAGAATAGTATATTATTACATATCTTGTTCCTTTAAATTAAAAAAATGCTCGGAAAACAGGAAAAATACAACTCGTGTTCATTTTCACCATGTAAACAAATACACGAATAACAGTTTAATGTCACTTTCGAGTGTACCAGCTTTGCCGCATATGGCGCTGCGATCTTAAAAAGTTTCCCCTATTGGTTGCTGTTGTCGAAGATACAGAGCAGTGTAAGTTAAATTGTGTGCCGCAGTACACTTCTGAGCCAAGTGCCACAAAAATTAAAAAATACACATACTGACAAATTTAAAGGAACAGATGGAAAATGATGGTTTTTTAAATTTTATTATTTTGTAGCCTTTATCTAGATAGCTTTGAATGCTCTACTAAACAATGAACGAAGATTGTATCGACGCCAAGGAGAACAAAATGCACCATTTAATTTTGCTACTACTGTATCTACTGGTGGAGGTTCAATTATGGTGTGGGGTGGAATATGTTTGGGAGCTCGTACAGAGTTCAGAGATATTATTCAAGACCATGTTGTACCTTTTGACCCATATATCGGAGAAAATTTCACCCTAATGCAGAATAACGCGCGCCCACACGTCGACCACTGTGTAACAAATTTTTTAAATCAAGTGGGTATAACAACAATGGCTTGGCCAGCGTGCTCCCCTGACCTCAACCCGATTAAACATTATTCCAAAAACCACTAGAAGATTACCTGAGAGATATCAACAATATGTACACTACAGGGAAAATAATTAGATTTTTATGTCAGTTCCTTTAAATTTGCCGGTGTGTGTGTATATGTATAATATGATAGATTATTTCAGACTCACTGCATAATCGTGATTTCTTAAAAACGAATTTTGTAATTTGGCTGTAGATCAGAAAATGACGAAATTTACAACTTGATTGCTTCTCAGGCATAGACACATCGTCAAACAAACTAACAATTTTGTCAAAAATTTAAAAGACATTAGAAAACCTCTTTGCGTCATTCGCTAAACATCAATCCTTTCGCGAGTTGCGGTGATACAAACCTGGCAATAATAGAAGAAGAAAATCTCATAGATTTAAACAACGATCTGGTGCATTATTTGTGGAGCAACAATTGTCAGCCTTTTGGATATCGCTGCAGAACCAATATCTTTAATTAACTAATACAGCCTTCAAATTTTTATTGCCGTCTTCATCTTCATACCTTTAAGAATTAGGTTTTTCGACACTCACCGATATAAAATGAACTAACAATATCGATATCTCACATCTCTTAACATTCCACATGTATTTTTGTTTTTCGTGGTCTTCAAATGCATGGAAGTTCCACTGCATATGCAAAATATTGACACACATTACACTTGTGCAATGCATGCAGCATAAGTTCATGAGCAAAAGTAAAAATATCTCAAAAATTCATAAATTAATAAACACTGTTAAAAATATAGCCCAAAATCATTCTAGTTCGCCTTTTAAAAGATTTTTACTTGAAATGTGTAGAATTAGAGAAATAAAACGATTGCTATACTTTTTAATCTTATTTATTATTTAATTAAATTTCAGAAAAAAACATAGTATTTACACATAAAATAAACCAAGTATCTGAAATATATATTTTTTACTTTTATTATTATTTTTTTTTGGCATTTATGTATTTCAAATATTTTACATGTAACTGATAAAATAGAAGTAGTTCAACTGATGAAAAATGTTTGAATTTCCCAAGTATTTAAAATAGTACTTAAGTTATTTGAAATAACCAAAATTAGGCTTATCATACGTCCCAGTTTGACCGGAACTGTCCCTGTTTGAAGTTATGGACTCGGCGTCCCGGCGAGTTTGTCATTTTGTCCCGGATATTTGGTAAAAATTAAAAAATGCCGAATATACACGTAGTACACAAAGTGCAGCCTCGGAAAATGGCGATTAGGCAACCAATTAAAAATAACAAAGAATTTTTAAAGAAATTTCACGCTAGTGATAAATATTAATGACTTTTAAATAATAAGTTATGTTCAATTAAGAGTAATTAAAAATTATTACAATGTAATTTTTGTTTTCTGTAAACCAGTCCATTATTTAGCCTTTTCAATCATAAGTACTAAGCGTGGAAGGCCCTACTTTCTGATTTGAGCAAAATTTCAAAATTTTCCCCAGTTTGAGAAAACAATATTATGGTAAGTCTAATCAAAATAATTAAAATATCAAAAGTATATGAAATATCCAACATATTAGGATTATAATGACTAAATTAGCTTTAAAAAATAAATAAAATCAATAAGAAGAAAAGTACAAAAATTTCTACTTCAAAACAAAGAAGAAGTTCTGCAGTTCTGATAAATTATGTATGGTATTATAGCAGTTCCAAATTTCTATGTGGCCGGTCACTATGGCGTAGTGGTCAGCTCATTTGACTGCAAACCACAGGGGCTCGGGTTCGAATCCCGGTGATGGCATGGATGTTTGTATTTGTTGTAAAAATTACTAATGTATCCTTAATACAAAAATAAAGATATCCTGGTTAATGGCCATCATAGCTAAGACCAAAAAAAATTAATTAAAAAAAAAAAATTCCATGTGGGTGAAATAAATTGATTTGTGTCCACCAATTACAATTACCTTAGTAACAAAGGATAACTCAAGTTAAAACATTTAACTAGTTCTTAAGTAACCGGCCATGATAAAATTATAATGACGATGTAGTAAAAAGTGTGAGCACTCAGTTTATTAACCAAATTTAACGAAACTAATAACGCGCATGTGTCGGGTTAGGAACTCTCGCTCTATCTATAAACACGTTTGTCTTGCAACGAACAAGGTTCGTAATTGTCCAAAGGCTATTGTGAATAACAAACATTTTGAGAGAAACAGTAACTATTTCATCCGAGAACATTAAAAGGAATGCAGTGCACGCGCGTTGTGCTCTAACTTATAAAATACTTCATCCGGGAATAAAGGTAAACTTAAATTAGAAAACTATTATATTGTTTTATTATGCTGCGAGCACGTGCCAGAACCCGTGATAGTAAACTGCTAATTTGCATCTGACACAGCGCGATTAGAATCATTATAAATACACATTTATTGTTTATAGTGTTATCGCATTGTGATAAAACGTGGTGTGACGTAACGATAAAAAGACTACTGACTTCTGATCCATGCAAGACTGACACACTTCTGTCTTATCACTCACTGATAACGGACCCATCTAATTACAAGCAGACAACTTTTTCTAGTAGATTTATTTTTGAAAATATATTCTATCATATCAAATAAAAAATTCTTAATTTAATTGGTTATAAAAATTGGATATAAAAAATTATGTGAAATGTAAATTTTCACACATTTCCTGGTTTTGTAAGCATCTGGTAAGTGACTACAAATTGTGGGTATATATTAAAATTTATGAAATTCGATTAGGTACTTTTGAAAAACATAATTCACGTGCTTATATTTGAGGACTAACAAGCGTTGTTAATTACGAATGTGCGCGTATTAAGCTAACTGCCCAGTTCTCCCGTTAGTCAGTTAAATGTTGTTAGCACGATGTTACAAAAAAAATAATTTCGAAAAAATAATTAGATCAAAAATTCCTGTTGTACTGTTCCGGTTCACATTAGTGAACTGATATTACTGTCTGTATTACTCAGTTTATTAGATTTTTAGTTTAATCCCTTTGGGTTTCAGGACGTGGGACAAAAGTATTTCAACACATTTTTGACAAAAATTTAAAAAAAACCTTTTTTTAAATTTCATGTTTATGGTTTTTGCTACTAGAAGCAATTAGCCAGGATAATTGTAATTTTTTCTAATGAAAATCTTTGCATGAACAGGATTCGAACCTGAGACCTTAGCAACGCAGGCACCTGTGGTACCACTACGCTACGCCGGTCGGCTAAAACTACTTTTCGTTCCTTAATCTACGTCTTATGAGCTTTCTCTTGCTATTACACAATTAATCAAAAAATAAATAAATATTATCTTTTTGACACAAAAAAAAAAAAGATATTTTCGAAAAACTCCTTTGGGAAATAGGGTGTAAAACAAATGTTTTTGGACTAATTTTTAACGAAAAATGGCGGAACAATATTTGTTTTTTCAAAAATATAATTTAGTTGATTTATTTACACTTTAAGAGGTTTCATTTGATAAAACATTCAAATTAAAAAAAAGGGGGAAATTTTTTGGTTAAACATATTTTTTTAATACATTTATTTATTAATGTCAAATTTCAACTTCTAGTGCCTTCCGTTTGACCACAATTTCTACCGAACAGACAGACACATGAGTGATGGCAGGCGCGCACTCAGTGGAGGCTCATTGGCTTGAACATTTTCCAGCGAATATTTTTTAAAACTTTCGACGTTGATTAACTCAACAACAGTGCATTGATGAACTTAATTCGACTTTTGGCGATGAAGCACCATCAAGGACTACTGTTTAGAGATGGTTTGCCGACTTCAATCGTAGCCGTAGTTCTCTAAAGAACGAATTTCGTGAAGATCGTCCAAAATCAGTTGTTGTTCCGGAAAACATTGATGCTGTGCGTGAACTGATACTGCAAGATCGTCATGTCTTATCGTGAGATTAAGGTATCCTTGGGCATTAGTGGGACCAGCATATATTCTATTATTATTTGGCAAAAAGATTTGTTCGCGTTGGATCTCACATAATTGGACAATCGGATTGGAAAATGCCTTAATCGAAGTGGAAAAAGTGCTTCGAAAATTGGTTCAAACGCATGCAAAAGTGAATATTTTGAAAAACAATAAAGCCACTTTTGTTGCTAAATAATTGTTTTTGATCTTAAATCCCGAAATATTAAAGGCAATCCCCGTATGTATATTTACATATCACATTATTAGGAAGTCCATGTCTAAGTCCATAAGTCTAAGAATTTTTCAGGTCAGGATTTTTGCCATATACTAAAAATAGAAATGGACCAAGGGGCCTTTTGCGGTCCCTTTCACACCTTTTCATTTTGAAATATTCGAATTTTGAAAGGTTTGATACGAATTTCAAATCATCGATTTAACATGATCTGGTCAAGAGCCCCCCAAAAAAACAAATGTCTTTTTGAATCCGGGTTGTGACGGTATGAGGGTTCTTTGGGCATACCCACGAAACTTAAAAATATTAAACCAGTAAACTTTTTTATTTTTTAATCTTTGCACGCACAAAACACGTGTTGGCGTTTTTCAAAAAAAGATATATTTAGAAATTATTTTTTGTCCATAATTATTATTGTACGTCAATGGAATTTTATCAAAATAAAGAAATAAATTGTAATATTTGACATCAATGCATCATATTACTAAATACGCACAATTTGTTGGGACATTCCATCTCAAAATATGTCAAATATAATTAATAAAACAATTAAATGATGCAATAATAATGTGATAAGTTAAAAATTTGTGAACAGCGGAAGAATAATTAATGATAAATCGTATTAAATTCTAGATAAGGTCACAAAGATTTGTAATAGATGGCCTTACTAACAGAGGACGTTCATTCAACTCTCAAATGTAAACAGTGAATAAAATGCGTGCTTCAAATATCTTTTATCTGTTACTTGACGAAATCCGAATGACAAGAGATTTTATTTAAGATTATATGAAGTGGTTCCTTGTGTTTAAAATGTAATGCAACAGGGTATAGAAGGACATTTTTTTAATATGCGTACGTGATAAAAATAATGTTACCAAAAATTTCTTGTTGCAACTTTTATTTTGATTATTTGATAGAAATCTAGATTAAATTTTTGAGGGAGAAAAGGCGTTCACATATAATTAATTCAACGTATCAAACTTGAAAATACTATCAGCATGCTGTAGGCCACTGCCTAATGCCGCTGTCACCAAAGGGGGGTACGCGTCAGTGGCGGCTCGTGACAAAAATGTTTGGATGTTTTGCAAGGAAGAAAAAAAAAAATAATAATAAGAGTAAAAATTATAAGCTTATGATGTTCCCTTAATGCAATTTCTTGAATATGAATGCAATACGCCGGTCTTTCTTAGCAGCAAATTTATCTATAACTTTATCGGTAAAGTTCGGTATTATACCCTTTTCACACTAGATGTTTAAAATCGGATGTTAAAGTGAATGTATCTTTAAACGCTAATGTGAAACCGTACGGCCTCGTCTAAACACGACCGATGTTTAAGACAGAGATCTGCGTCTTAAACTTCGTACGCATTGCCAACTTAATTTCTATTATAAGAAAATACTCCTTGAATTTGTGCTGTCAACATTTTATATTATCATAAACAAGAATACTGTATTATATCGACGTTATAAGAAGTTTATACTTATTGTTATAATAAAATTATTTATTTTAATAATGTGTTTAATAAAATACAGAGCTGCAATAATTGAGATAAAATGTATCGACTTACATGTTAATACAGGTGTAATATATTATTTATTGTAGAATGAAATGAAATATTCTTAATTGTTTATAATAATTCAAAATGTGCGTCTGCGCAGACAGTTCAAAACTGGTAATTTCATGACGGTAACTTAAGGACAAAATTACTGTAGCTGACGACAGCACCAGAGATTTAAACATCAAGTGTGAAAGCATAGGGGAAGTATTTTAAGATCGCAGCGCTATTTCGGCAAACTTGGAACCTTCAAAATAGACATTCGTTACATATAAACAACGTGAATTTTACTTATGAAAAATGTTTACTGGTGGTTTTTGTAATTTTGCTACAATATTAATACTTGTTTTTATGCAATTATATTTTTATGCAAACATTTTTTATAAAAAAAAGCGCGACACAATGTCTATTTCTGTAGTTCCTTCAATCCCACCAGATGTCATATCGCTTAGCAATTTTTCCCTATACCGATCTTAAACATCGGTGAACTTTAAGTTCACTCGTCTTAAAGATCTAGTGTGAAAAGGGTATTAGTTGATATGATTTTTTTCTTCAAATGAAAGTGCTGAAAGGGCTGTTAGACGATCTTCACACATCGAGTTTCTGACAAAAGTTTTTATCCGTTTTAGAGTGGAAAAACAACGTTCAGCTTCATCAGTAACCATGGGTGTTGTTACAAGAATTTGTAACAATTTTTTTATCTCCGACATCGATTCTTCCAAATTATTTTAAATTCTAAATTTTAGGAAAGACACAGCGCCACTTATTTTTCTGCATTCACTATTTGAATATATTACAGAAAGTTCTGTTTTAAAATGTTCCTTATTTAAATTAAAAATCACATCCTTTTGCATCTACTAAACGTTAAATTTTTACACATTAAACTCATTCACTAAAATATTCATAAAAATATAATAACGAAAATCAGCGCTGAGCACAACATTCTACTATTGACGACACGTGACAATTTGATCTGCATGACCTTGCAGCTCAAAAGCCATTCATTGGAACTTTTGTTCGGAATGATTACGGACCCGACCCAGCAAACATTGAACTAACGGCCGAACGCCGGCAAACTGCTTTTACGCTGGTACATTGCTGGCACCAGAAGTAAGTGCAACGCCAGTATTAATAATGTACTTCACATTTGTATTTCGCACTCTGCCTATACGAAGTACTTTACCAGCATTTTATAAGCATTCCTTATTTGTATTAATCCAAGGTTATTTCTAGCGGGCCAGTGCTTATGTTTATAACTTTTTTTGAATGTAATAATTTGAAAAGTCTGACCGTTCTTAGTCATAAAACACCCTAATGGCGTGGCCTTCGAGGGTCGGTACAAGTGATATTCTGTTAGTATAAGTTCGGACGTGTTGGTGAATAGTTTTTAAAGATGTGTATTTGAATAGTTATTGATTGTGACCATTATACAGTTTTTTATTGTGATTTGTGTGTGTTTTGTTAGATTTAAGGACGTAGTTTACACAAACTATTTCATATTAAATTGTTTAATTTTTAGTTTAGTTCAATCATAGTTTTTTCATGTAATAAAATTTTCAATTATTAATAAATCTGATACAAGATTATAAATATGTCATTTAAAAAATATAATTTGTCATATTTCATTTTGAATAGTGACATCTTAAATATTTTGTAAATATAATACTAACCTAAAATAATACAAACTTAATCCAAAACTGTAAAGCTTTTTTTACAATATAACCAAGTTTCTAAAAGTCAGTAATACACTATAAAAATCACCAAAATAACCAGATCTAGTTTGTTCTTACAAAAGTGAACAGCTTATAGCATTAATGCTTATAAAATTTGTTTATTGAATTTATTTTAACAAGTATGATTTCTTTAGGTTGGCACTCTTCAAGTCAGGGGGAAAAGATGTGGTAGATAATACAAGACGAATATTGGCGAAAATTATTAGTCACCCCTTATCTTTAGGATGAAATTGGTTTGACCGAAATGGCAGAAAACCATTTTCTTAAAATTCTTCATTAAATTAATAAATTAAAGAAACTAATTCCTGTTATTCCTGAAATTATATTTATTTAATATTTATAAATAAATCAATAAATTATAACTGTTAATTCAATTTACAATCGGCTAGTTTTACCATCGTTGAATAAATTTATTTAACAACTTAAGTTAACAATATCGCATCATTCTATTGACAGCAATGTTAATTTCTTCATTAATAGTTTAAAACCGATGCGATATTGTCAACTTTACTTGTTAAATAAATTTATTCAACGATGGTGAAAATGGCCAAATGAGTATTTATTTTGCACCTAACCATTAATTTATTTTAATACTGGGTAAGTACACATATATTACATTTGAAACACTAGAGAGTGGGTATAATATAAGCACTAGTCTGTCAGAAATAAATCTTGCAACTAATGCGATTATTTTGCACTTTACCGTTGCTGGGCCAGCTAACGGCCACGGGGACACCGGGGTACTGGCCCAGTGCAAAATGCCAGCACTGGACCAATGCGAAATGCCAGCACTGGCCCAGTGCGAAATGCCAGCACTGGCCCATTACTTTCAATGCACTTTACCGTTGCTGGGCCAGCAACTGATACATCAATGGACCAGCTAAGGGCCACGGGACACCGGGGTACTGGCCCAGTACGAAATGCCAGCACTGGCCCATTACTTTCAATGCCGGCGAGTATGTGCTTTACCAGTACTGGTCCGGATAAAAATGTTTGCTGGGGATCCACAGCCGAATAGTAACGAAAGGATATTTCTGAACACAGAACTGCGAAGTTCGTCAGCAAATTGTTAAAGAGAAACAGAGAGAATAGAAGGTACAATAATTATCTAACACACACATATAAATCCAAAAATATTGCATAAGATTTTTGGATTTATATGATAAATATTCAAATATTATGCAATATAAATAATAATTTAAAAAATATATTTTTACTATATTTATTGGCAGTTGTGCACCTCTGCAGCACCTATAGACCAGCCGCCACTGGTACGCGTACACCAGGGAGTATGTGCGTCGATTCTTGGGGCGTACCCATAAGTAGCAGATGCTGCATTACCGACCTCTGCCCTATTGGTAGAGCCCTGCGCGGATACGATTTTCTGTATCCGCATCCGATCCGCATCCGCAAAGACAGGATCCGCATCCGCACCCTTTGTAAATATAAAATCCGCATCCGATCCGCATCCGCAAAAATATCCGCACAATCCGCACAGGATTTGCTGTCTGTTTGGAAATATCTAACATGTTTCGCCTTAATTGGCATATCGCTGTTTTAAAACACTACTAATTTTTTTTAAATTTTATCACATTAATATTACTTGGTCCAGATATATGTTTTCTATCTGACGTCGTACTGAGATTATATAGATTAAAAACAAGACTTTTAAACCAAGTTTTTTATAAAATGTATAACTATATATATGTATTTTAGAGCAGCGATATTTAGAAATAATTAAACAGGTTAATTTATCACATTTATGACCAATAAATAACAAGGAAAGACCTATTAGATCAGCAAATTAAAAAAAAAAAATAAGTTCTTAATAATAAAACTAAATTCTTAAAATCATCCTATTATTTAAAAGATGAAAGTTGTATGAAGATTTCAAGATTTTTAAGATATTTTTATTTTTTTTTAAATTTGATATGAGCTTCTATGTTTTTAAATGTGGCAAATTACCATGGTTAATTTTTACTAATATTTCCAAAAATGCAATACATAATTATTTTTAAATTAATAAATGCAATAAATCCAAAGAAAGTGTTGTATCTACGACTGGTATATAAACTCTACTATATTTAACTATTTAAGTAAACGTAAAGTAGGTTTTTATGGGAAGAGTAAAAAAAAGTAAAAAGTGCCGTAACGTATTATTATTTCACTCTTGCCATAAGCACAATACAAATGCCAGCAATACATTTTTGGGGTTCTAAACGCGTCTTCCGTAGGAAGAGGCGTTCACCCGCAGATTTTATGTTCACGCGGATATTGCGGATAAGCGGATATGATATATAATCCGCATCCGATACGCATCCGCACGATTTAAATGATAATTTATCCGCATCCGCAGAAAAATGGCGGATATCCGCGGATTTGCAGGGCTCTACCTATTGGGCTCAACAGCGCTATGAAGTGACACCAAGCGGACAGAATTTGAACTAGTGGAACGAGTAACTATTTATTGTTTACTAGTTGCTATCTCGTGTTGTTTGTATCGTGTTTAAACTTTAATGTTGCAGTTTGTTTGTAACATTAACTTTTGATAGCAACTATTATTCTTTTTTATATTATTTTGTGTTATACTGAGTTGTCATAACACAAACTGCTGTGTATTTGGTTGTCACTCAAGAAAAAGAAGTGAGAGAAACATTTTCTTCCATTTTTTTCAAATGAAAAACAATTTGCGAAAATAATAAATATATTTGGTTTTGTGGAAGAGATAAATAGGTAAAAAAACATGGGAAAATACAATGGCGGATTAAGTTGGTTGGGGGCCCTGGGCGGTAAAATTAGAATGGGCTCTCTATTATTTTAAACAGAATGGAAATATTTGTATATAGGCCTCGCTGGTCCCCCCAAACTCGTGGGCCCCGGGCGGCCGCCCGGTCCGCCCACCACTTAATTCGCCTCTGGGAAAATGCTATAAATACGGGAAAAAGAATGAGAGTGTGCTAAAAGCATTTAAAAGCTACAGATTACATCAATATTGTTAACTTATTAATATTTAACAAACTAGTATATTCATTAAAAATATTCAATAAATAAGAAATACTCAATTATAAAAATCCTGGACGTTAAAGCTAATATATCATATAATTTAAATTTAATTACTTAAATGTTATTAAAATTAATTTATTTCCTTTCGAAGAATAAGGTGGTTCAATGTATAGCTACGCCACTGATTTTTGGGCAAAAATGTATCTTTTTTGTTGACCTAAATTCAAGAATGCCCCATAAAAACAGCCACAAGAAAAGATTATTTTTTATTTTACAAAAATCTATTGTATTTTTACTCGGTTTCCTGGTTGTAAACTTAACATAGTCGTAAAATCACAGCTGAAATGTTTACGATGTACATTACACAATCTCTGAAGTATGTTTATTGTAGGTCAGTTTTAAGTGTGAAGAGAACTGTTAAAATATCGGAAGTGCATTCAAAAACACGTAATAAAAACGGGAGAAACTTCAGGTTATTAACTTTTGGGTTTTCAAAAGATATCCTTTGTGAATAAGGCCTTAAGATTTTATGATCTTTAAATAGCATTTGGTAACAAAGAACAAAGCCTTTTACCAATCGAGTGTGAACAAAAATGGCTACAAATCTGATTTCTTTTTGACAGGGCCGTGCGTACTTATTTTGGCACCGGACCAACAACAATGATATCCATCGCTCTTTTTCATAAATATAGGTACAGTTGCCAAAGTGAGATTTTAGCCACGCCTATCAAAATCGGGCGCCATGGCCGGAAGAACGTAGTCTGCAGGTAATGCAAGGCATTAGGGCGTTTGATGCCAGGGGGTGACAAGGTTAAAGTGAGGACCTTTTTTTAGGTCTTCACTTGAAATTTATAAGTGAGGACCTTGTTTTTAGATTTTCACTAGAAATTTGGAAGTGAGGACCTTTATTTTTTTTAGGTTTTTACTTGAAATTTTGCCCTGTCTGGGGGCGTTCCATTCAATCTTGCATAAGGGCGCCAAAGACCCTCATCCCGGTCCTGTCGGGCGCAGCATACATTTTTATCAAGTTATAAAAGTGAAAAATAATGAAAACTGTATAATAAACTAGCAATTTCCGTACCTAATATAATTTATTATTATCTAAGAAAGATATCTACAAGAAATCCATGAAACTAATGCAAATTGAGTGTGAGCTCGCCCCGCTATGCTAGCATTTTATAACTTAGCCGAACCTAGCGCTGCGACAGACGTCAAATTTACGCTGATGTATGGAGAAATCTAACCTAAAATTGCAAGTTATAAAAGTGAAAAATAATGAAAACTGTGTAAAAAACTAACCAATTCCGTGCCTAATATAATTTATTATTACCTAAGAAAGGTGTCTCTCTTCAAAAAAATCATGAAAATAATGCAAATTGAGTGTGTGTATATATATGACTCCGTAGCCTAATATTAATTATAATAAATATTAATTCATATTTATTTACTTGCTGAACTGCGTGCACTTTTAACAGAGGTCAACTGTTTTCTTCCTCCCGTAAGAAATATTCATATTAGTTTAGGGCTGCCATAATTGTCGGACTACCGACCGGGACACCCCCCCCCCCCAAAAAAAAACTTTTATCGACAATAATACCTTTATTATAAAAAATTGCACAATATTTTAAAAAAATAAAAAAATTTTAAAGATAAAAATAATAATTAAAGT
The DNA here is from genome assembly GCA_963971575.1 of Liopterus haemorrhoidalis. Taxonomy (NCBI): domain Eukaryota; kingdom Metazoa; phylum Arthropoda; class Insecta; order Coleoptera; family Dytiscidae; genus Liopterus; species Liopterus haemorrhoidalis. The sequence continues at coordinate 51,924,857 of OZ020612.1, forward strand.
AGAGATTGATAATAGGTATTCCAGGAGCAAAACGTTGGGATCAATGGTGAATCATTTTGGAACACTCAGTTCGACTGGAAAAATTTGATGTTTTTTTTTGTGGATGCGTCTTTATCAAATCTAAAATAATATAATATAAATTAATGGGCGATTCAATTTAATAAAACCAAATAGAACCTTACATTCCATTCTTCTCTTGCCTTTACTCTCCCCCTTCCCCGACTTCGGTGGCTTCTTATCATCACTCTTCTTTGCCCAATCATACTTCTCCGATGTTTTCGTTTTTTGGAGCAGTTCTTTTTCCCCTTTTATATAATTATAGAATTCAATGCATGACATTTTATAATTTAAAACACATTGAATTATGCTTTTCACGGTTTCAATAGAAAGCGAATTGCTGGTACTTGGCATTACTCGGAACATTTCGGACCTCGAATCTGTTTATATAATTTACATATAGTATGTATATATGTATATGTACAATATTATCGAAAAATTATTTTTTAATATGCATAAATTTTAAATCGACCGGGACAAATGACTCTTGGACCGGGACACTGGGACACAAACCTCAAAACCGGTGTACCGGGACGTATGGCAGCCCTATATTAGTTATAAGCCAGTTCATGAGACTGCTTCCTTAACGTTTTGCCTTTTTTACCCATCTTATTTTCAATAATTAAAATAATTATTTAAAATACAAATACTGTCCTGAAAAGAACTTGACAGCAAAAATGTATTTGACGAAAATTGTTATAAGAATAATAAAACAAATTTTTTTTGTAGTGTGATTTTTTTTTTCAATTGGTTGAGTAGGTATTAATGGTATTAAGAGCTGACGCCCTTAAATTATAATCTTGAAATATTTCACATATTATTTACTTTACATCAAAAATGTATATAAGAAAATTTGTTCAGAATGAAGAAAAATATCTTTTTTGTTCAATACAGTTTTTAATAAATAGATAATTTAGAGGGCTAAGAAAAGCGTTACCTATGGACTTGTATGATTTTAGAAATCATTAGAATTTAGCACAATAACACGTATTAAGCAAAAACCTTACGAAGTACGGACAACGGATACGACAGCTAGTTATCGAAAATATTGTGGTCCTCGTGTTGGAATAGTTTGAAATATTTTCTCTGACTGAGAATATTTTCCGCTGTCTCGTATATTTCCATATTTTTTCTTCTCTCTTCCCACCAACTTTTCTTGGGTATTCTATAAATTCTCAGATCTTCGGGCGATGTTTCCTATGAACTGTAAAATGTACTAAGGAAACGGACCACAATTAGGATTTAATTTCGTCTAAGTGTGCAGTTACATTGGATGCGGAAACGTGCGATTTTTTTAACGCACGAGAACTGACAACAAAACAAACACACGAAGTTAAATGAGCATGGTTACAGTACATGCATACTTTCGTGCGGTAATTTGCGTCGGCGCACAAACATGTTTGTTTTTTGATGCATCCAACAGGCCAAAAATATGAGTTTTGATCCAAAGACTTTTATTTATAAAATTAAAAGTAGAATAGAATTGTTAATATGCTGCTGCATAACAATGGGGATTTTTTATTTCGTTATTTGTCTGTTTATTTATTTATTTTGTTTTCTTCATTTCTTTGAAGTTCTACAGAAACATATAGGTTTGTTTCTGTCCGAAAAAATCAACAAAAATTAATTTCTATCTGTCTGTTTTTTCCGAGATTCACGTAAAAATTATTCATCCAGATGAGAAAGTACTTCGGACAATAATTTTTGTTTTATATTCTAAACAATTTGTGTCATACACGTTTTTGCTGTCAACAATAATGGAGATGTTTCAATATAACCCCGTAACTCCGCAAATATTCACGCAAAAGTGCAAAGAAAAAAAAAAAAAAAAAATTTATTACTATAAATAATATAGTTTAATTAATAGTACAGATATTTAAAATAAAATAGTTTAATTTGAATGAAACCGCACACAAGTCGCACGTATATACTGAAACCACCCATCCGCGGATCAGAACAAGAACGTTCAGTGTAAACGCTCGTTACCGCACGCACGGATACAGTGTAACCCTAGCCTAAGAAGGAAGCATTAGATCTTTTTATTGTTCAGATAATATTATATATAAAACACAAAAAACGAGAATGGTTTAGTTCACCAATAAACACAATCAAGCAGAAACATCTTTATTTTAGTTTTTAAAATCCCAAATTGAAAAATAACATCCTGGAATGAACAATCAAACATTATTTAACTGTAAGCAGAATGGGCATAATAAAGTGTTACCCAGAAATACTTCCTTAAAATAGTTATCGTGAAATATTCTTCGAATTATTTAGATGCTGACATCATTAGATGAGAGTGATTTCCGCCTGATGCGTGGTTCCCATCAGTGCATGTCCCCTTCACCTCCCTGGCACCTTGGCCGGTGTAAACACTGAAACATGTGAAGGCCGCCCGCAAGAGCAATGGCCAGGACTTTCCCTTTTACGTATTCCCGCCATAAGAGGGTTCACAAATAAATACATTAATGCTAATTCCGTTTGAATAATTAAATTATTAGTTTCAGGAAATATTTAAATCAATACGGAAAATTTTACAAAATATTTATTTTGGAAATTTTTATAAATTTACAGCGAAAGAATTTTAAAATGTTTTGAAGAGATAATTTAAAAAAAATGGATATACCCTATTCGAAATGCAGAAATAGTAATAAAATCACGTGAAAGGTTGAAGTCGCTGCCCTGTTGACTGTCGCTTAAAATAAAGGGTTCAACAGCCAACCAACAACGAAAGTTCGACAAAATTATCACGTGAACATTGCATGATTACTATTTCTTGAATACGAACAGAGTATAAGAGGCGTGTAAATTAAGTAAACGGACTGATTTAATATATATATATATATATATTTAGAATAAATAAATTAGAGTTAAAATAGAACATTACAATGTGATAATAATTGTAATGTTCTATTTTAACTCTAATTTATTTATTCTTTTAATGTGTTACAACAGAGGCAACTCTTAAATTTTACTTGTAAGTCTGCACTTAAATTTATGTTTTATATTTATAATTTTTAATTATACTATTTTCAGTCCTTGAAAAAGATTTGAAAAGTCAAGTCGAAATATCGGGTACATGTAAATATTGAGTTTACTTTTTCCTCCACCGCTATTCTCAATAACTTTATTAAATATAATACAGACACGGAATAACGATATATATATATATATATATTCGAATAGAATTACAATTCAACATTGTCTCCCTCAAAATAACTTCCTTGGGAAGCTACACAGCGCTGGAGACGGTTCTTCCAATCCTCATAGCAGTGCTGGTACTCGAATACTGGAATAACTGTCAGCTGGTCGGTTACGGACGTTTGAATGTTTTCGAGTGTCCCAAACTAACGTCCCTTAAGGTGATCTTGGGAAGAGGAAAAAGTTACAAGGACTCAAGTCAGGCGAATAAGGAGGCTGAGGAGCCACAGGAATGTTTTTGCTGGCCAAAAACTCGTTCATTGAAATTGCTGTGTGACAAGGCGATTTCTCATCCCCAATTCATTGGTCAAAATTTGATGAACAGTAGTGTGAGTCAAATTCAACTCTTCGCCGATCATTCTGACTGTCAACCGACGATCTGGACGCACAAGATCCCGGATTCCAGAGCCGCAGTAAGGGGGGGGGCGGAGGGGGGATGGCCCTTAGCGCACTAAGGAAAAGGGCGCTACATTGTGAAGGTGAGGACTTTTTTTTTGCTCATCACTTGGATTTTGGGAGGTGAGGACCTTTTTTTTTTGCTCATCACTTGGATTTTGGGAAGTTTTCCTTACTGCGCAAGTTTTCCTTACTGCCAGATTCTGTCGACATTTTCATCGGTTCTTGAAGATGAAGGCCATCCGCTGCGTGATTCATCTTCAATCAACTCTCTTCCTTCTGAAAATGCCTTAAAACACCAAAAAACCTGGGTCCTTGACAAAACACTGTCTCCGTAGGCCTGCTGAAGTTTTGCAAAAGTTTCCGTTGCACTGTGCCCAAGTCTGAAGCAAAACCTGGTAGCACACCGTTGCTCGAAATGAATGTCACTCATTTTTAGAACGCACTAGAAAAAACTGTTTCACGAAACAAATCGCTACGGACAACAAAATTACTCTAGCCAGTTCAAACGTACTCAAGGTCACATGTTCACCTGCTACCCCTCCAAGTCCCGCGCCCAAAATGTTGCCAGATTAAACGCTATTTTGCCAGTCCGGTTACTTAATTTACACACCTCGCAGGAAACCTTTCGACGTTATTAAGAAGAGACAAATTATTGTACCTTAGTACAGCAGTACTGTTGTTGGTGGCTATTACGTGAAAAACTATAAAAGCAGAACAAATTGTAGTGTTTTTGGCTGTCATTTAAGAAAGGACAAAGAAAGATGGAGGGAAACTTTAATATTAAGTCTAAATTGGGAAAAGATTTGGTTATGGACAGGAGGAAGGCGTGGGTATATGTTTTGTGTTACCGCAAAAAGTTAACTGATACTAGGCGAGTCTGTTCATTGCATTTTTTTGTGAGATAATTGGAGAATACGACCTTTTTTGCTCTGTCCCGCATTGCGTTCTTGCCTTCTCAAGAAAATGGTCACCCTAATACAACATGCATTAGTAGTACAAATGAGTTCAGAACTCAAAATAGTACAAGACAGTTAAATTAGGATTTTCTGCAACCGTCCGAACCGAGTTGCAAGACGAGCACCAACTAGGTATCCGGCCGAAAAGGAGTGTTTCAATGTTTACACTCTCAAAACATAATTTAAGATTTACAAAAAAAATATTTTTAGTTATGACCAAATTCTTATAGATTTCAACCATTCCAGATCAAATTTTTGTAATATCACTTAAAAAATTTATTGCATTTTAATAATTTTGAACCATCTCAAATATCTGTAATGTCAACAAGTTAAATACCAAGAACTCAAGTCATGAATGAATATAAAGCAACGTATAACTAACACACACAAACTCCACTAGTATATATATATATACACTGATACACGAAAACTTTACTACACACTACACTGACCGTTGATAGTGAGAATTAATGCGTAGTTCCGTCCGCATACCAACAGTCTCGAATTATGCGTGTCTCAACAGAAAAAGTTCTATTATTTCCCACGTTCTTCAGCGATGACCGTACACTGTACAGGTGTTGTGATGCATTGCTCTCGGAGATGACCTGAGAGGTTGAGTGCATCGTTTCAGGACGACCTTGTCCCTGGTGTCTACGTGCAACGGGGAACGCTGGTTATGTCGGTGCATCTAGACATCAACTAGACTCACGGATGTTACGCCCTTTTAATTACCTTATTGAGTAATATCAATGAATAAGAGGAAAGACATTCATGTTTCAAATTCTTACTTTTTAATACCCGGATATATTCAACCAGTGTCGTGGTTATTTCCAATGATCGGGGACTGGGTTAAATTAGGCTGACCAGATTTTTTTTACAGAAATAGAGTGTATTTCGTAGCCAGAGCCGTAGCAAAGGTCCTCACTCTAGAAATAAAAGTGATGATCAAAAAAAAAGTTCTACTTTTGTAGTTTTTTTGTTCAGAATTAACGTCTTAAGGTCTTGACTTATCACACGGTATTTGAATATTATTTAAATCTTGGAAATTATCTGTTTGCGCATGCGTACATCGAGCAATTATGACAGATGACCAGTGGCGTACCTAGGGGTGCTCGGGGGCCCAGACCCCTCCTAAAAAGGAAGGAAATAAAAATAAAAACACACAAATACACTAGAAAATTTAAAAAATAGAGATGAGGACTTTTTTTTTAGGTCGTCACTTGTATTTTAGAAGCGAGGACCTTTTTTTTAGATCATGACTTGAAATTTAGAAGTGTGAACCTTATTCATAATTTCAATAATTTTGTCTTCCGGGCCCCCTCCAACAAAAAATCCTGTGTGAGCCACTGCAGTTGACAGTTCTACTTTAAAAAAAAAATCTGCTGTGGCCACCCGATCGCTATCATAAAATACTCGTATAAAATACATTCTAGCAGTAGAGTAGAAATAACTTTTTCGAAATATATTTCTGTTGCAAAATATTCGCAAAAATTTTAAAATCGACACAAGTAAACTCCCATTTCTAGTCTACTGATTTTTATCAAAAGTTGCCATTGATGTCAAAACTTAAATATGTAGTTTCATAAAAATCCTTTTAGCCGAATTTGCCCTGCACGTGTACACAGACAGACGGACGGACGGACGGACGGACGGACGGACGGACAGGCAGACAGACAGACAGACCGACAGACATCATGCTAAAAATAGTCAAAATGTTATGTAGGAACCTCAATTCGTGGAGATCCATCGAAATCTCTAAATGTCAAAATCGGTATGATCGCAATACTTCCTTTATATATGTTGGCGGTCGGTAATTATTTATGAGGTTTCACTAAATTAATTAGTTCTTTTTCCAAAATATATATTTTTTAAATATAATTCTTGAAAATAATTAAAACAACAAACTAACCTCAATGCAAACAAGACACATCATAAAATGCATCAGCTGAGAGCGAGAGACAGACCCCTTGGCGCACGCATATTTTGAAAAACTTGGATAGAAAGACGGAGGAATTGAATCATGTTTCATTTGCCTAGTCTTTAAAACCTAGTTTTTTTTTTTCAATTAAAACACAAATGATTTTGATTGGAATGCAGAAATTTACATTTTCCAATCTAGACGTTAATTTTTTAACTAGTATGATAAGGCCTTTTGTTAAGTTTTGATAAGTTATTTTGGAATCAAAATGATATTTCTTTTGTCCATTTATAATTTTCTATCCAACAGTCAATTTATGATCATATTTACGGAAAGGCCGTTGATATTAGAGGCAATTGAACTTTTATTTAAAATATAATAAAGCAAAAAAAAAGTTGCGTAAACAACGAAATTTGCAAAGAATTTAATTTTTGTTGTAAAAAATCATTGTAAACAACTAAGTTCATCCTGCCTCTATATATAGGAACAGGTTGGAACAAGATTTTGATGTATGTTTTTTATATCGATGCAAATAGAAAAACAACAAAAACATAATTAAAATGACTAAGGTAAAAAACAAGATAGATGCTTATATCATGATTAAAAATTACCTTAAATTCTTAACTTTAAGTTCTACATCAAAACCTTCGTGAAAATAAAGAATCATCTTTATTTTAAATATTTGTTAATACAAATATTTAACAATTATAATTTTGTTGTAGGTAAATGATGAATTACAACATCATTATTTCTATAAAAAATTTATTGCAATCTGTTTCGAACAATCTGGTAAGTAATTTTAATTCTAGTAGTCTATAAATGCCCTTTCTGCATGATTTTTTCAGTAAAAGTGTAATCTAATGGCTGTTCTTACTAAAAGTTTGTTGTCACACAGTCAGGCATGCTGCCAAGAAGTGGGTCCTTGAGTCCGAATCCCATCTACGCAAGTTGAACTAACATTTACGTAGTTGCTGCTAAATTTACGTAGAAGCGATTTTCAAGTCATCGGTGTACATCTGCTTTTCAGATGAAAAAAGGACTATCAGATCGATGATAAATTGAATATCGATGAATAACACTGGGCCAATGCCTCTTCCTTGAGGAGCTCCACTAATACCTGTTTGGTGTTCGGAGTAAGAAGAATCAACTCGTACTCGAAATATTCGGTTGGTTAGTTGTAGCATAAACAAGAAATGTATAGGATATATATTTTATTTTCACATGTGACAGTTCTGCTTAGAAATACAAACGGTCCACCATCTTCTAGACTTATCCTTTTTTGTTTGAGTTTTTAAAATAATGAACTACCATTAAGGCATAGACCACAGTTCGTAATTTTTCATGTTAAGGGGAAGATATTTTCAATATTTTCGTTTTTAAAAATGTCAACAAATTTATTGTACAAGGGATGTTTCCAAAGTTCTGGGAATTTAGCTATAATTTTTATTATTTTGTTAATTTTCGTCAATATTACAATGTAGTTTTTCAACATAATCTCCATTTAAATGAATACATTTATCCTAACGATAAACTATTTTTTTTAAGCCCTCCTCAAAGAACTTTGAAATTGAGTTTCTGTTCTGGTCCCAACAGCCTTGGCACCCAGCGCGGCGAAACCTTCCTAACGCCCAAACAAAGATGTCATGAACTAGTCGTGTACCTATCCCTAGGCGCACACTAATTTGACGAATAGTCATTCGCCTCTCCTCTTTCAGTAGGTCTTCCACAGCAATAATGTTTCTTTCATTTCCCGGCGTGCTTGGGCGCCCACTGCGTGGATCGTCTTCTAGTGATGTTCTACCGGTTTTAAAACGAGCGATCCACTGATAAACAGTACTTTTGGATTCTACAGATTCTGCATACTCCTTGCAGACGCTGAATAATTTCTGATGTTTTCACACCTTCTTTCCACAAAAAGAAAATTTTTGCTCTTTGAGATTTTGCTGCGTCTTCCATGGTTACAAAAACAGTGCTATGAAAACGCGTCTATATCAGTCGAACACCTAAATCAGACTGAACAATATTGCACTAGATAGTTACATAAACATGTCAAGACTAGTCTGGCACCAATAACATTGCCTATAAGTTCTGCGTAATTTAATTATAGCACAATTCCCAGAATTTAGGAAACATCCCTCGTATTAAATTTTTACAATTGATAATGTTGGTAATTTTCAAAAAAGATTCATAAATTGATGTATGTAAGTGTTCATTTTATATTAAAGGTTATCAATAAACTGACCAATTACTTAATTGATAAAAATATTGATCAATTTATTGGGTAATGAATTGAACTGTGTAAAACCAGTCTAATATATTTTGATCATCATCATCATCATCATGATTTATCAACCACTAACATCCACTACTGAACATAAGTCTCCAATTTACTCCACTCTTCTCTGTCTTGTGCCATCTACAGCCAGTTACCGACTAGTCTTTTGATATCATTCGTCCACCAGGTAGGAGGTCTGCCTTGGTTTCTAGTATCGTCTCTAGGCCACAATTCCAGTACTTTCCTGGTCCATCTATCATAAATAGCTCTAGCGACGTGTGCCCATTGCCACTTCAGACGTGAAATTTTTCCAATTATGTCGCAAATTTTCTGTCTGATCCACAAATTTGTTTTTCGATCCAAAAGTGTTCCGCCAATCGTCGTTCTCTCCATGGATCTTTGAGCGACTCGTAGATTTTCCACAGATTTACGTGTGAGAGCGAGAGTCTCGGCATCGTAAGTGAAGACTGGTAAGACACATTGATCAAATAAATACCGTTCTCTTAAGGCAGATGAACTACAGTAGTGTTGTTACTATATGCAGGTTAAAGTTATTCACCATCTAAAGCCACTTCCGGGGTCCCACAAGGATCAAATTTAGGTAATCTTCTTTTTATAGTATTTATTGATGACATCCCAGCAAACATTGAACTAACGGCCGAACGCCGGCAAACTGCTTTTACGCTGGTACATTGCTGGCACCAAAAGTAAGTGCAACGCCAGTATTAATAATGTACTTCACATTTGTATTTCGCACTCCGCCTATACGAAGTACTTTACCAGCATTTTATAAGCATTCCTTATTTGTATTAATCCAAGATTATTTGTAGCGGGCCAGTGCTTATGTTTATAACTTTTTTTGAATGTAATAATTTGAAAAGTCTGACCGTTCTTAGTCATAAAACACCCTAATGGCGTGGCCTTCGAGGGTCGGTACAAGTGATATTCTGTGAGTACAAGTTTGGCCGTGTTGGTGAACAGTTTTTAAAGATGTGTATTTGAATAGTTATTGATTGTGAGCATTATACAGTTTTTTATTGTGATTTGTGTGTGTTTTGTTAGATTTAAGGACGTAGTTTACACAAACTATTTCATATTAAATTGTTTAATTTTTAGTTTAGTTCAATCATAGTTTTTTTCATGTAATAAAATTTTCAATTATTAATAAATCTGATACAAGATTATAAATATGTCATTTAAAAAATATAATTTGTCATATTTCATTTTGAATAGTGACATCTTAAATATTTTGTAAATATAATACTAACCTAAAATAATACAAACTTAATCCAAAACTGTAAAGCTTTTTTTACAATATAACCAAGTTTCTAAAAGTCAGTAATACACTATAAAAATCACCAAAATAACCAGATCTAGTTTGTTCTTACAAAAGTGAACAGCTTAATGCTTATAAAATTTGTTTATTGAATTTATTTTAACAAGTATGATTTCTTTAGGTTGGCACTCTTGAAGTCAGGGGGAAAAGATGTGGTAGATAATACAAGACGAATATTGGCGAAAATTATTAGTCACCCCTTATCTTTAGGATGAAATTGGTTTGACCGAAATGGCAGAAAACCATTTTCTTAAAATTCTTCATTAAATTAATAAATTAAATAAACTAATTCCTGTTATTCCTGAAATTATATTTATTTAATATTTATAAATAAATCAATAAATTATAACTGTTAATTCAATTTACAATCGGCTAGTTTTACCATCGTTGAATAAATTTATTTAACAACTTAAGTTAACAATATCGCATCATTCTATTGACAGCAATGTTAATTTCTTCATTAATAGTTTAAAACCGATGCGATATTGTCAACTTTACTTGTTAAATAAATTTATTCAACGATGGTGAAAATGGCCAAATGAGTATTTATTTTGCACCTAACCATTAATTTATTTTAATACTGGGTAAGTACACATATGTTACATTTGAAACACTAGAGAGTGGGTATTAAGCACTAGTCTGTCAGAAATAAATCTTGCAACTAATGCGATTATTTTGCACTTTACCGTTGCTGGGCCAGCAACTGATACATCAATGGGCCAGCTAACGGCCACGGGGACACCGGGGTACTGGCCCAGTGCAAAATGCCAGCACTGGACCAATGCGAAATGCCAGCACTGGCCCAGTGCGAAATGCCAGCACTGGCCCATTACTTTCAATGCACTTTACCGTTGCTGGGCCAGCAACTGATACATCAATGGACCAGCTAAGGGCCACGGGACACCGGGGTACTGGCCCAGTACGAAATGCCAGCACTGGCCCATTACTTTCAATGCCGGCGAGTATGTGCTTTACCAGTACTGGTCCGGATAAAAATGTTTGCTGGGATTAATACTAATTGACAGAGGAGTCCGTGTATTCTCGGTGAAACATATTTAATATAAGATTAATAAATAAAACACTCCGTAAGTTTCACAAATATAAGTTTAATATTACTCTATACGTATTTCGGCAGTGACGCCATCTACAGGAGTTTAGTTTGTAATTTGAACTCCTGTAGATGGCGTCACTGCCGAAATACGTATAGTGTACCGAAACTTACCGAATGTGTTATTTATTAATCTTACATTAATACTGTAATAATCAGTGAATGATTAGTTTTTGCCGACAATCTGAAATTTTTTCGAACTATCTCTTCAAATAATGACTGCCTCATTCTTCTAAACGACTTGAGAAATATCACTAATTGGTGCACCTAAAAGAAACTTAACTTCAATCTTTCTAAATGCAAAATTCTGACGTTTACACGCAAACATAACCCCACTATTTTCCCCTATTCGATACTTAACCAGTTGCTTACTCATAGCAAAAATACCTGAGATCTGGCCATAGAGTTTGATACTAGACTTACTTTTAACTCGCATATAGATTTGTTCTGTAGATTAACTTAAAAATTAACTTAAAAATATTCCTTAGATTTTCAAAGTCTATCCATCCCAAATCAATTATTCTGTTAATCTCTATGGTTGTGACTGATAGAGATTTCGTGTCTCAGGAATTTGTAATGAGACACTTGATCAATGGGTCTACCCAAGATTGCCAAATTACCCAGTGGCGAATTAAGTTGCTTGGGGGCCCTGGGCGGTTAAATTAAAATGGGCCCTCTATTATTTTCAATAGAATGGAAATATTTTTATATAGGTTTCGGTAGGCCCTCCGGCTTCGTGGGCCTCGGGCGGCCGCCCAGTCCACCCGCCACTTAATTCGCCTCTGAAATTACCATATTTTGATTTGGAATTACCATAATTATGTGTTAAATTTTCTGTTAAATGTTCTGTTTGCTAACTCTTTACTTATTTTGACAATTAAATAGATTTATTGTTAATGCTAAGTATCATAGTGTCCCCTAATTGATATTGAATAGTGTATTTTGTATAAAAAAACGTTTTTTTTTTTTTTTTTTGTTGTTTGAAATGCATATAGTGTTTAGCAAATTCGATTTGCAGGCCACTCCTTCGTGCTTCTATATAGAACTGCTCCTCACGTAGTCACAAATTTCTAAAGGAAATTTCCACTGAATTTATTTTTATCTTAGGTCATGGTCAAAACCACAACAAAAAACATTGGTGCAGAAGTATGGGGGTGTAAGGGGCAGGCAACACTATTAATACGGTTCTACTAACGACTTCGTCAAAAAAATTGTAAACAAGTTGGACCGCGAACACTCACCAAATACCAAATTAACTTTACGCCTATCTAAAGGCAATATATTTTTTTTCATAAATTTTTTATAAGATGAATCTTAAATTAATTTTGTTATAGCGCAGGTCATGGACAACTGTGCCATATTTAGGGGAACAGGTTTATCATACCACTTTTATTATGATATAAAAATTCTGGTTTTCGAACAAAAAAGAAGATATAGTATGAGTAAACAAAATTAATAACGAAGAACTAGCTAAATTATTTAAATATGATATAGTTAATTAAAAAAATAGATAAAAAAAAATCGAAAACCATAAAAATTTAAATATAATTTTGTTTCTTAATCAAAATTTTATGTAGACGATAATAGGACCGGTGACACAATGATCACATGGCTTTTGGGCATATAGTGTCGAAAGTATAGTTACAGAGAATTTACCTTTGTCCCATGCGAGTTGGGAACTTAAAATTGTTAACTGGACTAGTACTTTTCACCCAAAATTTACAGAGGACCGACAAAATATTTAAAAAATAATAGTAGTAATTATTTTATTTATATATAGTCTGACACAATACATAGAATAGTACCTAATCGGCGTTAGACCAAATAAACTTTTAAGAAAAGAGCATCATCAAAGTAAAATTATAATTTTATATACAAGATTTACTATACTCTATCTGCGGCCCACAAAATATGAATAGTTCGAAACGAAATATTGTTAAAAACAACCGAGTGTGCCGCACATATTATATGGGAATACGAACTAGGGTTAAACACAATAGATCACAAAAATTTTACCCTAAAATTTTGATGAAAAATATGGTCACAGGGGTGCGTTTAATGATATGATAAATATGGTCACAGGCGTGCGTTTAATAAAATGATAAATAGTAATATAGAAATACACAAAACCAATTTAAACGATTTAAAATGTGCACGCCACTGGTAACTGCCTGACAAAAAGAATTATTACTATCAGTCTTTCTGAGACAGAGTATAGCCGTAAATTGTTTTTAAAGTTTTCGCGGACCAACTGGATGATTATAAAGGGTTATTTAATTTTTCTGTCTGAAAATATCAATGAAATTCTATTGGAGTGAAAAAAAAGAAATTGATGTGAAGTGTGAATTTTCACCCATTTCAGGATTTCGCAGGTATTTAGTAAGTGAATGATGATTATTTAGGATGCCAACAATTTCCACTAGTTATTAAAATTACGCTTTTAAAAATTAAATGCAACAGGTGCTATCAGGTTTTGCTTCAGGCTTGGGCACAGTGCAACGGAAACTTCTGCAAAACTTCAGCAAGCCTCAGTGTTTTGTCAAGGACCTAGGTTTTTTGGCGGTTTAAGGTATTTTTAGAAGGAAGAGTATTGATTGAAGATGAATCAGGCAGTGGAAGGCCTTCATCTTCAAGAACCGATGAAAATATCGACAGAATGCGGGACCTTGTGCGTTCAGATCGTCGGTTGACAGTCAGAATGATCGGGAAAGAGTTGAATTTGACTCACACTACCGTTCATCAGATTTTGACCAATTTCAATAAACAAGTTTTTGGCCAGTAAAAACATTCCTATGGCACCTCAGACTTCTTATTCGCCTGACTTGTGAATTTTTCCTCTTCACAACATTGAAAAATCACGTCATTTTGGGACACTCGAAAACATTCGAACGTCTGTAACCGACCAACTGAAAGCTATTCCAGAATCTGAGTTTCAGCACTGCTATGAGGATTGTAATTCTATTCGAAAAAAAGTAAAAACTTACTTCATCAGTAAAAAATCAGTCCGGTTACTTAATTTATACACCTCGTACATATATTTTTGCAATTATTGCGACATTTCGAAATTAAGTCGAAATTTTTGGCACTTCCTAGACTTTTATGGATTCCATATTATTACGGCTCGTTTTATTGGTCAAACACGCTTATTTCCTCTCCTATTGCTGAGTTATGACTAGCGAAGTGGCGCGGTATAACGTCATTATTGCCACGTGCCTCTCATAATTGTACGCGTAGCAGCAAGCGTTTGAGTGCTTTCCTCATTTCGTAACGCTCTACTTCTAGGAATGATTCCTCATACCAGCTGCGTATAAAAACGTATTCTATGTCAAAAATCTTAAGAAATAAGTACATATTCTATCCGATGTTTAGTTTTGAATATACCGCAATAAAATATTTTACTTAAGAAACATTTTTAATTATTTTTAGTGAAATCCAAAAAAAAAACTTCTGTTAAGAATAAGAATTTTGTGTATCATTTTTGGCTAGTAGCATTAGCTGCATCTTATAAATATTCAGTATGTTTTTTGATCTAAGAATTTGTTTACGGAAGAGGCCATTGATGTTTAAGGCAATTGAACTCCAATCATAATTTTACGACATTGCTATGCAAAAAAAAATTAGTGTAAACAACAGAGTTCAAGAATAATTATCGAGGTGTGTTATAATTTATAAAAAAATATTTTGAACAAACAAGATCATCTATGTCTATATTTGGAACAGGTTTGAATGATTATATAAAAAAATAACAAGCGTTTTTTATTGATTTTGATATAAATTGTCATGATACTTCACTGTTTTTTTCAGATATTAATACAGATCAAAATTATGAGATGCGTCTAAATAAAATTTATTTGTATATTTATAATGTTGCATATCACTGTTCTCATTTTTAATCATGAATGAACGTACTGATAGATAAAAAAATGTGTGTAATTTTTATGTATATTTACAAGCAGTTTTAAAATAAATAAAATATTAGTAAAAAACAGTGTTGGATTCAAACGGTTTTATTGTTACTAACAAAGCAAAACTTGTTTAAACTTGTCTCTGAAACATACAGCTATGCCAGAAAGTATTAGACCCCCCACGAAATTTTCCATATATAAATTTCTAAGAAAAGTATTGGTATTAATTACTTCCTAGAATCAAAACAACCACAATAACAACATTTAGGAATATATCCGACGATCCTGGAACTACAGAATCATTAGTGGGGATACAAAGTGTAAAAACTCGGTAATGCTTCTATATGACAACATTTGCCTTTGAGCTTTGTATGAACGTTTTGCGCTGTGCTTTTGAAGTTAAACATTTTTTTTCATCATTATTATTTAGTGTGCTAATTAATAATACCAAAAACACGTGAATTGAGTGAAGTGGAGAGAAGACAAATTGTGATTTTGAAGAAGCAAGGACTTTCAATTCATGAAATTGCCAGACAATTACAATTTTCTCGTTGTGCTGTGCGAACTACCATTCGACGATTGGAGGAGACTAGATGCTACAAAAGTAAGCCCAGAAGCGGGAGAAAAAAAATTACAACAGTCAAACAGGATAGAATTTTGCAACGCATGTCCTTCCGTAATCGCCGGTTATCATCGAAAGATCTGTCCAGTCAACTGAATGAACATTATAACTTAAAAATTTCTCCTAGTACCGTGAGACAACACCTCTCTGATGTAGGACTAAGAGAATGGAAGGCAAAACACAAACCATATCTGACCCCAGCCCATAAAAAGCGACGGCTATTGTGGGCCAGAAAATACCAGGATTGGAAAAGTGAAGATTGGGCCAAAGTAATGTGGACAGACGAATCAAACATAGAGGTGAGTATTGAAACACATGTAAATTACTTGCTCAAAGTTTCTAATTTTGAAAAATCACAGAATATTAAATTCATTTTAATTTTTTTTTCTATTGCAGCTTTTTGGTTAACCTGGTGCACAGTTTGTTCCTCGCCGGCCTGGGGAGGATTATAAGTCGGAATGTATAATACCTACGGTGAAGTTCGGAGGGGGCAGCATAATGGTTTGGGGCAGTATGGCTGCAACTGGAGTCGGAGAAATCTCCATATGTGAAGGAAGAATGAACAGCCAACGCTACATCGAAATGCTGGAAGAGACTCTGGAGCCTTCATATTTAAAACTATTCGGCGAAATGACACCTAATTACTATTTCCAACAATATAACGCGCCCTGCTATAAATCCCGACGTGTTTTACAGTGGTTTAGTGATAGTGAGATCAAAGTTATGGATTGGCCCGCTCAATCCTCTGATTTATCCCCGATTGAGCACTTATGGACCGTTTTAAAAAGAAAGGTTTCCCAAAATAAGTGTTCCTCGAAAGAGACATTAAAGGAAAGGATTATAGCTGAGTGGAATCAATTATCTATAGAAATCAAACGAATCAAAAGTGTTATTCAAGCAAAAGGGGGATTTACGAAATATTGATGTATATTTTTATAAATATATATATTTTTTTAATAACAATGTTCTGTTTTTATACTTTGAACCTTATACTATAACTAACAACTAGATAATTAAAATTGCCTGTAATATAGACCTTTTAATAAATGAAAACTAAATTTTCCTTAGGGGGTCTAATACTTTCTGGCAAGGCTGTATTTAGGATTCATATACACAATGCATCAAGGTAGAGGGAATACGATTTTTCTCAAAAAACTCGATGTGTATGTTGGTAAAAAAAATTGATGACCTAAGTTGACCATAATAACATTAAAAATGATTAAAAATATTTCGATTTAAAATTATACTTCTAAGTACGACTTGAAAGTGAATCATTTTTTATTATATATATTTTTTTTACTAAGCTCCGAGCTACAGATATATCATCGGTCGTTAAAAAAATTGTAGCTTTGGGTGCCCCATTCTAAATTATTACCATTGTTTTTTACTGAACTTTTTCCATTTTTGTTCGATTGTGAAATATTCAATTTTGGCCAATGAGGACCCATATTTTTTTAATAATAATATAATTTCATAGTTTAGCACGTTAGTTTTAAAATAACGCACTGTATATAGTTTAACGTCTGAGTACTTATCACAAATCAAAACAAACGAAGATAGGGCCGCCGGCCTAAATTCACTAACACATACACACTAACAACTCGCCGCTGTTGCCCTTTCCAGTTCATTTTTATTACTTGCGTAGATAAATACATTAGAAATCACATGTGGCAACGCTGTGTCTCGGGACACAACGAGGTAGTATTCACAGCATTGTTTTCTGGATCTAAATTTTTAAAATCTAACACATGAAAAATCATTGAATTAGAAATAAAAAAAATAAATATATGCAGATATATTTAGCTCGTTTAATGCAATTTTAAAGTATAAATGAGATTTTTATTCAGTTTTTCTTATGACATTTTTTTAGAAGGACACTGTCCTAGCGCCACCCTGTCTCAGTCGCCACTGTTGTGCGCATGTCGACTTTAGATAAAATATACGTATTTTTATATTTTTCTTTGTCAATCCCTCAGGTTACGATATTTTACTCCAGTATGAATGCGCGATGCCCTCTCTATTAGTAGTTCCTAGTTCCTCTGAGGCTTTAGGTCAACAGTCCAGCGAGTAGGTGGTCTTCCTTGGCTACGTTTATCTGTTCATGGTCTCTACTTGAAAATCCATTTGGTCCTTCTGCCGTCTGTTGTTCTAGCTAGATGGCCTGTCCATTACCATGTCAATCCGGCTACTTTTACAAGGATGTCGGTTATAAGTTTTATAGTTTCATCTGTTGACGAATTTCAGCATTTGGTATTTTCTCCCTCATCGTTATACCGAGCATAGAATGGCCCTTTGGGTTACTCGAAGCTCTCTAGCAGAAGCTTTAGTCAGTATTAAGGCTACTGTCCCGTAGATTAAGACGAATATAGCTCAAAAACTTACTTTTTAAGGCACATTGGGATATTATTTTTAAAAATGTTTCTTAGTTTACCAAATTGTAGCAAGCCCTGATACGTTACTTTACAACGTACCATTTATTATCAACTGGGTAGCGAGCCTGTGATATTATATAAAGTCTGATTTCAAACTGAAATGAGATTCCTGAATAAAGGAGTTCGGGTACTAGGCGTGAGTGTTATCCAGGGTTTATCATTACGATATATGAATTAAATGATATGTATTAGTACTTACCAATCGACTGATCAGGCATCTAGTAATTAGTCTGGATCTTAGCTGTTCACTTAAGTTCTAAAGGTTTACACACGTTAAGTAAGACGGTTTAAAATTAATGAATTTTAATTTATTATAATCAGGGCCGGATTTCTCTATTTGCTAAGTAGGCTTAAGCCTAGGGCTTCCTAAGTCCAGAGGGCCTCAATATTCAAAAAGATTCATATGTACTAAAAAATAAATGCTATAACTCAAATCACATACACCATACGAAGGGTTTTGTAATTCACCCTGAATCTAGTTTTGCCCTTTATAGGTTAACTAGAGCAAAATACGTTTTTGAACATGTTTATAGGTAGCAAAACGTCGATATCTCATTGGGCCCAAGAGATATTGAGGAATCTGTAAAAAATCATTTCACCCCTTTAGAAGAACTCCCTTAGTCTCATGAAGACCACTACCAAATAATGCATAAAGAAAAAATACAGATGGCTTTACCTAACATAGAAGAAATCCTACGATTACTTCTTAGTTAAATGGTCACTGACTGCTTTGATGAGAGGTCTTTTTTTAAACTTAAAAGAATTAAAAATGAATTAAGGAGCACAATGTTTTAAGACAGGTTATCGGCTTTGAGTATTCTGAGAATTGAAAGTGATAAATTTAGAAACATTATAAAATGGAGGTGGTCTGTTGAAGGGGCCTAAAAATTTGAGTACCCTAGGGCCTCGTGTTGTGTAAATCCGGCCCTGATTATAATATACTATTTACAAGAGCAAGTTTGAAAGATTAAACTATAGGTATTAAAATAATGAAAAGATTAAAACAAATAGAATCGGATATACCACCAGAATGCGGACACAGTGCCTCTAAGAATTCAACAACTTAGATGTTTACGCTAACCGGACTTTTTTCTGCCCTCGTCTTCAGAGAGACGGGTGTTTATATAAGAGGGCTGAAGGAGATGCAGAGTGAGTATTAATTATTTAGCAATAGCTCTGAACAAATGTCTCCTTGATCAATCCCAGCAAACATTTTTATAGGGGCCAGTACTGGTAAAGCACATACTCCCCGGCATTGAAAGTAATGGACCAGTGCTGGCATTTCGTACTGGGCCAGTACCCCGGTTACCCCGTGGCCGTTATTGGCCCATTGATGTATCAGTTGCCGGCCCAGCAACGGTAAAGTGCATTGAAAGTAATGGGCCAGTGCTGGCATTTCGCACTGGGCTAGTGCTGGCATTTCGCCCGGGCCAGTGCTGGCATTTTGCACTAGGCCAGTACCCCGGTGTCCCCGTGACCGTTAGCTGGCCCATTGATGTATCAGTATCTTGCCCAGCAACGGTAAAGTGCAAAATAATAGCATTAGTTGCAAGATTTATTTCTGACGGATCAGTGCATATATTATACCCACTCTCTAGTGTTTCAAATATAGCATATGTGTACTTACCCAGTATTAAAATAAATTAATGGTTAGGTGCAAAATAAATACTCATTTGGCCATTTTCACCATTGTTGAATAAATTTATTTAACAAATAAAGTTGACAATATCGCATCGGTTTTAAACTATTAATGAAGAAATTAACATTGCTGTCAATAGAATGATGCGATATTGTTAACTTAAGTTGTTAAATAAATTTATTCAACGATGGTAAAACTGGCCGATTGTAAATTGTATTAACAGTTATAATTTATTGATTTATTTATAAATATTAAATAAATATAATTTCAGGAATAACAGGAATTAGTTTATTTAATTTATTAATTTAATGAAGAATTTTAAGAAAATGGTTTTCTGCCATTTCGGTCAAAAAATTGCATCTTAAAGATAAGTGGTGACTAATAATTTTCGCCAATATTCGGCTTGTATTATCTACCACATCTTTTCCCCCTGACTTGAAGAGTGCCAACCTAAAGAAATCATACTTGTTAAAATAAATCAAATTTTATAAGCATTAATGCTATAAGCTGTTCACTGTTCACTTTTGAACAAACTAGATCTGGTTATTTTGGTGATTTTTATAGTGTATTACTGACTTTTAGAAACTTGGTTATATTGTAAAAAAAAGCTTTACAGTTTTGGATTAAGTTTGTATTATTTAGGTTAGTATTATATTTACCAAATATTTAAGATGTCACTATTCAAAATAAAATATGACAAATATTTTTTAAATGACATATTTATAATCTTGTAACAGATTTATTAATAATTGAAAATTTTATTACATGAAAAAAAGCTATGATTTAACTAAACTAAAAATTAAACAATTTAACATGAAACAGTTTGTGTAAACTACGTCCTTAAATCTAACAAAACACACACAAATCACAATAAAAAACTGTATAATGTTCACAAAACAATAACTATTTAAATACACATCTTGACAAACTGTCCACCAACACGTATCAACTTGTACTGGCCCTCGAAGGCCACGCGGTTAGGGCGTTTTATGACTAAGAGCAATCAGACTTTTCAAATTATTACATTCAAAAAAAGTTTAGTTTTAAGTAAAAAGTATGAGTGAAGAAGAGACTGGCCCGTATAAAAATGTTTGCTTGGATTAATACAAACAAGGAGTGCTTATAAAATGCTGGTAAAGTACTTCGTATAGGCGGAGTGCGAAATACAAATGTGAAGTACATTATTAATACTGGCGTTGCACTTACTTTTGGTGCCAGCAATTTACCAGCAGTAAAAGCAGATTGCCGGCATTCGGCCGTTAGTTGAATGTTTGATGGGATGAACCATATATATATATTTTTTTTTTTTAACCTTGAAAAAGAAATATATTTTTTATATATTTCTTAAGTTACGTGCTGAAACGTAAGGTTTCTAATTTTATTTTATTATCTGTATTCTCACAAATGTTGACTGCAAAGTACCCTTTAAAATCCATAAAAAAGGATTGCTGCCCCTTTCAAAGAAATTCTCGCGACGGGTGGTTTGTGAATGTTTGTCATTTGTCCGGGCGGACTATTCGATTCGTTACAAAATGCTGCCCATCCTTGTGATATTCTCCTGAAGATTTCGCACGTTTGATTGTCTCTGCTAATTCGTATTTCATGCTCAGGATATTTGTAAGCATCAACCTGTTCAATACTGGCATTGTCAATTTTCAGTGTCTCGCTAAATACAATTTCTTTAACATAGAAATAACTAATCACAATTTAATCTTCAACAAATAAAAATTTGTCAATTCTTTGGCATATATATTTTAATTTAAAAGAAAAATAATAAAAGTAAAAGTAAAAATTTCAGTTTCTAGCAAACACATTCTTCAAATATACTATAAAATTCACACAACTATTTTTTTTTTCTGCTCACCTATTAACATAAAAACTACAATTTTTTGCTTTTATTTACCTTCTATTTTTTCCCTGTCAAGTAAACGAGTTCGTTGCCCATATAATTCTTCGAAAACACATTACCTGTTTCGTTAATAAGGTACGCGTCTATGAAGTTGCAAAACACACCGAGTCAAGGCTAGGCGAAGAGATGTTTTTTTTAAGTTCCTTAAAAAACGACCTTTGTGTTTTTGTCTGTTTACTAAATGAAAGAATCCAAGGGGCCAAGGATGTTATAAACGCCATATAGAGTTCATCAATTGGATAAATATTTTTTTCATGTCAGCTGATTCATATTGGATTTTACATTGTATTTTGTTCAAATTAATGAGTAACACGTGTATTGGTCCATTATTATTTCAACCAGTTATTATGAAAGTGGTTTAAATCAAAATTAAAAAAATCAGCTGTGGCCACCACAGGACCGACCGCCATCATAAAGTACTTTTATAAAATACATTCTAGCAGCAGATTAGAAATAACTTGGCCTAATATTTTCAAACCATGGAAACGTTACAAATAAGTATAAAAAATTTCGAAAAATTTTACAAAAATTATTCGAAATTTTTCGTTTTATCAAAAAACGTCTCAAATAAAGGTTATTAATTATTGAATTTATAGCAACTTTTGTTCAATAAATTTTTTCGAAATATTTTTCTGTTGTGAAATATTCACAAAAATCTTAAAATCGACGCGAGTAAACTCCCATTTTTAGTCAACCGATTTTTACCAAAAGTTTACCAACTCGTGCCATTGACGACAGAAGCTTAAATTAAAGTCACTAGATTATACAAAGTACCGCAACGGCGGCCATGCTGGGGTTAAAAATGTCGCCAACACAAATGATGTTCAGTGATTCCAACATTACAAAAATAAGAAACTAGTTTTTATTTTAAACATTGTAATCACGATTTTTTTAATCAAAGATGCACTATAACAAAATTGTGGTACAATTTCAATTATTTTTTTAATTTTTATTAAATAAAATAGGTATTATATATAAATTTAAATTAAACTTAACCTTAAATATTCAAACCGCTGACAAAGAAGGTTATTAAATGAGAGCGAGAGAGGGGAGATGTGACAGCGCAGACGTAAACTTACGAACGTAAAAATTGCTGCTTTAGTTTGCTTAATAGGGGAAGCAATGTTGCCAATCAAATCCTGGGTTCTGTCGGCTTCTTCAAAGGCTTGCGGTACTTTGTATAGTCCAGTGACTTTAGCTTAAATATGAAGTTTCATAAAAATCCTTACAGCCGAATTTGCTCTGCACGTGTACACAGACGGACAAACATCATGCTAAAAATAGTCAAAACGTTATGTACGGACCTCAATTCGTGGAGATCCATCGAAATCTCGAAATGTAAAAATCGGTATGATCACAATACCTCCCTTATATATGTTGGCGGTCGGTAAAAAAAGAGAAGAATTTGTCATTTACGTTGTATTCCATCGATCTATATTATAATCAGGGCCGCCGCGTGGGTGAAAAAACATCATTCCAAAATCGAGCGTTGAGCATGAAAGGAACATCATTCCAAAGCCAAGTGATGAGCAAAACGATCAATAGGTACGAAATGCTGCCTTCTGTGTGCAGTGCACCCTCTGATCATCCGTAGACCGGCTGACCTTACTACAATACAGGGTACATTCGAGTTGTACAGGGTAGAGCGAGCGCTGAACGGACAGATGATGATGACGTCATGAATACAATACTGAGGGTACATTCATTCGAGTTGTACAGGGTAGAGCGAGCGCTGAGCAAACAGTTGATGGTGACGTCATGAATAAAACACTGACGGAGCGCAACAATTCGAACACGGAGCGAGCATGGATTGTGACGTAATGTTTATAAAATGTAACCCTACAATTTTAGGCGGTGTTTTTACTGAGAGATTAGTTCACGTCAGTCATGAATCAAAATTATGTACTTCGATTTGCCGTTGAATTATTTGAATGAAATGATGAAATTAATGAATCTGAACAATTAATTTTAGAAAAAGTATGGGGATTTGCGGAAAATACAGTGCTAAGATTTTCAAATCACATTTTCGGGTATCTCCGACAGTTTTCGAAAATATTCTTGGATAACTACAAGCAGTGCCAGATGAAATTCATCTGAGATCATGAGACCAGGGGGAAATCTTGAAACAAAACTCGAGCAACAGCTTATGATAGTATTATGGTACCTTGCCAACATTGAGAGCTCCTATAGTTACAAATAGAACATAACCCTGTTTCTTCCATGTTAATTTTATGCGTGGTGTATTTAATTATTTTTATGTTGTGTTTACTAACGCAATACAGCTTTCGGAGTTACTAAAAAGTCACAAATACAAAAAATGGTAGTAATTTTTCCGCCGTTCGCCCACCTTTTTCCATCATACCCCAGTTTAACCCCTTCAGTAATCATTAAAAAATTTAAAAACGGAAAAAAAACTATATTTTTTTATGTTATTATGGTGCACAGTGTGGGTCGAGAAATAAAAGAAATTCATAAAAAAATATTCATTTTCTCTCGTACCTCGTTTGAATCATCGTAGCTGCCTGTTGTCTCGCTTCTACAAACCATGAATCGTATTTATTTTAGCCCGAGTACATTCGGGAGTAATCTTTTCTGCAGGTAAAGCTTGCCCGAGTTATCTCGGGTGTGAGAATTTTCGCACATAATAGCCGCCCGAGTATACTTGGGCGTCGTCCTTACGAGAGGATAAATCTGACGCTCGATTGACACATATACGCATGCGTTCCAGTGTAGCGGGAAACGAGGAAACCACTGTTGTGTTTACATGTACTTATATGCAGCGCACACATTTTTAAATAAATTGAAAATGTCTGTGTTGTGATTAATTTGCAATAAAATATTCAAAAACAATATAATTGAAATTTCCATTTAAAAAGTATTCATAAGATAAACTTTAATGGTAATCGACGAATATGGCGAGGGGTTTCCTGCATCATGTATGTTTACAAACAGGCAGGACACTACTGTTCAAGATTTTTTTTTTTTTCGAAAAATTTTCAAAAAAATCGGTTTAATAAATTGCAATGTTTTTATGTCCGATATAAATGAAGTGTTTTACAATGCCTTGTGTGCAGTGACGGGCACCAAACTTTAAAAACTTTACAAATAACCCTTGAAGAATCAAAATTTATAGAAATGTTACCAAAAGCAATAGTATTTTACTTTCGGACAATGACATGCAAAAATGTGGTGAATATTTTTTTCACATATTATTATGAGAAGCCCAATCTTTGGGCTTATACTTATAAAAAATGTTTAGAAATTAACAAAGAAAAGAAAAAACTGAAATACCAATTAGATACGACAAAATTTGAACCAAGTAATAAAAAAATTAATAAACAAATTTCTGTATTTAGTACCAGGAAAAAATTAAGAAGTCGCATATTTTAAAAAACCGACAACGCAAGAGGAAGAAAATATTATTGAAAAAATACAAAAGTAACTTTTTTTTGTCTTAACTGTGTGAGTAGTTACACGTACACACGTGTAATTTCATTCATTTTATCTCCTTTGTATTTATTTAAGCAAATTATAACTATCGACAACACTGTGATATTTGTTCCTTTTTGTTTTTTTTTTTTTTGTTTTGTAGTATTGTTCATATTAGCTACGTGCTATTCTATTAAATAAATAAATAAATAATAAATTGATGATTATTATTGTCTTCTTATTGATGTATTAATGATAATCTTAAATATATCCACGATATATCAGAATATTATATTTCTAATCTCCGCTCAAGATCATTTTGAAGCATGCGCACATGTGTCAATCCAGCGTCAGATTTATCCTCTCATGTCGTCCTTAAGCTGTTAATAATTAAGTTTATTTCAATTTTAAAAGCAAAAACTGGTAAAAATTAAATATTTTCTTTTAATTTCGGGACTCCCTAAGACCCCCGGCTAAGAACCGCCGTTTTAGAGTATATAAAATTTAAAAATTAATATTTTGTAACTCGTTCAAATTGTACTTTACACAGAATAAGTATTGTGTTTATACAAATACTTACGAATATAATAAGAACAAAACGTAGAACTATTATACTATGGGAGAATCTGTCAATTAGTTAAAAATATACATACCTACCTTTTGGTAGTTTGTAATTACACTTCGAAAAGAAATAGATGAAAACTAGAGAATAAGTAAAATAATAAAATCGTGTTAAAGTAATATATTTTATTTTTACTATATTTGTACTAAATATATAAAGTAAGCCTATATAAAAATACATGACTCTACACACATTATACATTCACATGTATAGGTACATTGTGCAATTCAAACATTTAAATAATATACAATAAAAAATTTAAATATCTGTGGAATAAGTCGGTTATTCCAAAAGAAATGCACAAAGTATTGAAGACTGAAACCATTTTCTTTTTCAATTCTAACTGCTACTCAATGTTGTGATTTGTGTAACTTATTGTACTTTAATTTATACTTTAATTAATCCAGTGAAACTGTCGGATACATTGGATCATGTCCAATGAACATAATCAATGCTCTTCATATTGTTTAATATAATATTAATTAATAATTTTGGTTGGCCATGTACTGGTTCAGCTTAACCCTTTTGTACTGAAATAGGCACAAAAAATGAATATTTTTTTTATAACAGTGCTTAATATGAATCAATGAAACAATCCTAACCATAACGGTTTCAATCAAGATTACTTTTTGAAATATTATTTTTTATTAACTTCAAAGAACTTAAGAAAACCCTACACTATTTACCTAATGGAATCATTGAATTTATGAATAATTCATAAAGATTAACGAATTTAAAAAATCAGCTGTGGCCACCACAGGACCGACCGCCATCATAAAGTACTTGTATAAAATACATTCTAGCAGCAGAGTAGAAATAACATGGCCTAATATTTTCTAACAGAGATATTATTTATCATGACCATGGAAACGTTACATATAAGTATGAAAAAATTTCGAAAAATGTTTCAAATTTTTTTCGTTTTATCAAAAAATGTCTCAAATAAAAGTTTTTAGTTATTGCTTTTATAGCAAATTTGTTCAATAAATTTTTTCGAAATATTTTTCTGTTGTGAAATATTCACAAAAATCTTAAAATCGACACGAGTAAAGTCCCATTTTTAGTCAACAGATTTTTACCATAAGTTGTTCAACTCGTGCTATTGATGGCAGAAGCTTAAATATGAAGTTTCATAAAAATCTTTTCAGCCGAATTTGCGCTGCACGTGTACACAGACAGACAGACGGACGGACGGACAGACATCATACTAAAAATAGTCAAAATGTTATGTAGGGACCTCAATTCGTGGAGATCCATCGAAATCTCGATGTGTCAAAATCGGTATGATCACAATACCTTTCTTATATATGTTGGCGGTCGGTAAAAAGGATAATGCAACTAAACAATGCATAATTTATGGTCTTTACATATATTTTATATACACGCCATTGAATAAATATAGGTTTATTCCTAATGCATAGCTTTTAGTATGTAAAAATCATTAATTACGAATATTGGTTCCAGGGCGCACACAGAAAATTCTTTAGGTCTGAGGGGATTTATTTCGAAAAATTGTCCTTAAAATAATACAAATTTATTATTGTTTTTTACGGAGAGGGGTGGACTTAAATAATACTAATTTAATTTTGATTATAACTGAATTTTTATTTATAAAAAATGTGATTTTTATTTTCAATTGCTTAGTTTTTATTAAATAAGTAGGTACTTGATTTTTCCATTCCTGGGGGAGGGGTCTGGATCCAAGAGCCACCCCCTTGTGTTCGCGCTTTATTGGATCCCCCAATTATTTTAGACAAAAAAGGAATATCGTTTCGTTTTAGTACTGGCTCCCTCGGTAAAGATCCGTGTGTGCCAAAAAAATTTAGACCAGTCGTCCGTCAATAATTTCAAAACTTAATAGTTAGCAACAATATAATATACGAGTTTGAAGAGAGGAAGGTCCAAAGAGTCTGCTGAAATAGTCTGCCGTTCAAGGTCAGATGACGCAACATTGAGCGTCGAGCACCGAGCGGTAAACTACGAGCGTGTTCGCCAGCTTGTAGTCACATCGGCGTTCGGCGCGCGGTAAAATTAGTATAACTCGTGACCGAGATTTGATAGCACGTAACGCGAGGTGTCATTCGCTTCGTCTATACGAGATCTATCGTTATCTGTAATAATATTTATAAGAAAACTTGATTAGACAGCCGAAATAAATAAATAAATCTTATGTTTTTTTAAATTTAGATTTAGTCCTAAATTCTGTGCATTCACTCATTTCTTACACCCACCCAACAGACACGCGACGTATTCTATGCCTGAAATACCTGCAGCCGTGACTTCGACACAGTCCCCATTTTCTTTTTTATAATTCGTTATTCTTTGAGAATTATTTATAAATGATGTGATTTCCTTACAATGCAGGATCGTCTTAAGGGAGACACTTCTAAGTAATAGACATGTTATTTACTAGCAAATTTCTTTAGTATTGGTCATCTCCCATTGAGTATTCATTATATTCCTGAAAATGTAATACAGTAAAACCTCGATATAATGGACCTCGATACAACGGACTTCGGATATAACGGACAGCATGTAAACGATCGTTAACTGCACGTGACTGCACACTCGGGGAATTACCCGAGTAGCGGGTGGGAATTCGCAACTTTAGAGAGTCAATAATTAAGAAGCAACAAACTTCAAAAATCCAAACAAAATTTGATACGTATTTCAAACCAGTGTCACCGAAACCAGGAAGTTCAAAAACAAACATTGACGACTCTCCTCAACGGGCGTATAGTGACATATCATCTGAAGACGAATAAAGTGCAATTTTAAAGTGTAATTAGAATGTAAACTTTCGTTTATAATATATTTCTATTTGATAGTTAACAAATAGCTTATTCAGAAAATTTATTTTTATATAACGGACATTCGGCTATATCGGACACCCCCTCACCCGCATTGGTCCGTTATATCGAGGTTCCACTGTATTGGTATTCAATAATACATGAAAGAATATCTAGACGGTTTTTTGCAATCTATTCCGTATTAAAATTTAAATTGCACAATTCTTATAAATGATACTGAAAATATACTATAAATATACTGAAAAATATAATATACAGGGTGTACAAAAAGATGCTTTGATTTTTTTTAAGATTTATTTTATTAAGAAACTTTAATTACAATATTTTATTTTTCCATATATTGTAATATTCCTGTCACGAGGCCATAATTCACCCAAAATATCTTTTAAATTTTACAAATTTAAATATACTAAAAAATTACAGATTTATTTACACAAAAATATAACACAGTTACATTAAAAATAAAATAATAAAAGTAAAATGTTTACATAGTTATTTAATATACAAAAATTTACATAATACAGTCTAGCATACATTATTAATACACAAAAATAAAATTTAGAGGTGCATTTTAAAGACCAAAAGGTTAAGTTAACATTTTAATTTTCCGTATATTGCAACAATTCAGTCCTTTACCAGGTTATTAATCTCCCAGTATTAATATATTTTTAATTTTACAAAATTGAAAAGTGTTTTATATTAATGCAAGTAAAAGTTACCACTAAAGTAAAAAAAAACACAAGTTGACAGATTTTCATGAAATTTTGCAGATAGCTTGAGGATATATATTTTTATCGGTGGGCACACTGGGCTCTATTCTTTTATTGTTATTTGGTGCGTTCCCGACATACGCAGACGAGAGTATAATTTAATTCCAACTATTTTGAATTAATATATTTCTTATTTGTATTTTGAGTATTAATAAATATGTTCCACTATAAATTTCCTTGAAGAAAATAAATGGCGCCCGTCGAACAACTTGAACTTATTGGGCCATGTTCATAACTTTTACAAAATATTGCAATTAGGCGGTATTTATTAAATTAAGAAAGTGTGATGCTAATATCAGTAGTATTCATAATCTCTATACTACGGTCTTTTAATAGAGAAGTACGTTTGGCAACGCTTTCTGTTGTCTATGGAAATAGACAGACATACAGGCTATACCAAACGTTTAGGCGGAACTAAATGGGAGTTTCGTTCTTTTAAGTTGTCACGAGAAGGGACCTTTACTTGGGTTATTTCATTTTTCGCGTTGGAACGTCAAAATTTTAAATTCCACCAATGAAACCATGGAAACGAATTACATATGTCAAAAATACTTTTTTTTTACATATTTTAATGACAAAAAAATTAAATAAATGGGAAATTTGTATTAAGAATGACACAAAAAATCAAAATATAAAGAAAATGACATTTTAAAATGATATTAACCTTAACCAAAAAATGTTTATTGTAAGCATGATTTATAAAGACTAAACAAAACGGCAAAAAAGCACGATTCAAAGGATGAAAGTAACTAGATTGCAATATATAGTTCCGCCTAATCGTTTGAAATAGCCTATATGCACCGTACAACATGTTAAAAGAGATGGAAGATGCTTTACTACCTTGTACTATTATTGCGGTAAAAACTAGGATGATTAAATAAATTTAAATTTGAAATGGTGGTTAATTTTGAAAAGTAGGTAGAGGGTACTTAATGTTATTGTTACATAGCTGTGAGAGTAAATCTATTGGCATCTGACACTACCGATAGAGGCGCTACTGCATTCACATCATGGCTGACTTTGGTAGGATATTTTTGACAGGTTCAATGGTATCTTCATGTGATATTTATTGAAACACACGGGAACACACTCTAAAATGGCCTTTAACTGTCTTTCCACTTCTAAGAACATATTCCCATGCTTGTCACAAACTCGACTATCCTACAACCGTCAGTTTCTCAAAATCTCACTAGAGGCGCTTCGGTTATTGTCAGTTGACAATAGGAATAAATATATTTTACAATATTTTGTGAACCATTTTATCGTTCCACAGATTTCCACCTACTTCAGACAATGTTAAATTAACAACAAAACTTGGAATCGAGGAAGTTGTAAATTGTAAAGCTTGGATTAGAAAAGAAAATTTTGGAAAAAAAGTGGGTCATTGGTTGAAAATTTGCTTACACTTCCTCTCCTTCATATACAACACGTGAATTTTTAATTCCTTCTATATACTTGAAATAATCCACTATAAAAAATTTCATCACTTACTTCACAAAATATAGTTTTTAATTTTTTTTTAGAGACGTGTCATGCAGAAAAATGGCTTTATAAACATTTCTTTATACTTACTTATTGACAAAGTAGTAAAACAGGTTAACAAAATATTATAAAAAATATTTATTCCTAAAATTTTACTTTCACAGCTATGTAACAATAACATTAAGTACCCTTTACCTACGTTTCAAATTTGACCACCGCCGCGCTACGATCTTAAATTTATTTCCCTATAACAAATAAGAAATAAATTATAAATATTTGTAGTATGTAGTCTCATTGTTATTAATGATTTGTAATCTATAAGTTCTGATGAAGATATAAGTTAAAACGCCAACAAAATTAAAATATTGTTTTTCAACGACCATTTAAAAACAGTTCTTTTTTTATCATCTAATAGTATCAAGTAAATCTTTTTCGGCCTAGGCCGATTCACTTATTTTTTTGGATGCTAGAGCCATCTATGTGTCATTTCTCAAGTTACAAGATCTCCATGGTTACACAGAAACAACTGACAGTCGAACATTTATAATTGCAATAATTGTTCAATAACCATAAATTATCCAATGTTATTTACAATAAATATAATATTACTAATAATAATTTCTTTTGGTCGCCCAAAAAATATAATCTGCACTTTGGCCAAATAGATCTTTTTCTTCCTTATCTGTTTAAAGTACTCAGCTGCGCCTTGGCCTTTAAATTTAGATGCGGCCGAAAAAGATCTACTTTTTGGCCATGGTACATAAATAACTATTTTGACTTGGCCGAATCCCAATATATTCCTTATTAATATTGTAATTTACGGACGTAATTCATATAATTCAAGATTATTATTATTACTAAAGAAATGATATCTTTTGAGGTTTCTAAAATGCATCTCTATGTTCCTGGTCAAAAAGCATACAAGTTACGGGTAACTGTATAGATGTTGTAATTGTTTAATCACTGTGATAAATAATCAAAGTGCCTTTTTGTGTTCACCCTGTAGTATATATGAAATGGATAAAATTTTGAACGAACAGTTCTAACATCAAAAAACGTACACATTATGTTAAACATTATTGAATATCACAATATACGTGACCTTTCTCTAAACACGTATAATTCGTTTCGTTAGAAGACCCACGATTCCTATATTTAAACAATTTCTACCACAATTCAATAAATTAGTTTATATACAGTCTTTTCTCTAAGCTCAAGAAAACTAACTTAATTTTTATATTTCAAATATTATTAGTTTTTATAATTTTTAAATATTAGTAGGCTTTTTTTTAACAGATCTCGCGCTTTATTAGTTTACTTATCGAATTCTTAATTTTAACAAATAAATTAATATATACTATATAAAAATAAAACAAAATCACGGGAAAGTAAATGTAAATTTGTGTAAAATATAAATGATATGGTTGCGTCTAAATAACTAATGTATTATACACTATTAACATATTGGATATTACAAAGTTTCGTGCAAAAATGGGCTTTAGTTATGTACACAAAGAACACATTATTTTGAAACTAGTATGGAAGCAAACATGATGTTACACTAAAAAATAATATCTATTTTCTGGTAAAAGACTTGTTATGGACTGTGAATTTTCACACAAATTTTTCATTTGCGATCTGCAAGGCATCCCTAAGCAAGTGAATGGTTGCGTTGTTGTTTAAGCATCTCTGCTATTGCGCATGTCTAAAAACAAATGTGAATTGTTTCCGGGTAAATTTTGAATCACCAAATTAAAAAGAAACTCTCGGTACAAAACTAGAACAGTGGTAGCGTTTATTGATAAATCATATACCAAGCTCTCTTCTAAATATAATAAATTGGCAAGTAAATGCCCAGTTAGGCAAAGGGAATAAACTGACTAAAAAATAAACTATAAACATCTGTATAACAATTGAATGGGCAAGTAGATGAAGGTGTTATGTAGCATTTTTTGAAATTTTGAAATTTTCGTTGGAATGAAGTTGTATAAGCCTAACCACAAAACTCAGTTTCCAATTATCTATACTTTGGAAGATACAGATAGATAAAGGTGTTATGTACAATCACCTCAAATAATTTTTTTAGGTATCACACAGTAGCGACAGAAGAAAAAATGCAGTAATTTGTGGAAAAAATCTAATTCTCACAATATAATAAATTTGACACGCTTTCAACTGATGTGACAAGCGGGGAGATAGCGGAAAATAAAAAACACAATAACTTACTAAATGTCAATTAACTTCGAACTTAAAATTTGTAACATAACACCTTCATCTACTTGCCCTTTCAATTATAAAGGGTAGCGAATATTTAAGCCATCTTCGACACGGATTGCAGAAACAGAAATTAATATGGAGCTACTGCTCATATTAACAGCAACTTAGGTTATTCATATTTAAAAATTACAGGAAAACATTGATAATAATTTAAAAAATATTAAGTTGTGTGAATTTATTGGCAAGCACACCACAAGAGTTCTTTAAAGTCTACATTTTAAGAAAAAAAAAAAAAGGATTCAGACTGCTCTAGGAGTTTCCCGTTAGTACTCTCATTGGTTGCCCTTCACCTTAACGTCCGTCGCATGACGTACGCGTGAAAAGGCTACGTAGAGCTGCCCATGGCTGAACACTACATTGGGCAGGTAAACTCTCACCTTGTCCAGGGTTTGACCTTGCGACTTATTAATCGTGGTGGAAAATGCCAGTTTGACTGGAAACTGCCTTCGGCGTAATATAAAGAGCAAGTCGGGATCGGTGGGAGCTAAATCAATCCTAGGAACAGCGGCGGCGCTAGACCAATCGTGGACGTCGGCGAAATTAGCTTTGCGAGGCCCCTTTCATTTCACAAAAAAAAAACAAACATTGATTTGGCCTAGTCTTCAAAATTATTTCGAATGGGAAATATTATTTTTCAATATTTACGGACCCGATTTTCATTGTTTAACAGTGAATTTTGAATTTATAAGTTTTTATGCACAATATATAGAATAAGATTAATACTTAGAAAACGTTATTTATTTAAAGTCGAGTAATAGAATCCAATGATAAAACCGACAAATATACAAATAAACATATTTTTGTCCAGTAAAGCGAAATGAGAAATGTGAAAATATCATAAGTCATAATTAATATATAATATTTAAACTTTCAATAACTTGTATAATTTTTGCGAGGCCCCCTCAAGCGCCAGGTCGTCGGCAGTCGCCGACGCCCAACGCCGCCACTGCCTAGGAATGAAGCTGGATTTTCTTGGGAAGATCCAGTTAAAACAGTGACAGTTATTAGATTTTTAAACAATTTTGTCACTCAATAGCTTTCGAAATCATAATCTGACCAAAAACTCCAAGAGTATAAAGCCTGGAACAGAATGCACAGCGCGCTACGCCATCAGCGCGCCGTCAGAGAACGCCGTTGAATTTTCGCCTGCCCACAATGCAATAATTTTTAACGCCGTCAAGTGTCACTTGACAACCTATATCTGTGTTTATACGTGCGCTTTCTTTTATTAAAAGTATAATGGATGATGAAGACTTGTGTGTGATGTTATTTATGTTGTATGCAAGTTATTTATACATACAAACACTTTACCATTCAGTAAAAACTGAGGTTAGGTGTTCTGCGTCAACGTTCAACGGCGTCAAAAGTTGGAAGTTGACGAACATTCAGTATCAACGGCGTTCGAACGCCGTAGGACGTTGTTCATTCTGTGCACTTGCATAGTACAGCCTTGCTTTTAACTTTGTCAACGCGCCGTCAAACTCGTTCATTCGCCGCATTCTGTTTCCCACTTTATTCTGGTTCACATTAATGTGCATGTGCATTACTTTTTTTACTTTTTTATTTCACAATTTTAGATAGACCCAAATGGTTCAAATGACAACGAAATAATAATCTGATCAAAGATTTCAAGCTTACTATTCTGGTTCACATCAATGTGCTTTACTTTAATTTTTTTTTTTTTAGGTCTTTACATCGGGACGAACGGTTACAGAACGGAGACAAAAAAATGTAGCACTTCTTTGCAAAAATTGCATTTAAACAAAAAGCTTATTAAAATGACTTTTCATTTCTTTAATCTTTGTTTCAATAGTTTTCATTTGAAATCCCACTAAAAATTTAAAAATACTCTTTCATTTTTGAAAAATATGCATATGTAATTATTTTTTGAGTGATGCTTTTTTTCTTGAGTATTTTTTCTAAATGTGAAACAAAGAACTATATGAATACCAAATTTCAACTCTCTAGGATTAGCTGTTTCTACCGTACAAACGGCAGATATACAGACAGACAGTACAGACACATGCGTGACCATATAAAGCCTGGTTTATAAAAGATACATTACAGATCAAGAGCATTATATAGCATGAAGATAGGAATCTTTGTTCTATTTATTCTAAACAGATGTACGAGTTAAACAGAACAAATATTCATCTTCATTTAAGTCTTTTGATTCATCTTCACGCTATGCAATGCGCTTGTGTTATGAATCTATTATAAACCTTCTATTATAAACCAAAAAACCCTTAGGTTGTTGAATTTATCTAGTAACAGATATAATAATAAAACTTAAATAATACTTCAAAAATAGTTAATAATTTTAATAAAAGTAAATTTAAGTAAAATAAAATAATTCCTATTAAATGTTTGCCTTGCAGTTTCATTAAAAACTTTTTTTTCATTAAAACACAATATTAGTTCTGCTATTTCTGCCAGAACTTTTCAAACTTTTTACATAGCCTGTTTTTGCATAAAACCTTCAAACCAAATAAGGTACAACTCTGAAGAAATGGTAAGACTTGTAACATCACTGCTTTAATTTTTACATATTTTGTGTACCACTGTAGCTAGTTACTAGTAGTACAGGATGATTTTAAAAGGACATTATTATGCAATATATGTCATCGTATGTATCGCTATAAAGTACCTTAACAGAATTACCATTATTTGCCATTTTAAAACATGTAAAACAAAATATAAGTTATGTTAATATGATCTATTTAAATTGCTTAAATTTGATACCAAAAATAATTAATAATTATCACTGTGTTATTAATTACTAAAGTCTGTCCTAAATATTTAAGCGGAACTAAACAGAATTTTTATTTTAAGTTGTCAAGAGCTCCTATTAAAGATTGAATGGGGATTTCGTTGAACAAAATGGTTAAAATCCCACTCAAAAGTTACTAGTATTCAAAATACCTGAACCTATTTATACAAAGATAGTAGGACCAATCGAAACGTCACAATGGCAACGTGGCTTTCATATCTATGGCCGGTGGTATAGAAACTGAGAACTTACTATCCCTATAAGCTTATCTAGGCGTTGGGAACCTATTATTTATTATTACTTTATTATTTATAGATTTTAAAATCTAGTTCCTTTTAAACCAAAGAAACAGACTATACATTTAAGATCTTAGTTTTGGGAAACGGGCTTCGCCGTCCTAGCAGTTAAATCGTCGCTTTCGATTTTAATCGATTTGCCGTTATGTATTAACAAGATTTTAAAATCATCCTGTATTTTGTGAACTCCTTCAGCTTGTTAGTACAAGTAGATTAGACAGTGATGTAATACAAGGACTTACAATTCGTCAAAATTGAGCCAAAGTCTGTCTACAAATATAGGTTAAAACTTAGCTAAGACAATCACTGAATTGGTATCAAATATGATTAAAAATTTGATATTTTGACGTAGTGATATGCTTAGAAAAGTTTATAACCAATGTAAAACTAGACTTAAATACGGAATTATAACTTATAATAACTTCTCCGTTTCACCGGCAGGTAGTCCTAAATCTTGTTCTTCTTCAATACTTGACGTAAGACTTCCAGTTGAAAATTCATCAAGAAAATCGAAACTAGCGACTGCTTCTCTTTCCTTGTCCCCATAGCGAACGAAGAAGTCATCTCGTCCGATAATACAGGGTCGGACGGTTGCTGCACATCTCAATACTGCATGTTTCGGCCTCACAGCGGATGCTAGAACCAGGATGGTCTCAGCTCCAGCAGTTTCTAAACGGCGGTTTCCGTGATCGGGGTGCATGGTGCCGAGTTTGATTCTGAGATCGATCGTTATGACATAATTACAGTTCGTTCAGCGATAAAAGTTAAAGAGTGCATGCGAAGATTTAAGAAGAAAAATTAAAGAGAGGCCTTTTTTTAAACAGCAGAATGGGTATGCTAAGAGAAGTGTTAGAATAGTTTAAATAACACAAATACAAGCAGAAGAGAGTAACTAAAAAAATTTTATACAACAAAAATTTCTGCCATTTTATTTTTAAAATTTTAAATTGATGTGAAGTCTGACTATTCATACATTTCAGGATTTCGTAGGTATCATTGTATAAAAAGACTAAAGGAAGGAAGCTTTATGAATTTTTACATACCGTGCGATCATTATTTCTTGTCCGTTACATAACAGTAAACAATGAGTTAAAAAAAAACCTTTTTATATTTTTATACATATAAACTTACTAAGTTATTAATTCTATATATCTTTGTAGCTCTGATGAAGATTTAAATTAAATCGAAACGTAAGCGAAGTTAATAAATTTTGTTTTATTTTCTGACTGATTCGAATCCCATTACCTATCAACTATAATTACTAACTTACGGACGTAACTCATCTAATCAAGATAAAAAAAAAAAACTTTATTCTAATTCACAGCTGAAAATTCCAATTTAACAAAGAACCAATCAGATTACTTCGTTTTCCCGAACTCACCCGAGAAATAACGACAATATGTGTAGCTAACTTAATACCTTTTATCAAATCATTAACGTGTAGAGGAAAATAGTGTTCATTTAATAATCAATTCGTATAACGCAGAGTTTCCCAAACTTTTTGAGCCGCGGATTACTTTTCACTAGAAGAATTCGTCGCGGAGCACTATCGTTTGCTATATATGTAGCAACATTAGTAGACGAAGCACTAGTAGACGTTCGCGGAGCATTCAGTGCTCCGCGGAGCACAGTTTGGGAAAGTCTGGTATAAGGTAATAAAAATAGAATGTATAGAACATACCATATTACTTTTGAAGATCGGCATAAAACAATTATCCCGTATAACTATAATCATATTGTTAAACTACAAAAGAACTAGGGTTCATGTTTACAACCACGTTGTAAACAGTCAACGGTCAGTGGCGCATACATACGTTTAAGTACTAACTATAAATAAGTATACTTGTTTTTGGTAATCCTTTAAGTAAGATGTGTAATGTTAAAAATTAATTCCTACGGCTATGGGTTGACACGCCTAGTTATACCGTGTGATCATAATTTCTTGTCAGTTACATAACAGTAAACAATGAGCTTAAAAATATCAAAACTGTATTCTATCTCATATCTAAAAATTCCAATTTAACAAAGAACCAATCAGATTTCTTCGTTTGTCCGATCTCACCCGAGCAGTAACGATATTGTATTGATAACTTCATGTTGTTCGTTAACTCATTGGCGTGTAGAGAAAAAGTAGTGTTAATTTCATAATTAATTGGTTTTTGTTAAGATATATTGTTTTTTTCGTTATTATTGTTGTTGTTGATATTATTGTTATTAAGATTGTAATTGGAAGACGATTGTTGATCGAGGTTAACTCTTAGAGGTAAGTGA
Organism: Liopterus haemorrhoidalis; assembly: GCA_963971575.1. Taxonomy (NCBI): domain Eukaryota; kingdom Metazoa; phylum Arthropoda; class Insecta; order Coleoptera; family Dytiscidae; genus Liopterus; species Liopterus haemorrhoidalis. The sequence goes on from OZ020612.1 coordinate 51,963,341, forward strand.
AATATTGAACATACATAACCCAATATAAAAATCGAATCTACGTCTATGTATGCATGTCCTTGGAAATAAATTTGATAACAAAATGTTTCTGTCAACTATTGAATAACTGACAAGAAATTATGACCGCTCTGTATCACTTCTATTGTAATTTTATTCCCTAACTTTTATTAATTTATTGCGATCTTCAAAACTAAATTGGTACGGACTATACGCCTATGTGTACATGTCCTTAGAAATAAGTTTGGTAACTAATTGTTTCTGTCAAGTATTGCATAACGGTCAAGATTTGATGATCGCTCAGTACAAATTTTTCTGACGGAATTTACGTCATTCCAACGACCATGGCTGCCAATATTTTATTGTTTTCGTATTATAAAGTGATTATTAACATTTATTTTGATAATTTAAAGTATATTCATAATTTATAAATCATAAATAAAAGACAGGGCTTAAATAGATTTTAGTTATTTTATAATTTAATATAAAATTACGCATTTAACCTGAAATTTGGTAATTCTTGTCAAAAAGGTTAGCTATACTGTTTGCGGCCGAGCAAAATGTAAAATACAAAGACTAAAAGAAGTACTTTTCATTCGTAAGTATATTCTATTCATATTATGTAATTGAATTAATGAGATTTTGATAAATCACAACATACACGTTACTTATGGACAACGGCTGTCATAATTTTCTGCTATGAGATCTGTATGTATTTATTTACTTGTGTGTATCATTAATTTTATAATAATAATTTACAGATGTATAATAGTGTTTTATTGATTGTTTGTATTTCATATTTTAAGCGTCTTTTGAAAATATCAAAATTGGTATTTCTTCTTTTTTGTACCGATAACAATTATTTTAATAAATAGCCACTGTACAGCCCGAAACTATTGTCCGCCATTTTGAAAGAGCAAGATGGTCTTTCTAAATAGAATCTACTACTCATTCCTTTAGTCTTTCTGTCAATGGCAGCTATCTAATAATTGAAGGTGACCAGCTATTTAAGACGAACAGTAATGAATTATAAAAAATACAGCTGAATCAGCGAATAATCTATGGTCTTTACATATATTTGTGGGATTATTGTGTCTGCGGGATTTTAAATATAAATGCCAGTGCTAGAATTTTTAAATAATTTGTATTTGGACTGATATGATGTTGATTGTTTGGAGATGTATCGGTAACTGAATAATGTTGCTAACTGGAAGGATCGTTTCTCGTAGTGGTCAGATGGTTTATGACCTCTTTGGAGAAAAAATAATTTCTAAAGTGAACAAACAGTACATGACTATTTGTAAAATCTAATAATGGTAACTAAGGTTGTAAAATAAATGGAATTGTAAAAATGCTTTGAAATATGTGAAACCCGAAAGATATTTGTAATAAAATATAATCTGAGAATTTCCATTTGATTGGTCATAAACCATCTGCTATGTATGCTACGTTCGCTACAAGTGGTCACAATGGCTATAATTCGTATGAGACACATAGAAAAAGAACTCTTTTTCAATATACTATATTAGTGTGACGTCACATATAGTGCTGCCATCTGAAAAGGGTTTGCGTTGGATTTTTTTGCTGGTTTAAAATACATTTGTCATTAATTTTGTTTACTTAATTTTATGATTATTGCGTAATGTTTTTATAAACATATACATAAGGATTTGTTTATGATATATTTATAGATAGCTGTTTGTCCGAAATATTTACCGTGCAGACCTACAGATAGACAGACAGACAGACACATATGACGGTATAATATACACATAATAATATAGATGGGTGAGAGTGCTGTAGATGTTCGACAAATTTCAACTCTTTAGGGATACAGCTGTTTGTCCGCAATATCTACCGTACAGACAGACAATGTGACGATATAATGGTTTCTTGGTTATACCTACGAAATCCTAAAAAGTAATTGAGTTATTTAAAAGTTAAAGAATGCAGATTTATATATTACAAAACATTGCAAACTTAAGCACACAAATGTAACAAAAAACATTTGAAAATTTCAGAAAATTTAAATTAATAAAATAAAATTTTGTTCATTCAGTAGCTGAACGAACTGTATTATACGTGATTTTCAGTGAAATTTTGTAAATTTTAAAGGGAATTTTCCGTTTTTATTTATGTTATATGAAGTGCAAAAATGATGGAATTTAATAAATGATTGATATACCTTTTTTTTGTCTGTTGAAACGATGTATCCGATGTAAATGTCCATAATCTGGTGGATCATCGGTGGATTCACTACTTATACTCCCTCCACAGGAAGATGTTGGAGAAGAGTCACTTGATGCTAACATAACATCCAAGAGATTTGCCCTTGCCTAAAAATTATGAAACAATGTAGTCTCAACAGTAAAATGAACAGGTCTGTTCGTAGCAACTTTTCATCAAGCGCAAAGCAATTTAAGCGCACTCATATTAACTCTGCGTTTGAGGCTGACTATAATAAACTGTTGGAAATTATTCTACGAACAGAGCTGTTGGTAAAGTTTTATTTTTTTCTTCTAATTAAAAGCATTGAATATAGAGGCTTACCAAAAATTGCCAAATCATGGGACTAAGTGTATACGAAATTGTTCACACAAACGGGGTTGGTTTTACCATTAGGCAAGTCTACGCAGGGCTGCCATGAGCAGGCTCGGTACCCAATAAAACAATAATTCCACCTCTCACCCCTGAAAAAGGATAACTACGGGCCCGATGACACATAAAAAACAACATTAAAGTTGAAATTGTTATTTATTTTGTCTGCAATTTGGTATATAAGATATGCGGACACGTGACGTGCCACTTGTCCGCGCGGAAGCTACCAATAGAAACGCCACAACGGGCCCAACACAGATGACAGCTAAATACATAAATAAAGTATGCAGTCAAATCGAGTCGGGCCCTCACTATTTTGAACAGAATGGCTATTCTTAAGGCTCTATATTCAATGTTAAAAGTAAAAATACGAAATAAAACTATATTTACTTTGGGGTCATTTAAATCTATAGTCTTTTCCACATGGATCCATCCAGTTGGACGGCAAGCTTCATCTAGTCTTCTATTCTTATCTAGTATTTCTTCTTGGCTTCCATTATCTTCGCCTTTCCTAATAATTCGATTCAATTCATCAATAACATCTTTTGAGGTCGCTCTTTCATGGAAACTAACAGCTCTATGAGGTGGACCATCTATAACACTAGAACTCAACAAGCCAGACGTGCACTGAGGCAAACGTTCTGAGGATATAACAGGTTTAGACGTTACTTCTTTGGGCTGCTGTAATTTAGAAGGCTTTAATTGTTTTTGCTTTGGACTACTGTGTTTTGGACTGTGTTTGGGACTACTTTGTTTAGGACTACGATTGTCTTTAGATGGAATTTTGGTTTTAGGTAAATTTTTGGTTTGTGCAACGGGTATTTTCTTAGAATGTAATGGACTGGTTTTCGGAGAGCTTTTTAACGGTGTCGAACATCTTGATATTTGTCTTCGTGGTATACGACTTACTATAGTATCAGGCGTAGATACACTAGAAGTTTGCGATTCGGTTAACGATGGAGATAATTGTTCTTGTATTAATGATTCCGATGTTGTTTCAAGCACATCTGTTTTATCAATATTGTCACTTACATTAATATTATTGTCACTAGACATTGTGACAGATACTTCACCATTAATTTTATTATCACTATGACAATCAAAACTTTCATTTGAAATGTCACCATTCGTAAGATATGCTTCAGTTATTTGTACAGGACTATTATATGTATCTTCATCACATATGTTCATTATACATTCAGTTTGTTCTTCCGTTGTAACTTTATTTGAATTTTGTTCATTACGCACTAGTTCAGAACACAATTGTTTAATATTCACATAATTTTCATTAAACTTTTCACTACATTGTTTTGAAATATTATCACTGATAAATAAACCATTCGTTAATTCACTTTCTGCTGTTATTTCTTCAATATTTTGCGGCGGAGCTTCAATGTTGAAATCTTTCGTTTGTTCCTCTCTGAGTGCTGAACTCGGTCGAGAATCAGTCTCTTCTCGCGTATGGCAGTATAGTTGTTGTTCCGCAATAAACGTGAGTACATTTTGCAATGCCTGTTCTCGATCACAATCAGAGAAACATCCTGCTGCACTCTTAGATGATATTGAAGCTAAACTTTTCGTACTTTCAAATTTAACAAGACGGTAAAAATCTCTAGTAAAATCAGTACCAATTGCATGTGACTCATTAGTATCATCACTACAACCACTTAAAGCAGCTGAAGATCTTTTTGAACAAGTTTCTTGTTCGTAAGAATGAAAACAGTCTTCTGAGTTGGTTTCAGCACTCGACCAACTATCTCCTGGAGATGGTATGTTATGATTTCCATTCATAGCATACGGCCACCGTTTTTCTAATTGATTATTTCCAGGTACATCCATTAATAAAGCGACTAATTCACCTCCAGTTTTATCCATCATGTAACTGGAATTGTTCCACAAATCCTCATTTGAATCTTCTTCTAATTCCAAGGCATTATTTTCTTGTATACTTGGTAATGTTGATAATGATATTTGACCAGGAGTTAAGATCTCATTGCTTTTTCTCCATGCAGCGTCACGTACATCTTCTGACGATAAATTTAAACTCCAGTCTTCTAATTCAGCACGGTCATATTCGAGTTCTAACAAGTCTCTTTGTTGCTGTTGTAATGCGGTTCTTGTTTCATCTATTCTTAACCACTGTTGGACATATTCAGTATCCCAGTTAGGACAGTCAATATGCTCATCCTGGCCACTACACCATGATATCCTTGATCCTGGTTCATCATCAGGAAACTCAACTGTTGGTAAAAAAGATGTTGCTTTTGTTCTTCTCAAAGGATTGATAATACGTTCCGAAATATCCAATAATAAAATACTTGGTGAACTAGAAATTGGTGATGATAATGAATAACAAGGTGATGGAGCTGTTGTTATTTTTAAACAAAGATGAGAATCAGAAAAGCTTCTCATTATATGCTGAAATGGTAATATTCCTTTGGATGGAGGAAAACTATTTCTTGGATTAATTCCAAAAGCGAAATTTAATGGTATGTATAGAATGTCTGGATCACATTGATCTTCCATAACTATAATTCTGGTGTCTGGATGATCTGTTTCATCTGTTGCTTCTTTAAGATCTTCTAAACCCCGAGCTGGTTCTCCTGATGCTCTGGCAATTTCTCCCTGGACATCAGAAGACATTGTTGAGTAGCCTTCGTCCCGGTTTCCGCTTTCAGGAGATTCGTTTCCCGTCTCTTCTTCACTTTTACTGCTGGATTGCGCTAAAAATATACATATAATTTAGTACAAAGTATAAATTAAAAACTGATGTGGTAAATTTTGGAAATTGTGTTGGAATCGATCCTGCAAGATCAATGAATTATGAAGATTTAATAGACATTTATGCGGATGCTAAAAGAAAAAAAAAACTGTTTTAAACACTAATTACCGGTTTCAGAAAGCTTAGTTAACTATAACCAAATGCTCAGAACACGGTTGGTATGGTTACGTGTGGGATTGTTATACTGTAATCGAGTTTAACCAGATGGTTAAACTAGGCTAAGCTTTCAGAAACCGGCCCTAAATGTATACCTATAAATCTCTTGGTAAGTTTTTTAATATTATTCGCTTAAATATATTTTTTTTCTTCTTTCAAAAACTATTTTTTGATGTATGGTTGATTTTCTAAAATATTCTTCAAATAAATATCATATTTTTAATTAATTGCCAATCTTAGGGTTCATAAAATGTTTCAACACACCAGCGCAGAAAAGTTGTGCTTTGGGTAATGTAACTATAACCATCCTATTTAACAAAGACACAAAGAAATTATTTTATTATTATTAACATTACTTACCTAATATTGGTCTGGTTCTTCTACATTTAACGCTTTGAAAAATTGGAAGTTGTAAGTTTAAAGAAACAGGTCTCGGCGGCGAAACCCAAAGTGAAGAATCAACATTAGACAAAGCTTCAATTAGTCTTTGTGGAGTTACTTCCGTTCCTTTTAATTCAGTCCACAATTTAGTTAAAACCTGATGTCTCTTTTTATCTTCAAAAGACAATCTTGTGTCTAAAATCTCAGCATCTGCAGATAAGTGTTTTTCATTTGTTCTATTAATTATTTCATTTCTAGACACACTTCTTTCCGGTGATATTTTTAACTGTTCATTTAATTGCTCAGAATTAAAAGAATTACAATGTTTTATATTTGTGGTTAATATACTTGTTGAAGAGGTGGTCATTGGTGAAATTTGTTGATCACATGTGCTATGGAAGTCAGTTGGATTTTCTTTATCGGGTGAGTCTTCTAAGGCTAGTTGAGGTTTGGCGGTTACATCATTATCAGCATTGTCTCCACGTAACTGATGGACTAGTAGGGTTGTCAGTGCTCGATTTTGGGACTCCAGGTCTTTGATGCGTCGAGTTAAAGATGTTATTTCTTCTCGTAAATTCTGAAAAACATAATCATAACTTTATTTAAACCATAGTATTATTTCAAAAGTTATATAAACTTTGAAAGAAAAATAATTTAGAACTTAATAGTTGTACCAATTAGAAATTAAAATAAATCTATTCCAAATATTTATTAATAAAAGTATTCAAGAATCTAGAAATAGTTATTTGTACAATGATTCTATGTTCAATAAAAAAAGTAAACCCGGTTATCAGGGACGTAGCCAGGATTTCAGCTTGGGGGGGGGGCAAAAATAACAAAATATTCTAAATTGGTCGGTTCGACCTTAATTACATGGTTTGGGTAGAAAATAACAGTGTTCTAGGTCAGGGGTTGGCAACCTTTCAGTGACAAAGAGCCAAATATATATTGAAAAAAAAAAACACAATAACATGGAAGAACCGCTAAAAAATATATGCTATATTTAAGAAAAAAACGTAAAAATCGTTTATTTGTTTTAAAATAATCAAGTATTACAATAAATTAATATTTACTAATATATTTAGTTTGTGATACCTATTGTAGTTGCCAGTATATTGCAATATAATAATTTTTTTAATGGGACGATTGCTCCTGTATTGTGTTCTATAAGACTTCAATATTTGGCTAATCTTTAACTTAAGGCAGCGTTCTAGTTTCAGGACAGTAAGATTACTTCTTAACTGACTCTTTATTAATTTCATATGTGAAAAGATTTGCTTACAGTAATATGTGGATCCGAAAATTGTCACTAGCCCAAAAGCATAATTTTTTAAAAGATTGAACGATTCTGGAAGACGATTCCAAGCTTCGAAAAGAACTTTATCTACATTTTGGAGATTGCGAATTTCGGTCCACTTATGCTGGGAAGATAAAATTCACTTTTTTATTTCTAAATTTTCCAGTTCAGAATTACGTTTTAAGAATATATAATTCCATAAACCTTTGGATTTCAAATCCACTAATTGAAGGTGATAAATGTAATTGCTACATATCTACTTCAATTGGTTTTGTCAAAAAAGCTAGTGTAGCTTTATATTTTCTAAACTCTTTAAATCTATCTCGAAAAGCTTCTTTCATGTTAAAATAGTTTGTGCAAAAAAAAATTGAATTAATAACATGTTTTTGTAAATTAATAAAATGTAAAGATGTTTTTGCACGTAAATCATTCACAAATACAGATAACTTTTTTTCGAAACGAATTTCTTCTAAAAGGGAATATGCAGTAACTCTGTGAATTACCGAGCGTGAATTGCACCGTAAAACATTCTGCAAAATACAAAACCTGTATAGTACAGGCAGAAAGTTGAAAATTAAAAAATAGATTATATTAAAATAAAAACCAGCCAATTTTCAAAGAGCCTCAAAATTTTCTAAGAGCCGCAGGTTGCCGACCCCTGTTCTAGGTCTTTTGTAGTATATTAAATAATAAAAGTCCGGTAAATTTATAAATTTTCTTCATCTCCGGTGAAGAAAACTTCTAACAACCTAAATTATATTTTATATAAGGTAAACTAACCAGGATTTAAACTATCCTGGGGGGGGGGGGCAAATGCCCCCTATGCTCCCCCTGGCTACGTCCCTGCCGGTTATAATAAAATAAGGTACCATTATCATTATTTATTTATAAATAAAATTAATATACGAAAACGTGTAAGTTCTTTTGCGATTAGACTCAATATTTTGCTTGAAACTCATATATGGAACCTGAATAATACGTAGCTTTGAAGATTTATTTCCAAATGACGGATTATAAAGATTTATTTATTTAAAATTATAATATTCATGATCATAATGGAAACGAAACAGTTTTCTGCAATATAAATACGGTTTGACGTTTCTGTATGAAAAATTACTGATAAAATTGAAATTTTCACAAAAGCTGACAAAAGAGTTATATTAAATTTTTAAAATAAAATAGTACGTATAAAGAATTTCATATTTCACTTGACAAAATAAGAAAATTCTTTCAATACGAGACAATTTTTTGCACATTCAAATCTCTTAACATGTTGTTAACTCGCTTAGGCACGAGTATTTTTCCAATAATGTTTCAGAAATGTAGTTTTTGTACTATTCTTTGAAAAGTTTTAGTAAAAAATTTAATACAGTAAGTAAAAAACATAGATCGGAATTAAATATCTTTACAAAATTCAGTGAAAATATTATATTGGGTTTTTCAGAAAGTTTGGAGAGATTTCTAATGAAATTTCAACACAGCTTTTTAATATTTATATCAATCTTTACTTAAAATATTGGCTGTTGATTTTTTTTTTTTTTTGACCTTCCACCCTATTTCATGTACCTTTATGAGTCCATTCGACCAAAACTTCTTATTCGCTTAAACTTCTCAGGGTGCCTTTTACAATTCTATAGACTAATACGAGGGCTGCCTTTTAAGTTTTTACAAAAACTAAGAAAGAAAAAAAGCTTTTTTGGAACAAACTGTTTTCTTGCTTTTCAAAATATTCGCCTTTATGATTTATACACTTTTGCATGTGTTCAAACTAATTCTCAAAACATTTTTTCCACTCTGAAGTTGGTATCTCAAAAACATGGTTTTCGAAGGCTTCAACAGCTGCTTGAGGTGATGAAAATCGCTGTCAACGCATTTTTTGTTTGATATTGGGGAACAAAAAAAAGTCGTTAGGGGATAAATCAGGTGAAACCGGATAATGAGACATTAATTCTATGTTTTTCTCCTTCAAATAATCAATTGTTTGACGTGCTGTGTGGGAGCTTGCATTGTCATGATGAAGAATTATGCGACGTTTTTGGTTGTTTTTCCTGATTTTGTCGGTGACTTCTGGCAAATAAATTGTTGTATACCATTCAGCATTAACTGTTCTCCGATCCTCTAAAGGAATGGTTGCGACATATCCAGTACAACCGAAGATATAAGCGATCATTTTCTTGGAAGTTCTTCGTGAACGAACAACTTTTGTCGGTTTCGGTGCATTTTGGAAGACCCAAACAGTGGATTGTTGCTTAGTTTCCAGTTCATATGAATAAATCCAAGTTTCGTCACCTGTAATGATGTTGTATACGGATTTTGCAGTGCCTAGGTTTAATTTTTTAGTATTCCCTTACACCAATCAACACGAGCCTTTTTTTGAGCTTCGTCCTTGTTATGCGGAATCCATCGGGAACAGATCTTTTTCATAGCTAAATGTTCAAGCAAAATCGAATGTATTGCAGTCTGCGATATGCCAAAGGATGCCTCTATCTCACGGTAAGTCACATGCCGATCTTCTTCAATCATTTTGTGCACAGCATCGATGTTTTTTTGAATCACAACCGATTTTGGTCGACCGTCACGAGATTCATCACTGACGGATGCACGACCACGAATAAATTCTGCAAACTAATTGTAAACAGTCTTTTCTGATGGGGCTTCATTACTAAAAGTTGAACGAAGCGAATCTATGCATTGTTGTTGAGTTAGGCCTTTACTGAAATCGTAAAAAATCACTCAACGAAAACCTTCACAAGTAATATCAATTTTTTCACAAACTTGTTTTTTTAACGTTCATTGTCAACAAATCACTCGGTCAATTTATAAGCTGCCACTGATTTCACAATAACAAATGTCAAAATTTACAAATATAGTAATCACATTTCAATATTGCCATCTAGTGGTCGTTTGTAAAAACATAAAGGGTAACCCTCGTATTATCATTTATTTCCCTAACAATAAAAAAATAATTTTAATTTATTTGGACCCATAGTTGATGGGGTTGTATACTATTTAAATCTATCTTACTTTTTGTGCAAGAAGGGCTCGGACAACTTGATTAGCGACGTCATCTAAGCATCGTTCGTACTGTTTCCTAGTGGCTTCAGCGTCCCTGGAAAGAACAGCGTTGTCTGCTTCAAGAGCTGCGACACGTCCCTCCGTTGGACCGTTTGCCGTCTCCAACTGTTGCCTCAAACTAACCACCTCCGCGTTCAACCGGTTTATTGTCGACTGATACTGATGAGAGCGGGACTGAAAAAAAAAGAAATACATTAAAATTGTGCCACAATATTAAGAGACATAAATGCTTCGCTTACAAATTACAACCAAAATAATTTAATGAAATAAAATCCATTTTTTCTAACTCATCTAAATTAAAATTGATGACAAGAAGATTATAATTGAATAACGCGACCAAGATTGAAAACGGTCTGAACTTTTTTTTGAATTAATTGGTTTCTGAATTATTATTCATGACAGACGCGTTTCCCTATCGTCCTGAAAATCAATTTTAATTTAAAAATAATTTAATGAACTCTGAACAAAGACGAAGAAAACATTCCACCAACAAATTTAGCACTAATTGATAGTAAAATATATTTATTATAGATGTTTTAAGGAAAATGAGAAGAAGTAAAGTAAATAAATAAAATACATAACTAATAAATAAATAACATAATATTTTTATTTAATGACTATTTAACTAAGGTATGTAAAAATTTTAATATGTGGTTTATTTTATTTTTATTTTATTTATTATTTATTTTCAAATGTAGAATTTATTATATTTTTATCATTTAGTTGTAGTTTGTTATTAAGAATTATGTAAAAATTTCTTTCAATATTCAAAAATTGTAACATAAAATTATATCTACGCTATTCTTACAGCTCTGATGAAGATTTAAAATATAAATCGAAACTTAAGCGTTAAAATATGGTTTTAATCTCTGGCCAGTTCGAATCTCATTACTTACTCATAATAAAATGCATATACTGAAGTAAGTAAGTTGTTAAAATAATGATCAGAATTTTTAAGTTTAATTTAGTCTCTCTAATTGTTGAAACTAAATCAGATACTAAAGGTAAAACATGCAAATTTATTTAACTGAAATGGAATATTTTTTCATTATTACAATGCACGTCCTCACTCAAAAATAATGCGCGAAAAAATTTAGGACTTAAACTGGGAAATTATTCCACATCCACCGTATTCAACCGATTTCGCGCCTTTCGATTTTCATCTATTTAGGTCTGGAACTTACACTAAGAGATAAAAAAAAGGCGAAATAATCCCAATGTAGAAAATCACCTGATCAGTTACTTTAAGTCAAAACCAGAAAACTTCTATAAAGATGATATCGAAAAATTAGTACAACGTTGGGAAGCCGTAATAAATAAGTAAGTAATTATTCGTGCCTTTCGGCCTTGAATTATCTACATTGCTTTTCATTAACCTTTATCTTACGTAATTTAGTTCGCATAGTTTTATTTTTTTTACATTTTATCTTATTTTATTTTATGTATTTATTTAATTATTTTATTTAGTGTTTTTTTTTTGTATACTTAGTACACTGTACTTTTGTTTTTATTTTCTTTATTTACTTAATTTTTTTATATTTTATTTTTTGTTTATTTGCTAAATTCTGCTAAATTTGATGATTTATCTACAAATATTGTTTTCTAATTTTATTACTTTGCTTTAACATTTACAGCAAATATTAAGATATAAATTATTAATGCTAATTAATTAATATTTTTACTCTAAACATATTTTATAAACAGAGTAAATTATAAAACTGACACTGTGCTAATAATGTTTTAATATGATACCACACACAGACTCAGTCTAAGTGGTGTACAATCTGCTTGAGCAGATTTTTTTTTTGTACCTACACAATTATGAATCAAAATAGTGTATATTTTATGTATCAAATAATGATCATTGTATTCTACAAACAAATTAATTAATAAAGGTATTAATAATAAATAATAAATAATAATAGTATTACCTCCCGACCGGAATTAATTTTGCAAGCGTTATATAAAAATAACAAGCCTCGCACACTAAACTGTACGTTCGGCTAACAACGAATACTATTAGCGTACAGTATACTGTACGCTCGGTAGATAAAGGTTAATTTAGTGTGATATATATATTTTTACAATTCAAAATAAATCTAAATCTCTAAATTTATATATTCTAATATTAGTCTTTAAAAAAAGAAACATTTTAAAATCTTGTATTGCCTAATAATCTGACGTTTTCTTCCATTATTTTCGCTCTTCTTTCGAGGACCTCCTTCATCCATAGGTACTGCCTGCCTCATCCAGCACTCTGCGCATTGAAGTTCTTCTACTCCGGCTACAGGAGAGTAGGTGTTGGATTGTCTCTGTGGCTTCTTCAAGTTCTACAGATTTTGGCATTCTGGTTTCCAGCAGCAGTTAGCCCTTTCGTTTCCGCACCGGACTCTAGCGATGTTCTTTTGACTCTTCCCTTTTGGCTTCGCGAGGTATAGTGGCAACTTGTATGAGTTTGTATCCCTGGTTGTACCGTGATCTTTCTATTCTATTTTGTTGCTCCTGTCTGTCCAGCTCTTCCATTGTATATTCTAATTCTTCTCCTTCTTCTTGTCTTCTTACCTCCTGTATGTTATATCCATTTCTTCCAAAATGTTTTCTTCTGTCTTCTCTCCAGCTGGTTCTATAGTTTTTTTATTTTTCTTTTCGACATTCTTTTATGAATGCGTTGCTGCTTGTTCTGATCTTCTTTTCGAATCTCACTGCCATTCTTCCGGTTCTTATCCTTAATTTATCTTTTTTCGTTTCTTCAAGCATTATATAGCTCGGTGTTCTTTTGTCCAATTCCAGTGTCCATCTAATGAAAGTTTCTTGGAGTTTCTCTAGCTCTTCGTGTTCTTTCCATCCCCATATCTCGGCTCCGTATAATAGTATACTTCTTATTAGCGAGCCGAATAGGAACATTCTTTTTTGGAAGTCCTTTCCGAATTTACTCTCCCCCATACTCCATACTTGGCTTAATAAATAATGATGGCAATTATATTTTGTAATTATACAAAAAACTAAATTATTTTGTACTCTAAAATAATGGATTTCTTTCCAGACCCCGTAATATATTAACGCATTGTATGAAACAATAATTTTCCAAATTAGCCATTAAACCATTTAACCATTTTAATGAATTTCATATAAAATTTCATGTTAAAATTAATGATTTTAATAACAACTTGAAAACGGTGAATAATTATTTTTGGGTATAATTATGATTGTAATTTGAACTTCTATCATAAAACTGTCAATTATGACACAGCTATATAATTTACGACAATACTAGTCATATGCATCAAGTAATACGAGAGTTTGGAAATTTATTTTTACCATTTTTACTGCGTCGTTTAAATTTAAAAACCGTATGAGTTTTGTATGACACAGCTGTAAGTGTTATGTAACAAAATGTAAAAATTTACAAGGGTGGGCTTCATAAATTTAAAAAATCGTAAATTTTCATATGATTAAATTTCATAAGCGGACATTTTATTCGTGTGTGGGTGCCCGGAGATAATACTGGGTTTTAATTTGTCATTTTTTATTCAGATGATTAATTAAAAAAAGCTATTTTGAAAAAAATATATGTAAAAATGTATTCTTCTTCATTCCATGGATTAGTCTATCTAGCTTGTTTCCTTTTAAAGGTAGGTCTAATCACACAGAATTAAATTCCATTTATTTACTACAAAATATATATATTAGTTTTACAATCATTTAGTACTAGCTGGAGTACCCATACTTCGTACGGTTTTTGTGATGTACATTTTGTTGTAGCGTAATTGATAAGTGAGCTATTTCAGTTTCCAGTAAAACAGATTGTATATATTCTCAATATTAAGGCTGCGTATAACCCCCGGAGGTTACTAGTTTCTTATACAAAACTAACAATCTGAAATAAAATTAGTATCAACCTATACATCAAATTTTGCACCGAATTTGTATTTATCTAATATGATAGTTTTAATTGTAGAAACATTTATTGTAAAAATATTATCGCTCAATAACTAAAAAATAGACATCTGCGATATTGTTCTGAAATTTTTTAAATCTATTTATGGGTTTCGAATAACTTTTATATTTATATAGTTTTGTGTAGAAATGTTCAAATAATATTTTTTTTTCGACTTGATTACTTATAGTTTAGAGCCTTCGTCGAAAAATATTATACTTAAAGATAATAGAATGCCACTTGGTACACGTATTCTTCACGAAAAATAAATCATTTTTACCCATAACACCCATTTTGAAAACCGCGGCAGATTAAAGAGGACGGCAAAAATAGATTACCAAGTACAATAACTATAAGTAATTTTCACAATATAACATAATAGTTAGAATCATATTTGTAGAATGAAGGTTTAGGTACAATTTGCCGCATTGTACGCAAATATGCGTCGACTGGTTTACAAGATGGCGTCTATAATGCAATTTGCTTATTTACAACTACCTAACAGTTTTTTCTACAGTTAAAAATATCCTATTAGATAGATAAAAATTCGCTGCAAATTTTGATATATAGATTGTTATTAATTTTATTTCTGATTATTAGTTTTGTATAAAAAACTACGGACTAAAAACTGCATTAAACAGAAGAAGAAAAAAAAGCTTCCTCTTACATTTTGATGTAAAGTAAATAAGGGAGATAATTCAAGATTTTATTTTTCGGGGAGATGCTGACAAGATGCTAGAGACCTAAACGAAGCATCGAAAAAAGTTGTTCTCGAGATAAACACCCAAAAGACGAAAATAATGACAAATCTCGTCCTCAGTAGGAGACCAAATATTGACAACGTCGAAATAGACCAGGTCGTTGCATATATATATTTGGGTCACGAAATAAGAATTGGCAGAGAAAATCAAACATGCGAGATTTCCAGAAGAATTTTACAAAGATGGGCAGCATTTGGCAAGCTCCGAAACATTTTCAAGAGCAAAATCCCATTATGCCTTAAAAAGAAAGCTTTTGACTATGCGTCGCGCCTGTTCTGACTTACGGTGCTGAGATCCTAACTCTAACAAAAGCTTCCACTAAAAAACTTCAAATAGCTCAAAGAGCCATGGAGCAAATCATGTTGGGAATCACCTTAAGAGACAGATTACCTAATGCAGAAATTCGCAGCAAAACCATCTTGTGAAAATAACTACAATGAAATGGAGATGGGCAGGACACCTTGCCAGAATAAAATATGGATGCTGGAATAAGCGAATACTCCAATGGACACCTTAGGTAGATAGACGGAGTCAAGGAAGACCACCTACTCGCTGGACTGACGACATTAAACGCATCGCTAAGAATTGGATGCACGAAGCCCAAGACCGAACAAGGTGGGAAATACTAAGGGAGGCCTATATCCAGCAGTGGATCGAAACGGCTGATTGATGATGATGATGAGTTTTCGGGTATATATATATATATCAATGTGCAATATCTGGTGCAGACGTTACCATGTTAGACGTTACCCGTTACCATGGAGCACCACACATTTTTGTTGTCCACACAATTCACTAAACTTTAAAAGTTTAGCTTCGGGGTATCCCCTGTTATTTCCTAAATATTCATCTAAATGCAAAAATGCATAAAAATAAAATATTTGTCTTCTTATTATAAACAATTTTTGTCATATATGATTTTACTGTTGTCAATAATAAGGGAGATATAGGTATATTTTAGTTTTAGGGTGTCCCTCCGAATATTCATCAAATATTCATCTAATTGAAAAAAATGCATTAAATAAAAAGATTTGTTTTCTTATAATAATCAATTTTCATTAATAAACACATTCTCTGTTAAGTCAATAATAAGGGAGATATTTTAAGTTTTTTAAAAAACTTGGAAACACCCTCTTAGAATAAAAATTTTAAAATGCCTTATAGCCTATGTTCGAATCTTGGTTCTACTCTATCATCCTGCCAAATTACGCGATACTATGCCCAGCAGTTTTTGCTTGAACTTCGGACACACAGACAGTGACAAAAATTTTTTTTTTGCGGATATTATCGTATCATCTTTTGAAACGTGCAAATATGAGGCCGGAAAAAAACAGATATAGCCTCCAATTTTATTAATAAAGAAAAGATTCGTATAAATTTTGTAAATTAAAATTTTGTAAATTAAAATTTTGAAACGTGGGTTATTTCATAAATAATGTACACGTTTTTTTTTTTACATGCTTATTTTTATTACAGTATTTCTTTATAAGCCTTCAACATAGTCTCCCTGCTTTTCAATAACTGAGTCCCTATGTTTGGGAAGCTTTACTATTCCATCCAAGACACAATATCTGTTCATCTGTCGAATAGCTTGGGTAACAGCAGCAATAAGTTCTTCCAGAGACCGATAACGATGTCCATGCATAGGTTTTTTCAGCTTTGGGAATAAGTCGAAGTCTGGTGATCATGTCTGGGCTGTAGGGAGCATGAGGTAACACTTCCCATATTCACCCAGTTTTTCGATTACATTCCCGATGTGAGGGCGAGCGTTGTCATGGAGAACGCCCAAACTCGAGCAACTGCGGTTGGGTTTTCTGCATTTTTCTGCATTATTTTATTAATAAAGGTGAACTAAATATTTTTATCCGTATTCGTATCCGAGGATATTCTACAAAATAATCCGTATCCGTATTCGTATCCGCGGAGATGAAATTTTTATGATCCAGCACATCCCTACACGTATCTTGAAGATCTTAACGTATAACTAACTTAATACGGTTGTAATATGGAAAGTCACGTCGGCAAAAAGCTGTTTTACCCCATAATCTTTTGTTTGAAAACCTTCTTAGCTATAAAATCTCGTACTTCATCACACTACATCACTGTATCCTCATATAATACTAGAGTGCCATCTTAACTTTAAACCAATTAACTAAAGACGTCTCTTAACTTAGGTAGAGGTATTATAAAGTTACGATTACACTACAGGCACTGTACAGTATTTAGTATTAACACCTAATCCATTTAAGTTATACAACAAAACGTGATAAAGTACTGTAGGCTGGAGACTGGAAGCTGGAGACCAACTAGCTTCTATCCTCGAGATAAGCACTGTTCTTTACTTGATGGCCACCAAATTCCAACTCACTGCAGACTTACCCTAATTACTGGATAATTTGTACGGAATAACTTCTGAGTGAGTTTGTGTAGGTAGTTTTGCAAAGCGTTGAAAATATATGCATGCGGTTAATTTGACGTAATTGCCATAAAGTGATGTAAAATTTCGTCGCGTACATGAAAATTAATTTCCAGCAAAGTTTATGGATACAGGGAAAGTTTATGTTTGCGTTAGTAGAGAGAAAGTAAGAGTGGGATTGAGAGATAATACTTTATGTGGGAAGAAGGTACGCACATTTAAATTTGTGCGTTTTGCATACATTTAATTTATCTTCTTTACTTCAATTTTAACACTTTACGCCCACGTTTGAATAGCGAAAACATTTAAATCTGATATTTTTTTCCACTTCACCTACTTATTTATGCTGATCACAGCTCGTTTCTGACAAGAATAAGAGAATTACGGAGGTAAAGTTTATTTAAGATCTTTTGAGAATATATTTATAGGTACAATCTCAGAGTTTTATGTAATTTGAAAAGGTTTATGTGCCATTTAAAAATAAGAATTAAATGTAACGATAATAATAAAACGTCAGTATGATTACGAACAGCTTATATAAAGCAGAAAGTTATTTTTGAATTTTAGTGGCAGCTTACTTCAATAATATTGTAAGATATTTAAGATATTCTAAAGAGTACCTACATCAAATGTGATTTTTTAGGATTTTGTAGGTATGACCACCAAAAAACCCTTATAACGTCACTCATGTGTCTGTCTATCTGTCTGTTTGTCTGTACGGTAGAAATTATAGCCAAATGGCTGAATATAGAAAGTTTAAATTTGGCATACTTGTACAACTTTTTGAGCCACATATTGGTGACTCAACTTAACGCGTATCCCTCTAGCGGCAAAAAAACGAACACTTCGAAAAAGGTTACTGTCATTGTTTACGTATAATTCACCATGTGTTTTATTGTTTCTGTCCATTCTCACTCCATTTTTACAGCGAAAAATGTGATAAATTTAAGAAAAAAAGATTAAATACTCCTTGTTGTGTGTATGGTAGTCAATCACAGGAAGAACATCTTCGAATATTAGATTGAAAGATTATCAGTGATTCTAAAATTTTGTTTCTATTGAAGGGAATTTATACTGTTCAGATGATTTTAAACAAGTTTTTAACGTTGAATTTTTCATTTTCCCTGTCTCACATGTGCAAGAAAATCGTTTAATGTTGTGTAAATTATTGTTAATATGAATAAAACCCCTTGTTATTTCATGGGAGTGTTCCATAACTGTGTTAGTTTGCAAATATTTGACAGTTTTCTTGTGTAGAATAAATTAAAAGTTCTCTTTCTATAAAATTTCTTGAGATATGTGTAGATATTAAGTATTCAAATAAATGTTTTAAGTTCAAAGTATAACATTTTATTTTCTCTGAGTATAAGCCGGCACCAACATACAATATATAACCTCTGAAAATATTCATTTACAAGCAGCAAATTTTATCATAAAATGGATTCACATATATTTATACACTTTTTAATACTCGGTTAAAATTTAAATATACTGTATACAGCAAGAAAACGTAAATTAGACCAAAAATTGATTATAAACCAATACTGTTTACATACGTTGACAGATGACTATCCTTTTTCGTGTCAAAAGTTCACAAGGCGATAGTGGCGCCGTTTCGGTAATTATAGTCGCGAATAGGAAAACTATACAGAGTTCAAAAAAATACAACGCGGGATAAATATAAACAAATATGTATTTAATAAAAAAATAAATATTTTTTTAAAATTTTGAGTGGCACACCAAATGAAACCTCTTAATTCGTGGATCAATAAACACATTTCTATTTTTGAAAAATCATTTTTTTTTTTTGAACTTTTGCTAAAAATGTGTCAAAAAACGTTTGTTCCCCACCCTATCTCACAAAGGGATTGATCTAAAAATCTAAAAAAAATCTCCGTGATGAACATTGATGGGAACCGAAATAGTCCAATAGGAATTTTTGATTAGATAAATTTTTCGAAAAATATAGATTTTTTTGTGTCGTTGATAAAAAAATATATTTAAAAAAAATTTATTGTGTGGTATCAAAAGAAAGCTCTTAAGACGTAGATTACGGAACGATAGATAGTTTTTTGAAATCCGTTTCTTTTAACACGAATTTAGTCAAAAATGTGCAAAAGTTGTCCCGCACCCTTTTACCAAAAAGGGTTAAACCAAATATCTGAAAAAACTACAGGTAATGTATATTGATCTGACCCGGAAACGTCCGAGAGGAATTTTTGATCAGATTGCGTTTTTGAAAAAAATAATTATTTTTTTAATTCATGGTTAAATTATGGCTAATAATGTTATGGATTTTTTGTATTTATAGCTACTATAGTGCGTGTATTTTTTTGGAATTAAAAATATTAAAAAAACAATATATTTTTTGAATAGTAGCTAACTGAGTTACTCACACCACACTACACTCTACACTGTAAAATATTTCTTATTAATCTAATGAAGACTTCAATACGAAGCAAATGCAGAAAAAAACGATGGGATATTTGGCAAATTATTTAAATTTTGTTTAAAAAAATTAAATGTAAGCTCTTAGTTCTCAATTAATGAATAAAAGTGATTATCAAAAAAACTGTTGATTTTGATGTGATAAATATACCTATACATCCAGTATTATGTTGGCTTCTTACACCTATTAAAACCCTGAAATGTAAACACTAAACTTCAATTTTTCTAAATTAAAATAAAATTTTAATTTAGTTAACTTACAATATACCTACTCGTAATTAGGTAAGGAGATAAGACAATACTATAAACATGTGAAAGGACAGGATTAAACTGAACATGATAACTTATTCGACAGTCTCTTTGTAAACAATGTTTTTAGGTTTACCATTAGCAGGTAAAATTTGTTGCTAGAACTGACATGCAAACACGCAAGATATAATTGCCAGTGTAAGAAGCATGGACTCCGCAAATTATCATCATGATAGGCGCGACAGCTATAGTTAAGTCTAGGCCTCCTGTTTCCAGGTTTCATGACCATATTTTCAATCTATGTACATTCAGGAGTAATATGGTTTGAATAAAGCAAAAGCCGCCACTGGGTTTGTATTGTTTTTTAATTTAAACGTGGTTGAGACGAAAGTTAGTTATGTTCTATGTACTTATGTATGTGTCACGGTGGAAATAAAAAAAATGAAACCATATCCATATAACCCTAACTGCGCATTTAACCTAGTATTGACCGAATATGAATAGCACACGCCGGACAAGGGAATATACACCCTGTGTATGACAAGGTGGGACGCGAAGGGGAAATTAATAAAAGAAGTCTGCTTTAGCTGTAGAGTCCCCCTTGTTTGCATGCGACCACAGTGGCTGTCGTGTACAGCGGGGTGCCTGCCTATTAGGGACTGCTTCAGTTAGGGGATTTACCGTTGAATTTGCCCCTGCGGTGTAAACTAATTCGGTAAATAGATACAGCTTCGGGTGAAACGGGAATATAAGACCTTTTAAAATGTTTTAATAAAATCAACTCAGAATGAAACGTATGTGAATTGTTTTTAGTAGAAAATTAAATTCTTTTCGAACGGATTCGGATGTTATTTGATTTGAATGCGAACAATACAAATTTATATGGGTTACAGGAATTTTAAAATACTATTGTTATTTTCAACTTAGGCAGGAGAATTCCATTTTAAATAGGGTTTGTTTTTTGGTTTTGAAATTTGGATTTAAATGCCAGATGGGGTTACATTCTTGTTTGTTTGTAAATATTTGTTTATAGATTATTAGAATGAAATGTAAAGTAAAAAAGTAAAACATATAAAAAAAATTAAAGGTTACCCTGCTATTGAGAACTGACACGTTCGAATCGCAACTATAGTCCTTTCAAAGGTGAGAATGCAGTATTGCACTTATGGCAAATGGGAGCGGTGTTGCCAAATGTTTTCAAAGTGTCAAATGTGTCAATTATAATAATATGAAAATCTTGTATGATTTACAAAAATCAACTCTTATAAAACTAATAACACTCAAGAGAAACAAATGACCATTTGTAGAATACTGCGTCTTCACAGATCAGCGCGTTTTAGAGCTGGCAACGTTGACAAGCAAGAAAAGGATAGCGTCATTGTGTAAACCCATTAGAGAGTATGAAAAAGAACTACTTCATATGTCCTGTACTGCATACTCACCTTTGAACGGATTATAGTAGCCGAGCAGTACTAGAGCGCCTAGTACAATATTTGATCATCGTCTGGTGGTCAAATATTGTACTAGGCGCTCTAGTACTGTTTAAACTTATTACATATGTTCTGGTGTTGAATTTTTGTTACAATGTCGATAGAAGTTGTGAAAAACTATAAAAGTAGAACAAATTGTTGTGTTTTTGGCTGTCATTCAAGACAGGACAAAGATAGGCATCTAAGTTTTTTTCTTTTCTTAAGAAAAATGGAAAGTTAATATTAAGTCCAAATTGGGAAAATATTTGGTAATGGATAGGAGGAAAGCATGGGAATATATTTTTAGTTAAAAAAATAACTGATACAATGCGAGTTTGTTCATTACATTTGTCACAGAAAAACAAAATTACACTAATATGTTTGCAACTGCACGTTGGATATTTAACTTTCAGCTGCTTCTGTCCAACTAAAACTAATTTTATTTTATGGGGCAATGAACATAATGCACTTGTTTACAAACAGAATCCATATATTGTAAATTCAGATGTCCGACACTCAGATGTACCACATAAAATTACGTGCCCGGAATTTAACACCTGCTCATCTACAAATTACACTTTAAAAAATCTACTGAAATTAAACTTTAAATACTGTAATTTGATGCCCACCTTCTGTTATACACCTCGATCCATGTGTAGGGCTTAAAAATTAAAATATTACGCAAATATTTACTCGCATTTTCATAAAATAAAAATGTACTGTGCTCAATGGCGCAGCCAAGGGAGGGGGGACGGGTCTAGGCCCCTCTCAGGACCAGCAGATTATACGTCGCTGCTCGGAGAGTTGAAGATAAAATTTGTTAACCACAAACTGTGCTTAAATTAACCTGTTCGCTATTAGCATATTGACAAATGAATACTAGACACGACAGCCATATTGCCTTCAAACACAGCGCCGCCACCGGTAATGTTAGTTAATAACAAGATTTAATTTGTGGCTATTTTCATGAAAAACATCTAAAAAGTCTTTCATTAATTTCAGATTAAAAGTTGATCTATAATTAAATTCATTGTTAATAAATTGACAATTCAATTCAGTTCCAAGCAAGCAAACATTCAAAATAAAATTGAAAAAAGAATTGTGACGGAAAAGAATTTTTAAAGGTTCTAAACTAATAAAAATATTTCAATAGATTTTCCTCGGATTTTTATTTGGATGCAGGCAGTATATTATCGGAAAATACATTTTGACCCAGATCTGTTGAAGCGTATCATTTTTTTTTCAAATCCAATAGGAGCAAAAGGAAAAAAAGAAAATTACCTTTATAAAGGTTTTCAACATGGAAGTTGTTGAAACTGAAATATAATTGAAGGTTATTAAAATCAAGTACGCTTAGATTCAATGATTCAAATTGAGGTTATCGAGATGAAATTAAGGGAAGAACGAATAGAAAATAAGTCACGTATAACTTGTTTCTTTGGTTTAAGCGAAACTAGATTTTGGCAACTAGTAATTTTATAGGTCAAATGAGGTTTTTGATCATAAATATAATTTAATTGTATATACTAAGAACTTTCATTGAGGCCCGGTCTTTCCACCTTCAGATAAAGTCCCAGGTAACTATCTGATAAGGTTATTTGTAACTTCATCTGCTGAGTAAATGTCATCCCTTCTTTCTGTACAAATGTATCTATCGGATAGTTATCTAACGGATAATGAGACTGACGTATTGGATTCACTGACTGGTATTGACATTTATTCAGCAGATGAAGTTACAAATAACCTTATCTGTCAGATAGTTACCTAGGACTTTAACTGAAGGTGGAAAGACCGGGCCTTAATGTTTTAAACTTAATTTAAATTTCGAAAATTCACAATAAAATCTAAATCGAAAAATCCTAGCGATTTTTTCTGCGATTTTCTTTGTATCCAAGTTATCAAACTAATACGAAACACATTGATAAATGGCGTTATTTTGTTTCTTTTTTTAAATTTCAAAAACGTATTTCTGACTATTAACAATGTTTTATTTGATTTATAAGCAGTTCACTTTTTTACGAACAAACTAACAGGAAATATTGTTTTCAAAATTGTTTCAAAAAGTAGAATAGTCCAACATAGCTCAACATATGACCACTAATAATCACAACATATATAACCGACTGCCAACATATATAAGGGAGGTATTGTGATCTTACCGATTTTGACATTTCGAGATTTCGATGTATCTCCACGAATTCAATTTCAGTTGGGGCATCTCCTCGGACGCTACACGTATATTCAAGTTGCAAAAGTTCGCAGTTCGCATTTTAAAGGGTAAACCACAAAGAACTTCTTGTAAACCCATATTTAAAGACTTAGAAATACTCCCACTACCATGCGTTTATATATATGAAACGTTATTATATGCTTTTAAAAACAAAAGCCACTTTAATCTATTAGGGCACAACAATGGATATAAAACGAGACATGGCCACACATTATTGACTGTTCCTCGTCACAGATTAAGTCTGTACGAGAAGAGTCCGGACTATATGGCCATAAAACTATTTAATAAACTCCCTGGAACCATCAAAAAAATATCAACTCTCATCAATTTTAAAATTAAACTAAAACAATTTTTAATGGAAAAATGCTACTATGATATTAGCGAATACCTTAATTAACACTGAATGTTCCCCAACTATGATCTGCATCATTAAAAACCCTTAAAATATAAGAAAAATGTATTCTTCATTTTATTTTATAAGTTCTTATGCATGTTTTTATACATCTAATTTAAATATTGCACTGACTGTATTGTATTGTATTGACTTGTTCTATGTCTACAGCTGTAAGATCGACTGAACAATAAATATTATTATTATTATTATTATTATTAATTGAGGTCCCTACATAACGTTTTGACTATTTTTAGTATGATGTCTGTCGGTCTGTCTGTCCGTCCGTCCGTCTGTCTGTGTACATGTGCAGAGCAAATTCGGCTAAAAGGATTTTTATGAAACTGCATATTTAAGCTTTTTTGATATCAATGGCACGAGTTGATCAACTTTTGGTAAAAATCGGTTGCCTAGAAATGGGAGTTTACTCGTGTCGATTTTAAGATTTTTGCGAATATTTAGCAACAGAAAAATATTTCGAAAAAATTTATTTAACAAAAGTTGCTATAAATGCAATAACTAATAACTTTTATTTGAGACGTTTTTTGATAAAAACAAATTTCGAAAAATTTTTGTAAAATATTTCGATATGTAACGTTTCCATGGTCATGATAAATAATATCTCTGTTAAAAAATATTAAGCCAAGTTATTTCTACTCTGCTGCTAGAATGTATTTTATACAAGTACTTTATGATGGCGGTCGGTCCTGTGGTGGCCACAGCTGATTTTTGTAAATGATTTTAAAATATTACACTTATATAATAAAAGTTTTAACCCTTTACTGCATGAATTTTTATTTTTGGCTGAAATAATTCATGAGCATTAGGAATTGGTTCTTATTGATAGAAAAATTAATTAAAAAAATATATTTAAAATATTAATTATTGTTTTTATGAAAAAATAATAATTAAAATAATAATTTAGGGTTTGTGCCATACATGGAACATTATGATTCTACATTATGTTACAAAAGAAAATGATTCCGTATTATTTGCTCGTCAATTGCTAGATGTTCTTTTTTAAAAGAATTTTTAAAATAAAGGGTGGTATTTGTCCTTTGTCAATAAATTCAGAGTTATCGTTGAAGTGCAAATTCAAGCGCTTGATATCCTCAAATCTATTGCAGCCCATTACTTGAGATACTGCAGGATCCATTGCTGTGTATGTGGCATATATGAACATTCATGAAGTAACGTTCTGATTCAGTTTTAAAAGTAAAATAAAAAATAAAAATCGGAATGTGCCATATATGGCACACTATGCGGTAAAGGGTTAAACTTAACCTATTAGAGTACTGGGAAATTTATAAAAATAACAACTCTGGAATTCCCTTAATGAATGACCAGATGGATGTTTACAACTCAACCTTAATAAATCGGTAAATTGTTCCCTTATCTGCTTATTATGATTATACCTGTATTCCCTACCATTGATAATTTGCTTTTGCACAATGTATTTATTAAAAATAAGTTAAATTTATAATTTGATCTCCTGTTGATAGCGTCACTGCCGAAAAGCGTATTTAGTTAAGTTATAATAAACTAATATTTGTGAAACCAACCGAGTGTTTAATTTATTTATTAATTCAAATTTACTTATCCCTTTATTGTACTCTATCTCTCACTCCTCTCGTCTAAATATGAAGTCATTACAATGCTTTGGTAAGCTTTGAATCTCAGTATTATATACTCTTGTGCTTATACCTACCAAACCCTAAAAGGATCAGGTGCAATATTATTGTGTAATAAAGCTAAAATAGTTATAAAGCTAAAATAGCTTTAATTGCAGGCATGATAGCTTTTATTCATTGTCCAGCTGTTATTTTTAGTCTTTCATGCCTATTCACCCCATAACTTCCAAGTGTTCCCTCCAACAATTCATTTATTTAAATTCTTTGTCTTTCCTTAATTAACCCCTCTATTTAATTCCTTATTAAACTATATCCTATAAATGTCACTGTTAATAACTATTCTACCTCCAAGTTCACAGCTGAGTACCCTATTCCCTGTTAAAAATTCTAACATCTAGGGGTGTAGAATAGTGTAGGGTGTAGGGGTGACCAGAGAGATTAGCAACTAAACGTACTGAGGAGGAGACGGAGGCTGTACTAGGAATCTGTATGTTATTGATCTAGTGTCCCGTTCTGTGGTTACATGTACAGGGTGTATCGGATATCCGGTAACTTCAGCCAACGGGTTAGATACAAACTTCTCAAATTGCAAACTTTACTTTTAAATATGGATATTGTCGGAAATGAGAAAGTTTTCTTAAGAGGGAATTATGATTAATTTTTCATACTAGGTAACTTGATGTTGTTTATTTTGTTGATAAACTAAATTTTATTTAATGTGAGTTATATTTGAAGTAGGTAGTAGATCACATTATAAATTTTCACCGCTCTTAATCCGGATTGGGTCAACTTTGGGAGTTGTAGACCTGAAAATTTACTCTTCGGACTGAAATGTCCGTACAAAATATACGAGGGTTACTTTTTATGTTTTTACAAACGACCACTAGAAGGCAATATTGAAATATGTCATTACTATATTCGTAAAACTTGACATTTGTTATTGTGAAATCAGTGGCAGCTTATAAATTGACCGAGTAATTTGTTGACAGTGAGCGTTAAAAAAACAAGTTTGTGAAAAAATGGATATTACTCGTGAAGGTTTTCGTTGGATGATATTTTACGATTTTAGTAAAGGCCTAACTCAACAACAATGCATAGATTCGCTTCGTTCAACTTTTGGTAATGAAGCACCATCAGAAAAGATTGTTTACAAAACCAATACAATTGGTTTGCAGAATTTCATCGTGGTCATGCGTCCGTCAGTGATGAATCTCGTGAAGGTCGACCAAAATCGGTGGTGATTAAAAAAAAAAAAAACGTCGATGCTATGCGCAAAATGATTGTTAGAGTGAGATAGAGGCATCCTTTGGCATATCGCAGACTGCAATACATTCGATTTTGAATGAACATTTAGCTGTGAAAAAGATCTGTTCCTGATGGATTCCGCATAATTTGACCGAAGCTCAAAAAATGGCTCGTGTTGATTGGTGTAAGGGAATGCTAAAAAAATTCAACATAGGCACTGGAAAATCCGTATACAACATCGTTACAGGTGACGAAACTTGGATTTATTCATAGGAACTGGAAACTAAGCAACAATCCACTGTTTGGGTCTTCCAAGATGAACCGAAACCCACAAAAGTTGTTCGTTCACGAAGCACTTCCAAGAAAATGATCGCTTGTTACTTCGGTTGTAGTAGACATATCGCAACCATTCCTTTAGAGAATCGGAGAACAGTTATTGCTGAATGGTATACAACAATTTGTTTGCCAGAAGCTATCGACAAAAACAGGAAAAACAACAAAAAAACGTCGCATCATTTTTCATCATGACAATGCAAGCTCCCACGTTAAACATTTGATTATTTGAAGGAGAAAAACATCGAATTAATGTTTCTTTGCCCGTATTCATCTGATTTCAAACAAAAAATGCGTGGACAGCGATTTTCGTCACCTCAAGAAGCTGCTGAAGCCTTCGAAAACCATGTTTTTGAGATACCAACTTCAGAGTGGAATTAATGTTTCGAGAATTGGTTTGAACGCATGCAAAAGTATATAAATCTTAAAGGCGAATATTTTGAAAAGCAATAAAACAGTTTATTCAAAAAAAAAAAATTTTTCTATCGTATAGTAGCAGTGCGGTTTTTACTTTTGGTCTCCATAAATTAATAGTAAATACAAAAAAAAAAACATATTTTTACATGAAGTAATTTTAAAAACTTTTAATAAAAACTAGTAACTCAAATATAATCTTTAACTTCTGCGCAGCTGTGAAAATATCTTCTATCTAAAATGTGTAAAAAGTAAAAAACTAGAAAAAAAGTAAATAAAGACCGTTGCGGAAACTGAAGTCTCTTTCCGTCCTCGCCGGTCTACGGAGATAATGATCATAGCAATGGTCATTTTGAGAAATGGTCCTCATAAGAATAACTGTTCCAACATTACCGGTGGCAACAAGCCAAAATAAAGATAATATCATACAAATACAACTGCAGGGGACATCTAGTGCCCACACATTGTTTTACCTATTTGGCTTGGCCATTAAGAATTAAATTAAAATAAAATTTCTAATAAATGGCCAGACGATCAAATAAAACAGAATTAATCCAAAATGTATACAAATTGTAAAAATAAAATGTGTTTAGTGATGACTCTATAACCTGTGTCTTTGGTTTAAGGGGAACTAGATTTTGAATTCTAGTAACTGTTTAAGTGAGACTTTTGATCAAATGTATTTTTTTGCCAACATGAGAGACGATACTCACATGAGTGTTGAAAATTTTGATGCATCGATTTTTTTTTATTATTATTTTTTTTTATATGAAGTATCAGGATCTTTAAACTCTTCTCAGTCAGTCAATGATGGTAAGAGAACAATCTTTTATTTAAATCGAAAAGGTAGATGGTACGTTTTTTCAATATTTATGATGCGATTATGGTCATTTCAGTTAAATATTTAAGCTCTTTAAATGTGAAGGTCACAGGCTTTAGCGTGAAGTACAATTACGGTCACCATTTAACGTTAAATAAATCCTTAAATTTTTCTTTAAACTAGAGCCAGATATATCTCTCCATAGCGCTAAATTTGAGGTTGTGTTTGACACTGGATCAGACTGTAACGTTTCCCGAAATTGTATTTAAAGTTAAACATTTTTATTTACAAGAAAATGGAATTGATCCATGTTTTAGTGAATTTAATTGCCGAAGAAGATGACAACAGGTAATAAAAAATAAATTTATAAACATTATAAATTATCAAAAATATGTACTATGTATTTTTAGGAACAATCTTCGCATAGAACGTAGATTTATAAGAGACACAGAAAATCGATTTGAAATGGCTAATGAGAGTTTTATAATTTTTTTTCGGCTGTCAAAAGAAATGATTTTCTACGAAATTTTGCAACCACTACATAATAGACAACCTATAAGGCAAGACGAACTTCCACTACATCTCAAAGTGTTAGGAACTATCAACTTTTTGGCAACTGGTTCTGACCAAAAAGCTGTGGGGAACTCCATTTTTAATTGCATGAGCCAGAGTAGTTTAAGCAAAGCTATAAACCAAGTATGCAGGCTCATTACGAATCGCTTAAGCCATGTGTGTTATTTTGTATGAAAATTACCTAAGAACATACATTTTTATCTTAAAATTATACTTTTACTATTTATTATTTTTGGGTAAATATTGTAAACATGGTATAATAAATCATGTACTTTGAATTCATTTTGCTATGTATTTTTTTGTTTTTTCTTCAATAAATAAAGATTTTAAGTTTTTGGTTATGTCACGTTATATGTTCTGACAGCCAGCACTAAAAACACTAAATTAACATGTCTTTACTATTGCTTTCTCTCTTTATTCAATGCGCACAAACAGAGACAGACAATGCTCAGGGGAACGTTACTTAATTAGCCTCTAACAAGGTCACAATTCTGTAGCTGAAGTATTTAAATTTAGTTGACCATAATAGCAAAATTTTTAATAATTTAGCAATCGAAGTTAAAGATTCATTTAGCCTTAAATTCTGTAAGATTTACATGTTGGACCATAATCGCACCATTAACCGTATTGAAAAAATGTAGAGCAAAATAAGGTCATTGCTCAATGCGGTCAATGCCAACCTAATGTTCAAATTAATAAATATAAAAATAGTTCATCAAATTTTATATCTCATCTTAAAAGAGGACACTGAAACGATGCATTCATTGCATTTAAAAAACATATTGATTCAAAAGGTAGGTAAACAGTTCTTTCTCAAAACTCAAGAACAATTAGAGTCGGAACATTGTAACAATAAAAATTTGAAGACCATTAAGTTTCCTTTAAGGTCGGATAGAGTGGCAAAATGCTCTTTGAAAAGCTGCAAAACGGCCGAAATCGGCTGAAATTATTGAGAATTTGGGTATAGGGATATTATGTAACATATAGATTGATCCAAGCGATTTAAAATTTTCCGACAAAATATGACAATATGATAAAAACTAATGATTTGAAACTAATGATTATCATTTAGTTAAAAATTTATGATTACATCCATTATTGATTGAATAAGTAATGATTAATTTAGTTTGATTAAATTTTCATTCAAATTTTTAGTTGATTGAAAGTTTAGTTAAATAATGCCCAACTCTGGACGGCAGATCCTAATGATATCACTTCTGTAGCAGGTCCTGTGCGGGGATACTATAAAGGTATCAGGTGTACTCGTCGAACGAATAGGTACCCTTATTTGTATCCATTCTAAAAGTTCTGATGGTGGAATAACTCCATTGATGAGTTTATGAAGTAGGACAGGATTTATATATATAGTACAATTACGTTTCTTTTTAAATTCATTATACATTTTATTGTTATTAAGATGTTGCGCCGAATATATGGTCCTGTAAAAGATGGAATCTGGAGAATCTTGAGATATTCAGATCAATTCTGTAAAAATTTACTGTGTAGTAACGTTATTACAAGATAAAATATTATAAAAAGTATAATGACTTTCATTCATGATAGTAACTGACCTTACTCATAGTGACAAATTTAACTGTAAATTCTGTAACTGAGTTACAGAATTGGTCTGATAAAGAGATAAAAAGGTTCTATGAGGTTCATGTGTCGAGTTCATCAAGAGTGCTAGAACATGTTGGGCTACGACACATGATCAGGTTTCCAAACAACGACAATGTGCAAAGAGTGTACGAAAGCATACCAAGTACCGTAAGGTAAAGTGAAGACCTCTAACAAAACCGTATATACTGATATATAATATAACAAGGTAAATGGACAACGTATATAAAGACCTTCAGAAACTGAAACATTCCATGGTAACTGTATTCAAATCAACAGATTGGATGCAATTTCTTTTACATATTTTCTTTGGAATTGTTTCGACATTTCGAGGTTAAATCGAAAATTTTGTCACTTTTTCCACTTTTGCACTGTATTACTCGATATTACGAATCTTTTAAGCGGTCAAATACCGCGTATATCCTCTCCGATTGCTGAGTTTTGGCTGCCGAAGTGATGCGAAACCGCGTAATTTTTGCCGAGCTTACAAACACAAGCCCGTCTCAAAATCAAGGTCGCAATAAGTCGCAGTAGATATCACGCGTATGTAATACTATTATCATGTGCCCCGACTATTGTACGCGTAGCATTGTATCCGTAAGCGTTTTAAATCTATTTTCGTTACGCTCGATTTCCAGAAAAAAAACCCATAGCAGCTGTGAACAAAGATGTAAAATAGGGCTATGGCGACTACTTGATATATATTATCCTAGCAATCTAGCAAGGGGTTGAAAAACGAAACAGAGCAACTGTAATATTTATTATTTTTTTTATATAACAGCAATTTGTATTATTTTTAGTGTAGTTTAAATGTGTAATATCATTAAATAAATCATAATGAATGTTCTTCACTAAAGTGGTAACCCCGACGTAAAAAAAAAAAAATGGGGAGATTTTGTAGTAAAAATGTGCGTTGGCAGTTCGTGAATTTATCGCAAAAAGTCTGCCGCTACTCCTAAATTCACATTTTGTCAGTTTTTGACTTTTTCTTCCCAAAGTTGAAATTATATTAATCACCGTCAAAATATTATGTTCTGAAAATATGTTTCAAACTTTAAATAGTTTCCAATTTGCCACGAAAAAGCTTTTAGTTCCGTAAGACTTTAATAATTTTCTTTTTAAATCCTTTCAGACCACCTACTGAGGCATGAAATTTTTATTAATAGCTTCTTCATTTTTCAACATTCATTCGTTTGTACACATTGATTATAACAATGCATTATTCAATGTTAACATTATGTAAATATTATACAGACACATTCCCCTAACAAATAATTAAATATGTATGTAATTAATATGTAAACCACCCACCAGAGGTGTTAGTGCAGAAAATACTGGAGTTTATATCACACTAGAATATGTTTAATATTTGTACAATTCAAATATTTTATATGGCCATTTTAAATCCAGATTAATTTTGAAAATTTAATAATAAAGCAACTCTAAAGTAAAGGGTTGAATTATTAATTTTAATTAGCATCTTCCACATATGAGGGTTGATAATTCAGTATTTTCAAAAACAAACATTTTTTTACTAAAATGCGACTTATTTTACCTACTAACAATCCAACTTCTTTAAGGCCCCATTGTTTAAGCTTTGTAAATCATACTTAGATTAAACATTTTTAGGTTAAGGTTAATATCATTTTAATATGTAATTTTCTTTATATTTTGATTTTTTGTGTCATTCTTAATACAAATTTCCCATTTATTTATTTTTTGTCTTTAAAATAAATAAAAAAGTATTATATTTTTGACATATGTCATTCGTTTCCATGGTTTCACTGTTGGAATTTTAAATTTTCACATGCCAACGTGAAAATTGAAATAAGTCAAGTCAGGTCCCTTCTTGTGACAACCTAAAAGAACGAAATTCCCATTTAGTTCCGCCTAAACCTTTGGAATAGCCTGTATATCTCATTTTGTAATACGTAAGTAAGAGGGTAACTTCATTTTTGATGTTGCATATTTATAATATCATCTTAAAGTAGTAATTCTGAAATGACACCTTTCAAAATATTTGACATGTCAATCACAATTTCGATATGTTAATCGCAATTTTAACATGTCAATTTAATATCTGACATATGTTGTTTTTCAGTGAATATAACCTCAATATAATGAAACTTAACCAAAAATTTAAAAGTCAGATTTACAAATTCACATTGTTCCATAAAAGTCTATTTACACCACAACAGTCACCAAAGTAACCAGATCTAGTTACGTATAGCTTGTTTCTTTGGTTTAGGCGGAACTAGATTTTCAATTCTATACACTATATCAAATAAGAAAACTGTAGATAGCGCTACGAACCGAGTACGATTTACAGAGGACAAATACAGTAAGCGGGAAATTTAAAATAAATTACAATTAGGGCATGGGCGTAGTAACAGGGTTAGCAAGTGATTTTTTTTTTTTTAATACAAAAAAGGAATTGGTTAATAAGGTATTGAAATAAACAAGGCAGATAGTACACTTACGTTACTTATACGACATAAATTCTGGGACATATCAAAATATAATGGGAAATTTGAAAAAGTTAAAAAAATATGAATTTTTAAAAATTATGTATTATATATAAAAAGAGAGATTTGGCTAAAATAGCTTAAATAAATCAATGAAACAAACAATATATTTTCAGGGCTAAAGTTTCTTATTTAAATATTTATTGTAAATAAAAATTATAAATATATGAATACATGAAGGTCTAAAAATTATATCAATATCTTATTTTTTGGACACTATCAGCTGGGCTGTCTTTTGGCCTCAAATTAGTCCTTTATCTTGATCTGTTAATTATCAAGTGTCAAAAAATATTTAAAAATGTAAATAATAACAAACTATACGAAAAAAATATATATATATATATATATATATATATCTAAAAGCCTTCTTCCATATATGGTGTAGGCTGTAAAACGAAAAAAATAAATTAATATAAATATTATATATTTCCAATGTACAACACTGAACATCTGTCAATTTGGACTAAAAACAATATTTTAACATTGTAATAGGGATGGTGTTCTAAACCAATCAGAAACAAGGACAAACAGCTCCTATCTTCTTACACACATTTTTCTAAGCTGACATAGAGCATAGTAACTTTTACGAAATAAGCAAGGCTTCGAACCGGCACCGAACCGAAAACAGAAAAAAACCGTTATTTTTATCGGAACGAAAACCGGAGCTGAACCGGAAAAAAACATCGGTTTATTTCGGTTCAGATAATGTTTATGGGAGTTAATATAAAATACATTTTATTTAAGATTATTTTTTAGACTGATGAGCAGAAAAAAAATCGTAAATTTTTTAACTGATAAGTAAAAAAAAATTGGGCTTCTATTATTTCGAGGGGGAGGGTTATACGCTCAGAACCCCTGGCAGCGGCCTTGGTATGATTATTACAAAATAAGGAATAAAATGTTCTTCTGAATTATAGTAGAATAGTATATTCTGTAACAAGGTTGGAATGAGAAAATTCGATGCGAGTGGAAAATTCCGAGCGCGAGCCGCAGGCGAGCGTGAGGAACCACGAGCATCGAATTTTCTCTTCCAACCGAGTCACAGACCCTACTTTCTCCACGACCACCAGAAAGGAAAAAAAAATTAACAAATAATTATTTTAACAAACATTTTATCTTAACACATAATTTATATACATAACAAATTAATCAATTAATTAAACTATTTTTTTTTATTCATTATTTGTTTAATTTTAATTTAATTTGCCGCACATCGGCCACTATTTTAGGTTAGGAAGTTATGTTGCATTTATTTAATGTAAACGTTGCATATATCTTAATGTAACCCTACTAAAACAAAAGACAACAAGTATGGAATAGTTATTCCGTAACAAGTGATGGAATGAAATACACGCAAAATGCATAAGAAGATAAGTGCTTTAGAATAACATTCCAACTCTTGTGTTAGAATATTAACTTTCTGTAGTCAAAATCGGTTTTAGAATTGGTAAATTCTATAGTGGTCGTGGAGAAAATTAATTTCTAATACAAATAAAAGCATTTAAAAATTTATCACTCGGAACTGAACCGAAAACCGAAAAAAACGTTATTTTTGCCGGATCGAAAACCGGAACCGAACTGATATATTGTTTTTAATTGAACCGGAATAAAAGTGGGTGGTAAGATTGAGTTGGAATTGTGGAGTCTGAATAGGTTTTCTATAGATATCGATCTCGAATTTCTTGATTCGCATAATGTTTAAATACAGGAACTTTAAACTTTTGTTATCTTCTTTTTTACTATTTTGGTTGTTTAGATTCTCTCAAGATTATGTTTTATTTCTACATAAACCAACAATTAGTTCAGGAAGCCATTATCCACTTAGGATTTATACAGCTGCGATGATGATGCTAATTTTTAAAATGGTTCACTTTAGACATTGTTTAGAGGAAATGTACTGCCATTGTTTTGATTCATCTTTGACTAAATTATGTTTAAATTCATAATATCTTTATAAAGTGACTTAAATAAAATCCAAAGTCGATTTTATTATAGGATCAAAAATGAAAAGTTCTATTGGCTATATAGTTTAAAAGGGTCAAATCGCTTTTCGTCGACATAAAATGTTTTCGTTATGTAACATAAAAGTAACATTTGGAAAATTTTATATCCTGTCCGGTACACAAAGTTCGCTGTGAATACTAACCAATGTATTTACAACGCCGTTCAAGACTCTTATGTCTAGACAGGGCATTAACGATATTCCGCAGTTACAGAACTCTCCAGAACAGATAATCTGTATTATGGATACAGATTATATCTTAGAACTTGAATAGTTAATACACTGTTGAAGGGGAAAATTCAATAAGTGATACCTTAATAACTAAGATACCTTAATAACTAAATACTGCGGTGATGCTAAAAGCATAATAAATAATTAGTTCGTCTTACTCTACCCTGTAACATAGGGCCAGATTTATTTGCTTTTAGGGATTATTAGTTCGGCTGGTGTAGTGTTACCTAAAGACGATATACGTGTATGAGTAAATTTCTTATATACAGATTAGCTATTACTATTTTCGCTATATAGGTTCCCCTGTCTTTATGATAGAAATTGTAGCCAAACGGCTTAACATTGAAAGTTGAAATTTGGTATGCTTATACAACTCTTTGACCCACATATAGGAAAAATACTGAGAGTCCAAAAAAACACATACTGAAAAAATTAAGTATTTAATAAAAAAAAATTATATTTTTTTAAAATAGAGTGGCATACCAAATGAAACTTCTTAATGTGTGGATCAACTATCAAATTTTGGCTAATTTGAATTTGACCAATCAAATTTTTAAATGTGTACATCCATGCAACCAACCGTGGTACGTCAATCTAATTTTTAAATGTGTACATCCGTGTAATCAACCATGGCACGTCAATCAAATTATTAAGAGTGTACATCCATGAAACCAACCGTGGTACGGAATATAATTTTTAAATGTGTACATCCATGTAACCAACCATAGCACGTCAATCAAATTTTTAAATGTGTACACCCGTATAACCAACCGTGGCACGTCAATCTAATTTTTAAATGTGTACATCCCTGTAACCAACCGTTGCACGTCAATCAAATTTTTAAATGTGTACATCCATGCGACCAACCGTGATACGTCAATTTAATTTTTAAATGTGTACATCCGTGTAACAAACCATGGCACGTCAATCAAATTATTAAGACTGTACATCCATGCAACCAACCGTGGTACGCAATCTAATTTTTAAATGTGTACATCCATGTAACCAACCATAGCACGTCAATCAAATTTTTAAATGTGTACAGCCGTATAACCAACCGTGGTGCAGCTATGAACTTTTTGTTTTTTGCTAAAATAAGTGATTTATATTTATAATTATGGGTCCAAGGGATAGAAATGCAAGCATAGCTAAAAAGAAAACATATACATATATGTATTTCCTTATATGGATATGTATATATGTACATATGATTCCTTTTATTTCTTATGGAGAAATTCGACTCGCCACTCGACGTAATCGCTACTCGACGCTTTTTCAGAACGAATTAACGTCGAGTGGCAGGGTATTACTGTAGTTAAAAATCATCGATTTAATACATAAGAACTATCCGGGCTAATAGCCTAAAGTTGCTAGAGCAAAAATATAATAATAAACAATCGTTTTTGTTTTATGAATTTTATATTTAAATATATTTTTTTTTCTAAGATACGAATTGGTAATTGATTCCGAAATCCAGGGGGGGGGCAACTGACCCATCTTGCCCCCCCTTGCGGGCGCCTATGATTGGGCAGACTGAATATGTCCACCATGTAAGCAAGTTTTGCCAGCACTCAAATCCACGGCAAAATCTGGAAACACGATCTAAAGAAGTATGAAAAATTGCCGCGATAGGCGTTGTATTGGGGCTAGTAAATATTAAATAAATCATGGTTCGGACAAAAGTTAGCTTCGGCGTCGAATAAAAAAATGTGCTATATATTTGTGAACAGAGCGTACATCTACAGGATTCGGTCGAAATTTTTCGCGGACCGGCAGGAATTTTCTGCGGACCGGCACCGGTCTGCGGACCACAGGTTGAACAACACTGATTTATAGTAATGAAATACTTATAAATCATAATACATTGTTAAAAGTGAGAAATACGTTTCTGAAATTGAAAAAATTGCTTCTTACAGTTATTAAATAACTTCAAAACACTGAAAGTGTGAAAATTCAGACTTCACATAAAATGTTTCATTATCTTTTCTTAATTTCTAGTTTTGATAATTCAAAATTCTTATTCTTTATATTCGGAAATAAACAAGCAAAACAACCGATAGATAGAAATGGATAACGAGAATGAAAGATTTAAATCGGTATCTTTAGTTCTCATAATTCTTATTGGAAAGGAGTTGCTATAAAACATAAACCGTAAAGTTTATAGAGTTGAAATGTCATTACGTGATAAATTTTCATAAGGTACAATACAGTGCTACCAATATGCGAAGTAAGCGAGGTGTTTCTAAATCTGGTTTGTCAAACTATTAAACAGATCTGGTATCGACGAGGATATATAGCGTCTAGACATCGTATCTGAGACTATTGTCGAATTTTAAAACTAAAAAGGAGACAAGTCAAACCAGAATTGAATTAAGTTGAAATGTCGATATTGTTCTAAAGTTTGTTGAAAAATATTTTGCTATAACCTAAGGCTACAAATCCACAAGAATAGAGCACTCCAGAATGCTGTCACTTTAATATCCAATATGGCGGCTGGGGGGTAAACAAAGATTTTACCTATGTATTTACATTCGAAAGCCTAGAGTAAAAACAAAACTGTATGAAAAAAAAAACATAAAATGCCATTATTTCGTGATGCAGTGAAATGTGGTAGTTATGGTGGATGTGACAAAGTTAATTTTTACAACCTGTCAGAAGTTTTAAAGTATAAATTTAAAACTGCACTACATAATTTATCAGGAGCCGGACGACAATTATAAATCCACTTAGAAAGGCAAATTTAACCGAAAAGAATTAAATAATAAAATAAATAAACAAATTTATTTAGGATCATGGACCAATACAAAAATTTCACAAAATACATAACGAAAACAACATACATACATATATATGAAGCATGGTTTGAATTTGTAGTCATTTGAGAAATATAGTCACAACTCGTAGGAAAGATCACTTGTTAATAAAGCGTTAGTGAATATGTTTTACAGCCTAGTACATAAGAAAAGTCTTATCGCTAAGTAGAAAACACTAAAAAAGCTCGTTGCTTTTCGTCCAGTTTCTATCACAAACTATGAACATATTTCTTTAATACAGCCAAACATGAATTTACTGCATTCGTAACGAACATTTCACTAGCACAAAAATAATTTTTCAAACCAAAAATTACTCGAAATGTACTGTTGTAACACATAATAAGTTGTCGAACATGATCTTCTGCGGAATTGCCTGTCGATGTCAGCTGTGTCACTGAGATCATCACTAATAAAGGGACCGACACACAGAAGAGACTTTTTAACACTTTCACTATTGAGGCACAGACTTGGCGCAGCATGTTTTTTCTTTCGGCTGGAACACATTATATTAGGTTTTCCTCCTTGTCTCACTCCGATATTTTGCTATAGAACATGAGAGCATGTTCTTTCATTTTCTCTTTGCTGTAGAAACTGTGGGTTA
The DNA here is from genome assembly GCA_963971575.1 of Liopterus haemorrhoidalis. NCBI lineage: Eukaryota > Metazoa > Arthropoda > Insecta > Coleoptera > Dytiscidae > Liopterus > Liopterus haemorrhoidalis. The sequence goes on from OZ020612.1 coordinate 52,002,333, forward strand.
ACACGAAATAGATAGTGATGTCCAGGGCTGTAACTTTTGGAAATATATCTGGACTATATGAGAGATCCTTTTCACTTAATGTATAGGTCCACATTGTTATTAATTGAAATTTTCTTCACATACCCTACACACGTCTTTGTGCTCAATTTCTTCAGAGCTACTCTTATTGGTTTTGTTAACTAAAAATTAATTATTAAAATTATTTAAGAAAAATCATTTCCAAAATAGTTGTATAAAAAATAACCTCCAAACACAAACTTACCTTTTTTAAGTGAAAGCATCAAAAATTTAATACAAAACTAAAAGTAGGCTTGTGTGCTTTATTAAAATCAACTCGCTTTTATAACAAAATCGCAGTATATTTCAAGATAAATGATATATAAGGTTTTGAAAGTACTACTCCACATACTACACACATGGCGAATCAAACTTTGTTTACCCTCCACGGACTAACAGCGATCAGCTGTTTTGGAGTGCTCTATTGGATTTATTTGTTTTTAAAACGAAGTACTGAAGTTTTGTGATATACAAAACATTTGATGTGAAGTATGATTTTTCACACAATGCAGGTTTTCGTAGGTATTTAGTAAGTGCCAGTATTTTTTTGGCAAATATTTGATCGTAATTGCGTTAAAAGCAATTTATATCTATTAATCAGAGCGATCAACAAATCTTGACCGTTATGCAATACTTGACAGAAACATTTAGTTATCAAACTTATTTCCAAGGACATGTATACATAGGCGTACATTCTATTTATATTACCTTATATGAAATAATATTAAATGAACATTATTTTTTTCTACACGCCAATAAGTTGATAACAGGTATTAAGTTAGGAAGACATATTTTCGTTGTTTCTCGGGTGAGTTCGAGGTAATCTGATTGGTTCTTTGTTAAATTGGGATTTTCAGCTGTGAATTAGAATACAGTTTTGATATTTTTAAACTCATTGTTTAATGTTATGTAACGGACAAGAAATAATAATCGCACGGTATAGGTATTAAAAACTGTCATTTAATGCTCTACATGAAATAAAATTTAAAAATCCGAAATTATGATAATAAGAACAACTATAATTTTTAGGGTTTTGTAGGTATATGTCATGTGTCTTTCTGTACAGTAGAAATTGGAGCCAAACGGCTGAACATAGAAAGTTGAAATTTGGCATGATTAACTCTCAGACCCACAGGGAAGAAAAATAAAGAGAATTCAAAAAACACATCGTCTAATAAATAGAAACAAGTATGTATTTAATGAAAAACTATATCTTTTTTTAAATTTTGAGTGGGATATCAATTGAAACCTCTTAATGCGTTGATGGACAAATAAATTTAGATTTTTGAAAAATTGTTTATTTATGAGATTTTTGCCAAAAATATGTCAATTAACTTTTCTTTTTCATCCTACGTCCCAGAGGGGTTTAATTAAAAATCTGAAAAAAAATATATCAATAATGTACAGAGATGGAAATCGGAACAGTCAATAGGAATTTTTGATCAGATTAGTGATTACCTATATTTCGAAAAATATCGATTATTTTCCCAAAAATGTACTAAAAAAATACTGTCGGGGATAAAGTAAATATCCGGAAAAATTCTAGATAATGTACATTGATCTGAACGGGAATTTTAGAGCATATTGCGTTTTTGAAAAATATTACAGTTTTTGTTTATTTTACTTTTTTTCATGTCTAATAATGTTTTGGATTTTTTGTATTTATAGCTAAGATAGTGTCTTCTTTTGAAATTGAAAGTTTCTCAAACTGAAAAAAATAAGCCAATTATCAATATATTTCATATTAATTTAATGAAGACTAAGAAAAAAAGCAAATGCAGAAAAAATTGTGGGATTTTTTAATTTAAATTTTATTATGACAAATATTTCGTAAATTATTTAAAAATAGTTTAAAAATTAAATGAAATCTCTCAATACTCAAATAATGAATACAAATGATTATCAAAAAACTGTTGATTTTGATGTGATTATAGAAAAAATATTGTCCTAGACATCCAGCATTCTGTTGGCTTCTTACACTTGTTAAATACCTACAAAACCCTGAAAATTCACACTTCAATTTTCTTGAAATAAATTGAACTTTTTTCTTTCTTTTTTTTCCACAAACATACCTTGGGTTTTAAGGAAGATATAATTCATATCTGCACTGTCGTAACCACAGTGTTATTGAAAGTTACGATGCAAGATATCAACGTTGTTATAAAATAAAAATAATATATAGCATATAAATTTTTATACAGAAAAATAGTAGAAAAGTCATAAAGAGAAGGAGATTTAAAGCGACTTTATTTAACCGGGCTTCATAAACAGTCGACAGAAAATCGTAAACTTTCAAAAAGCTCCACTCTTTCCATACTCAATGAATTACAGTTTCAAACGTTGGAATAAGTAAATGTTTTAAGAAAAATATAAGAATATAAACTGCTATTTTATTTTAAATAATATTCGAGTGTAAAATAAATTAGGAATATACAAGGTGTCTCAAAAGAAATTTTATATTTAGTGGATCGATTAAAAAAAAAGTAAGCCGTATATAGAAAAAATGTTTATTAATTATTAAAATACACTTTTTGGGGATTTATTTCTTAAAAATAATATCGTGTAAATGTAGACCCTCGCGTTCTCGGCACTCATTTAATCGAACAGTAAAATTACTTATGACGTCTCGGCAGGTGGACTCAGGGATGGCTGCCATTTCGTGACGGATATTTTCTTTCAAATGCGCCAGTGAAGTCGGTTTATTGGCGTAAACTTTAGATTTAAGATAACCCAATAGGAAAAAGTCCATAGGGGTTCAATCTGGATTGCGTGGAGGCCAATTTATGTCACCTCTCCGGGAGATCAATTTGCCTGAGAAAATTTCACGAACACGTGGCAGAGACATATTGGACGTGTGTGAAGTTGCTCCGTCCTGTTGGAACCATGTTCTTTGGTTATAGCCAGGAAAGTTTTGCAGTTCAGGTACCAAGAAGGTGCTAACATCTCCACATAACGCTCTGAATTCACTGTAACTGCACGCCCCCTTTCGTCTTCAAAAAAGACTGATTAACATTCTCCACGTTTTCTACCGTTCTTGATGACCTAGGTCGCCCGGATTTTGATTTATCCAGCGTTGTACCAGTCTCTTCAAACTTTTTAACCCAATGTCGAATGAGAGGAATGCTTGGCGCATCATTTAAGTGGCGAAAACCTCGAATACTGCAGAATTTTCTACGCGCTACAGTCGCCGAATCACCGTTTTTGTAAAACTCTCGCACGCATAACGCGCGGTCTGCTCCCGAGAAACGCTCCATAGCGATTAAATTCCCAAGAGCCAGGCTACCGATTGACATAACCCCCGCGCCCCTCGGATACGTTGCGTTCACGCAGTAAGCTAAATAAATATAAAATTTCTTTTGAGACACCTTGTACTTATTTACTTTGCTTAAAATACCTTAATTTTTAAAACTAAAAAAAAAAAACACGCGTTCTGTTGATAGACCCGGGAACGTAGAAAGGTCGAAGGGGCGATGTAACGGGCTCACCAGCTAGTCTAACCTTAAGAATAAACACATGTTCCTACGACTAGGTCGTTAAGCGAATTGGTCGATAAGCGAGGAGCTTAATTGTTTTTGTTTATTCTGAATAGGGATGAATAAAACGAATTACACAACATAAAAATACAATCAGCAAAAATTATAAAAATGATGTACCAAAAAAATTTATTAATAAAAAAAGACATGCATATTAACATTTTGTCCCGAGACTCAAGGGTCGAAGGATTCAACAGCTTCTTGAGGAGATGAAAATCGCTGTCCACACATTTTTTGTTTGACATTGGTAAACAAAAAAAAGTCATTAGGGGATAAATTAGATGAATACGGGCAATAAGACATTAATTCGATGTTTTTCTCCTTCAAATAATCAATTGTTAGAAGTGCTGTGTGGGAGCTTGCATTGTCATGATGAAGAATGATGCTACGTTTTTGTTGTTTTTCCTGATTTTGTCGATGACTTCTGGCAAACAAATTGTTGTATACCATTCAGCATTACTGTTCTCCGATTATCTAAAGGAATGGTTGCGACATGTACAGTACAACCTAATAAACAAGCGATCATTTTCTTGGAAGTGCTTCGTGAACGAACAACTTTTGTGGGTTTTGGTTCAACTTGGTAGACACAAATAGTGGATTGTTGCTTAGTTTCCGGTTCCTATGCATAAATCCAAGTTTCCTCACCTGTAAAACGATGTTGTATACGGATTTTACAGTGCCTAGGTTAAATTTATTTAGCATTCCCTTACACCAATCAACACGAGCATTTTTTTGAGCTTCGGTCTAATTATGCGGAATCCATCGGGAACAGATCTTTTTCACAGCTAAATGTTCATGCAAAAACGAACGTATTGCAGTCTGTGATATGCCAAAGGATGCCTCTATATCACGGTAAGTCACATGCCGGTTTTCTTCAATCATTTTACGCACAGCATCAATGTTTTTTTGAATCACAACCGACTTTGGTCGACCTTCACGAGATTCACTGACGGACGCATGACCACGACGAAATTGTGCAAACTAATTGTAAACAGTATTTTCTGATGGTGTTTCATTACCAAAAGTTGAACGAAGCGAATCTATGCATTTTTGTTGAGTTAGGCCTTTACTAAAATCGTAAAAAATCATCCAACGAAAACCTTCACGAGTAATATCCATTTTTTCACAAACTTGTTTTTTTTAAATTTTGTCAACAAACTACTCGATCAATTTATAAGTTGCCACTGATTTCACAATAACAAATGTAATATTTTACGAATATAGTAATGACACATTGCAATATTGCCATCTAGTGGTCGTTTGTGAAAACATAAAAGGTAACCCTCGTATTCTTAAACGTGGTCAGTTTATGAAGAGAGAGCTACAGAAAATTTGACAAGTTCAGTGCATTTCCGCGCTGAAGAGCTGGTAAGTAAAAAAAAAGTAGTAAGTCCGAACGGTCGTTAAACAGGTAGGTCATTAAGTGACAAGTATCTGTACTTGATTAACAAACAAAAGTAAATTTTCAACAATAAAAAAAAATATTTACTTGATACTTACGAAACCCTGAAATGTATGAAAATTCACAAATCAATATTTCAAAAATGACTTCTAAAATTATCACTGTAATGTTTGAAACCCGAGACTAATCCTAATCCTTACGTAAAGCACCCTCTAAAAAATAGCTACTCACCTCATACGCAGTTGCAAGTGCAGATTTCTCCTGCTTCAGTTGTTCTGCCCTGCTCTTATAAACCAGCATAGCTCTAACGGTCTCCTCCATCCTGTAACAAAACAGATGAATGAGTTCCCCTAGTAAAGTGCACTAGGTACTAGCTATTAGCAATACACCCTCACACCAACTCTAAGTACGGGACAAGATCGTTGGGTACAGATGGCGCAACATAGGACAACATAAGGTACTGGCATTGCTTTATGACCTATGGTATTGGTTTGATTACTAGTTTATTAATTGGGAGAGTTTACTGGGTGGTAACAAGAATTTGACAGATGTCACACGATTATTTCATTTCAAAGCCATTGATAAATTGCTACATTACTGGCGCCTCTAAGTGGAACATTTGGAAACTTGACTGGTGTGTGAAATTAACGGCAAGTGTTTATAATGTCAAATTGCTGAAGTGGGATTAAGCTAAATAAATAAATAGAGTATGTATTTCTAATCTTATCTAAATATATTTCTTAGTTGGTAGGTTTATGAATATGAACTTATATGTATATTGCTTTTAAGTTTAATAAGTAATATATCTCTCTATCCACTTTGGTATTTTGGTAGGTTTCTTTGGTTTAAACTAGAATTTGTACTTCTATTTATTGTTCACAATAAATTGAAGGTCAAGTTTTTCAATTTATTAATCAATAAATTAAACTCTGTTGTCATATATATAATTAACCGTAGTATTAATTATATATTTTAATATTCAATTAATAATTGAAACACAAAATGTCGAAAACAGAAATTTTCCCGAACTTCTTAAAAATCATTAAGGGTTTTAGAAACAACTAGGGCGATAAAGGCTGAGACCAGGAGTGTCGAGAGTGGGATTGGGCTCAGGTAAAACAGTAAGTCCTGGTCCAGACTCCCAGAAAAAAAAAAAATATGGGGTGATGGTACAAAACTGAGAGTCGATAAAAATTGTTCTTTATTTTTTTGTAATATAATATAGAAGATATGTTTGTATGATGTGCCCATTTGCGTGAAATCTAACGACAGGAAAGCCACAAAAAGGCCCAAAAATACTGATAACAGCTAGATACATGAACAAAATGTGCAGTCAGAACAGATCTGGGGCTCATCCACGCGGAATTTACCGACAAAAACGTCATAATGGGGTCCAAAATACCAAAAACAGTTAATAAGTTAAAATTTTTGGCGCACAGCAACGATGGCTATTTGCGCCAAAATACATAAGTAAAGTGTCAAATCGTATTTGGGACCGGTTCTCAAAATACTGAAACACTGTATTGACTTAAAATGTCAACCATTGTCATCGCCATTGATAATGAAGTTATTATTTCCAAATTTACCTCAAATTTATGTCATGTATTCCTAAATTCGAAATCCAATACAAAAAGGTCATCACCGGAAATGAGTTAGTAATCTGAGATTATACAGATCATAAAAAAAAAAAAACTAGAATACCTTTGATACGTGATGAAGAATAAGCACAAATATTGTATTCTAAAGCAGCGTTTCTCAACCGGGGGGCCGTGAAGGCTTCGTCGGGGGGCCGCGAAGTCATACAAGATCGAAACATAAAAATATAATAGCAATGCGCTCAACCTTGCAAGATATAAATTTTATTCATATTTATAAACACGAGTCTCATATTTATATTCAGAAAAATATACCTTTCATAACATAAATAAAATAAATATTTTATTTATTATTCTATCTAATTACTTATTTAACAAATAATTTAAGCTACAAGCTATTTCAAACGTTTAAGCGGAACTAAATGGAGTATTAATTTTTGTCACTAGCTAACTTTATAATGAGTAAAATGGGCTTTTGCTAAACAAACTGATCAAAAGTAATCAAAATTCAAGTCGTACTTTGAAGTAGGTATGACTTAAAAGTGCAATATTTTTTGTTATATTTTTTTTATTACTCTCCGAGCTACAGATAACTAAAGAGTAAGGATGCGAATGTGTTTAAATCAAAATATAAGGCACTTTGAACACTTGTAAATAAAAATACTTTACTTTCAAGTCATTATAGGGAATATAATCGTCATATATATTATAGTTTTTTGTCAACCGTAAAAGATACTGAAAAAATGTTTAAGTAAAAGTTGTTTCTTTTGAAAAGCGCTATCCAAATATACCCAATATGACATACGTTCCCATATAACAATTCGAAACTGTCCTTAATACTGTACTTCCGGAAATTTTCAATACTACCATTTAACGTTTTGTATAAATTTTAGTTCAAAATTTTTCCCAACTTCTTCACAGGTTGTCTTTTCGCGTGTCTGAGAAAATGGTTCGGTAACATTCATAGAATTATTTCAGATGGCAACGACCAAGGAATGGACTGTCATAGCCAACGTTCCAAACGAATAAAGTGTAACATAACCTATGAAATATATTTTTATAGTTAGGTATCTATGTACATATTACTGGGGACTCATTATTATCATTATTGTTCATGAGTATTTTAATAAACACAGCCATTTTGATGTCTTAAATTATTGCTACATACAAAATATTACATAAGGTAATAGGAAAAAAAAAACTTTCCGATCTCAAGTAGTTCGGATAAGGTATTTGATTCTAATTCTGCAGATAAATAAATTTAACAGGGAAGCAGGTTTTAAAGCAAATGTACGTGTTTTATCATTAAAAAGAAATAATTCACCTTTTATCATATATTACACAGTTTTTCAAAGTTAACATATATCGTGAAAATGAACGAATACAGAAATGTTTCATCACATGACATTTTATTCTCATTTTATTGGAAAGACATTACAATGTCCCAGACTTATTTGACTCTGTGCTTCGTACAAACTGTATACTTGCTTTACTTTTACAGCCTTTATTATCCGTAACGTTTCTCTTTGTGTCGTCTATTCGCCTTTGGCAAATCCTAATTTCCGTTTGTTCTCTTATATTCTTTCTGTTCTTTTATTTTTCTAACACCAAGAAGCATAAATTAAATAGTCCGTGTGTCATTGGTAGTAATTTAAAAGAAAAAGAACAAACAGTTCTAGAAATTTAATTTGTTTATTTTTTTTCTTTTCACAATATTTTAACTGGTATAATATTCAAAACTTTTTATTTAATTTTCTTTTGTTTGTGATAATTAAACGTAGTTTAGTATAAAAAACTAATTAAAGTAATGAAATTAAATATTTTTCTTCGTTGAGAAACAGAGCTAAATTGTTGGTAGAAGAATATACAGGTTCAAGTTCTGTTTTGATAAGCAAGTTATCATTCACCAACCAAATTCGTCCACTGCTGTACAGAGGCCTGCCAATTGTTTTGTCCAAATCATTCTAATGTTGTCCGTCTATCTAGTAAGTGATCTACCTGTACTGTTTATCTACTAGACCAGTGTTTCTCAACAGGGTGTCCGCGAGTCAGTTCTTGGTGGTCCGCGCACACTAAATTCCATTAGTATTAATAATGGACGTTTACGAAAAAAAATGTTTTTAGTGGTCCGCGGTTAGTGTTGAATTCTGAAAGTGGTCCGCAACTGTCGAAGATTTGATCTACAGTCAGCCAATATTGCCACACGTCCGGCCCATTTTCATTTTAGGTTTGGTACTCTATTATATTACACACCTGTTTGTTTAATAAGCCATGTATTTGTTATGTGATCTGAAAGATAAATAACATCATTCTTTCCATGGATCTTTGTGTAACAAGTAGTTTTTCTATTCATAAATATTATCAGGTCGTCAAGGATGAAATTTGCAGTTAATAATATTGCCAACTTTAACAGCTTATTATTTGACATTGGCTTAATATTTTACCGTTTTTTTTTTTTTGTTGGTAAGTTACACATCTCGCCTGTATAAAGAAATCATTGTATGCACTAAAAAATATCAAAAACTTTTTCAAAAAAATAATTTTGTTGAAAATGGAACGGTCGGAAATTTGTACTATTATGAAGTATGAGTTCTTACGCGGAACTACAGCATCGCAGACCGCGCGAAACAATAATAGTGTATTTGGCTCTAGTGTTTACTAAGCAGCAGACAATAGCGTACAAATTTCGTACAGGTAACTTACGAAACCAAACAAAAAAAAAAAAAAAAACCTGGCTCATCGATCAGAAATATACTGCAACCAACTGGACGAAATGATGGAAAAACTTAAAGAAAAACAGTCTAGATTGGTCAACAGATCGACTCCAATCTTATTGCATGATACCGTTAGACCACACACTGTACAAATGACTGTGGCAAAACTACAGGAATTGGAGTTGGAACTTCTTCATCATCCTCCATACTCACCAGACCTAGCCCCTACTGACTACCACTTCTTCCGCAATTTGGACAACTTTTTAATAAGAAAACAGTTTAATTCCGACAATGCTGTAAAACTGGCCTTCCAGAAATTCATTGACTCTCGTCCGCCAGGGTTATATACCACCGGCATGAACAATCTGCCGCTTAAATGGCAAAAGTGAATAGACAATATGGGTGCGTACTTTGATGAATAAAATAATTCCTTATATTTGTCATTTATCAACCAAATTTGCCTTTATTTCTACAAATTTCATCCTTGACCTAATAATATGAGGGCCGAAATTCTGGCAGCACACATGATCAAAATTTCCTTTTAAAGCAAATGGGCACTTCATTTTTAAAAATGTAACATTTTTTATTAAGCATAATAGCTAAAATTAATATTAAAGAATTCATCTGAATTGTATAGACAATTATTTATCAGTTAATATTTGTTTAATTTTGGTCTTAAATAACCTATTTGACAGTTATTTGAGTGTACCCGGTAGATGGTTAAAGAAGGTAGCAGCCAAATATATACCATTTTATTTGGATAACCGAAGTCTAGGCAGTCTGATGTTGCCACCAGAGCAAATATTGGAACTGTGATATATTTGTCAGAATTTTCTTTAACATATACCAGACACACATACATGAACAACCTATAAATTGTAAAATTCCTAAAGAGCTCTCGGCAATGGTACCAGTTAGGAACATTGTTTTCATTCTTACAGCGCGTTTTTGGAGTAGAAAAATTCTGTTGATTGACGATCTTATACCTCAATGACGTACGTTAATCACGACTGAAAAACCGCATAACAAAACATACCCTACATATTAAGAGATACAGAAGTTTTCAGCCAGATGAACGCGTAGATTACCCTTTCAAGAACGTTGGTAAAATAGTTGATGTGATTATATCAGCTAAGTTGACTGTTATATTATTATTTAAGAAAAGTCGATTTGAAATTCAGTCTTCAACTTTCATCATTACACGGTCTGTATTTTTGACTACATCGGTAACAGACGTATGTCTTGTCAGAACGGTAGTGTCGTCGGCGTAAAATATAACTTTGACATTATCAGTATGACAATTCATATAGGAGTAATTTATTTCTACTCACTCACAGGATGAAGGACATTTGGATTTTGTGAGTAAAATGTTCTAAAAAGTATAGTTGTCCTGGTAAGCATTCTGGTATGTTTTTATTTTTAAACATATCAACCTAAAATTTAGCAGTCAATTAAAGATGCGCCCAATACCAAAAGAATAGCAAAATTTTCCACCTACATTCGTTAATATGATTTAAAAACATAATCATTCAATTAATATTCTTTTTATCCGCAAATTCACTTTACGTGCCTTTTTTCTTCTTCTTTAACTGTTCATCACCAACAAAACAAAATTACTTCATAATCTCCTAATCTTCTTCTTCCACTACACTGACTTACATCTAGAATTTCATCTACTCTTTCTCACCAAAAATTCCTCACGCAAAACTTAACAGAATGAAACAATTATCCTTATAGTAGGGTATATCACATACTTGTCAATTAGTTCGCATCACATGATCAAAGATGTCACTAAAACTTGAAGTGTTCTTAAAGAATTACATTGAATGGTTGAAGGGAAAGGGAGAACTATGGACGTATATTGCAATAGGTAGGACTAGTGACGGGCTGAAACGGGCTTGATACGAGAGTACTAATAAGATCCTTTGTGCTATTCGTCCAGGCGTACGGGCTCAACATTTCTGACCCATTTAGGAGGGTGTGCCTTGGCTATAACACAACCGGGTTCTATGCCCCAACAGTCTGATAACTTAACTATACGCAGGGTAGGACAAAAATATTTTTATACAACAATTCCCTAAACTTCAAGACATTTGTCTACAGAACGGGAAACAAAGGAACTAGAAAAATAAATAAAATATAAAAACTTGCTAAAGATATAGTTATGTCTATCAAGTATATGAGTTGCATAATAAGATAATATACTTAAATTTAATTTCTTTCGCATTTTTAAAAATCCCAATCAACATCTTTAATAGACTAATTCGTACACTGCTGAACATAGGTCTTCCTATTACTTGTTCCAGCCCTTCTTGGACTAATAATAGTCAATTTCCAACAATTCTCTAAACGCTTTCCTTCCATCTGATAGATAATCTATCTCTACACCTAGAAATTTCGTAGTGCCCTTTCAAGAATTCTTGTCCAGCTATTTTAATATCGTTTTATTTTCTTCGATTATGGCTTTGGATTTCTCTGTTAAGCCACCTACTATTAACTTAATATGTTACCTTGAATATGAATATAGGTGGACTGGGAAGAAATGTGTAAAGGATAAAGAATTTTGCCGAAAGACCGTCGCGACAGGACTATCGGTTAGAGCTAACCGTTGGATGGTTTACAATATAGTTATATTGGTATAATATTGTCACAATTATGGTATAATTGTGTCCCAATTCCTTGAGCGGCCTTTAAGCCGTGTAGGTCAAGGTTGCTGACGTACGGTTTTGGGAATTAAAGAATGTGCAGAGTGTTACGTGTTTGTCAACATAAGTTTTGAACTACATTCTAATGTGTTGATAAACATTATTCAATTGTGATGACTATGGTCCTTAATTGCTGCTAACAATAACACAAATGAATAATGTTTCCAAAACAACTGAGGTAGGACCTGACGTCATAGTGTCCTGGTTAATAGTTATAAAATGGTCTTACGGAATAGAGTCGTGGTTAGTCATTCTTGGTAGTCAAGTAGTAGTCATTCTTGTGACCTGTCATCAGTCCGTATCACGCTACCCAAGGACCAGCCTATCTGTGAAGTCACCAAGACGAGATGTGAGTGTCGTCTACAGGGCTTCTCCACGTATTCGCCTCGTGCGGATACCTGGGGTGGTTCGACCGATCCTGGAGAAGCCGGGGCAAGAACGAGACTTACATCAGCTTCTAACGGACAACACCAGCAGCCATTTTGATCAACAATTGTATTCTGATGTAAATTAATATTATATAATAAATTTTGTAGAAAAGATTCCATTCTTGACTTCACCCCATGACAATATCGTTCGTTTGACATATTCTTATGTAAACAGACGCGTTCATCTTGGTTATTGGTCTGAGGGCGCAGCAAAAAATTGCCAAATCATTAAGATGGAAATGAAGATGACATATGAGCCAACGTAACAAACAGATTCCGAGAGACGAATAAAGAAGGTATCAAATGACAAGATGCAGAGAAGATCTGAGTCCTTCGACAAACAGTAGATAACTGCAGTGAGTGATCTTGAAAACAGCAAGATGGAAGTCAGATGTTTAGGCTAATTTTGATTAGATTAGCTAACGTTAATATCAAGTAATTTTTATTGTCATTTTCTATTCTACAAAAAATGTCTTCTTGGATTTAACAGATCTGCTACTTTAGCACATCTCTGAATTTTAGTTATGTCAAATATATTAGAAGTATTTTTAGTGGGTAGAATCTATATTAAATGGCTTTAAAATCGTTTTCCTGGCAGTTAACTTAATCTATTGACAATTCCCTATTGTAACCTACCCTAACCTGTGGCTTAACGTAAAGAATTCTCCCCTGGAGCCTGTTCTGTGCATGTATTCGACAGTGATGCGTGGGCTTGTCTCTTATCGTGCGCGCTTCAAGTATGTGGCGTGATACATTGGTGTACAGTGCTGGTTTCATTACTACTTCATCAAGAAAATGAATAAAACATTGTCAAAATGCTATTTATATACAGCATGACATGAGAGATTCATTGCTTTTAGTACTTTCACATATTACAAGATTACAAATTCAATTTTTGCCTTTATGACAAATGAAATAAGAGTGCTAGAAGGTGCAGACCAATACCAAATTCAAGCATTTCCATTTAAATTCGGGTTTTAATTCAATCTTCATTTTCTGGATACGGTTTGTGGTATTAACAAATGCTACAACAATCTACAAACCGTCTTCTTTGATTTAGTCTTTATATGTTTTCTTTACACTGTCTTTACGGTGTTCGTTGTCAGTGTAGTTCAAAAACAAACACAAATGACACAAATTTCTTCCATCTCTGAAGCAGGATTCGAATCCAAAATGAAACGACAGTAAGGTATCAACGTTACTCCGGTCTGTGGAAAGTATCGACTCTTCAGAATTACTCGGATGGCACACAAGAGTTGTCACTTATCGTGGCGCTGTGGTAAAACAGTTACCTATGGAGCAAAGAAAAATTGGTCAATCCCTGATGACTGCCTTTGGAATTTCATTCTTCCGAATCTATGATTTAGTAATTACGTTTTTCTTAACGCTACCTATGAATTTTTTTCTGTTTGTTTGCCGTCGAAACATTTTTTGGGTGGCCTTCCTGTCGAGTCTTTGGGCCAGTTTACCGTTTCCTATTCGCTTGACGACCCTGTCCATCATCGACAGGGATGTATATTACTGTGTACTGCACAAGTATAATCATATAAATATCTTTGTTTCTCATAATGTCACTGACAAAACACTGACAGAATGAAGCATGCGTTATCTTGTAGGCAAGACAAAACTTGTCAGTAACACAGATGTGACGATGTAAGTGATTTGCAAGTTCAGTAAGAGCTCTATAATTTACTTATATTGGTTTTAAACATATGACGCGTCATTACGAACTAAATTGAGATATTAATATGTCTATTTCTGAGTACTTATCGTGTTGATCTTTTTAGTTATATTGACGTTCCACATTACCGGGTTTAACTGCTTCTTAATTGCTAATCAAAAAGCTTCGTTTGAATGACATATGTTCCCCATGATAATTTTATTATTCAAAATATTCCCGCTGTCTGAGGGTGTCTTTCTAGTGTTAGCAATTTATCTTAATAGACATTTAATATGGAATATGGATAAAATTATGGAATAACCGTCAGTTAACCTGTACAAAATTTTAATATAATTGTGGAACTTTGTGGAAAAAAGGAATATTCAATATTTTATGGTTAATATAATAAACTGAATATTTCTTGAAAGACAACATTAAAATCTGTATTTTTGCAAATGCAAATTTCTTATTAGGTCGATTGAGATATCTTTAAAAAAACTTATCCCTACCATCTGCTGTTAAATTCCATGACTGTGCATATTTTTCGCTACTTTAGTTGCGAATGAATGATTATGTTCTGGGCAGGTGAAGATAGTCACTATAGACAGCTGACGCGGTCGACCGTTGGAGTGGCTCTCGATGTCTCGGTCTCCGTGTTCTTGTAGTGTCGCCTGCTCCTTCAATGTGCGGGCGCAGCCTCTACAAGTCACACTCGACATATGACACGAACAGCGGCACTTACTTACAAAAATATGACCTCTTACAAACATATGTATGTACCTAGATATCGAGGGGTTAGTTTTTATTATGTACAGTTGTATCAAAAGTAGAAGTATTTATAAACTTAGGTCACACATTCAAGTCAACAGGGTTCACTTTAAGGCTTTGGCAATAGGTATGTTCGATTTGCACCTTCGCGTTATACTGATAAACGCTAGCAGTAAAACGCTGCAGTTAGCAGTTTACTGCTAAAAACTGGTAACATACAGCGAGTTTAATTTTCTGTTCGATTTGTTTATACGTAAAGAATAAGAAGTACGTCTGACGTAAATGTTAAATGTCAGACAGATGTCAGATAACTTTCCAGGTTAAGAATCTTTTTACGATTTGGTTCGGAGATTATCTTGTGTGTCGAATAGGGTGACTAGACGTATTCTTTTTAAGAGTATTATACTCTTTTTTGAGTAATATTTTCTATACTCTCACTTTTTATAAAAAAAACCTGAATATACTCTTTTTTGATGGTCACTTGTTTTTATTACTTCTAGTTTAGATGTTAGAAGTGAGGATCTTTTTTTGCTCATCACTTCTATTTTGGGAGTGAAGACCTTTTTTTTGCTCGTCACTAGTATTTTTGAATGAGGACCTCTGTTTTTTGCTCATTATTTGAATTTTTGGAATGTAATCTTTTTTTTAGTATACTCTTTTTCTGTGAAAAAAATCTGGTCAGCCTAGTGTCGAAAGGGTGAAAAATATTAGATATATTTAATGGATCTTGAAATATTATCAAATCCAGAATCATCTGATTCAGATTTAGATTTTTCGAGTTCGGATGATGAAGTTATGAACTGTATTTGCGAGGTTTACAAAATGCCCCAGGATAGAAAAACTGAAAAATTTTGTAGAAACTATTGTTTCAGGATATTAAAAAAAAGAATTTGGAAGACATTAGCCATCAAAGAATATAGTATAAATATCAAAACAAATATGCTAGCCATAATCCTGTCAAAAAGTCAAAAACAAAGTACCAACCATTTATTCTTTATCTATGGTACCAACTCAAAAAGGTAAACAAACACAGCCGTAACAAATAATCCGCAAGAGAAGCAGCTGTAACTTTTTCGCAGTAGCGTCATAAACTGGCAGTAAATTACGAATGCCAACAAATCGAACATATTTGCAGTTACTGCGAAACAAAACGAACACATTTTTTTAACGCGGCGGTAAACAGTAACTGCAAATGTGCAAATCGAACACACCTAATATCACTGCCAAAATTACGCTTGATACGCAACGAAATACATACAACGCTGTCAGAAAAAATAGGAACGAAATTTATAGCATACCGTTTTCTGCATATGGAAGCAAAGTATTTTTCAATGTCTGTACTCTTCTTTAGTCATTATTTACATAATCTAAAAGATTAAATCTAAATCATACCCTGAAAAACAACTACGAAGCATTATATTTCCACCACGATGCTTAATTGTTATCGAGAATTCTACTGCACGGGTTTCTAGCAAAATCTAAACCGAGGAGATTTAGTTTTGTTTCGCTCCCATTTTTTTGTGCCTACATAATATATAAACACAACAAAAAGACAAGTTTCTAGAAACAAAACAAAACGAAAACTTAAGTTAACACTGCTAAGGAACAAAATGGCAAAAAATCTCAATAAATATTTGTGAGTTTCTGTTTTGTTTCGCCCTGGGCACACTTAGTTTATTTTCTACACTTATTTTCTATTTTATCGAAAATATGTGGCGTTTTCGTACTCAAAGAAGAAAAGAAGATGACCTTCGAATCATAAATGGTGGGAGGTTTTATATTTATTCAAAGTTCTCACTAAAATAATGAATGGTAATTTTGGGTAACACCGAAGTTACGTTAAAAAAAATGAATATGACATTGAAAAATTATTATTTGATTTACGTAAAGATGACAATAGATTGAGAGGGGATATTCAATCTAGCTTCCAGAATTTTTTAAGAATATCTAGCGAGCAACTTTAAAATTTAATACAGTTGGTCGGTTCCGCAATATATAAAAGAAATGTTAATTACAGAAATAGCATCAATGTGGCAGAACATTTTGCGATAACCCTTTATGGCAACTTATGGCCTTATGATCACTTTTGGTGATGACATACATTCCTTCGACCAAAATATTGTTTTGTCTTATTTTTCTATCAAGTACACACAGACAGTGTTGTCTGCAGGGATAAGAAAGCAGAAACTCTTTGATTTTTACCGACATGCGACAAAAAAATTGAAACAAATTTAAATTTAAATATAAAAGTGTTCAAAAAATGTTCCAAAAATTGTTAAAACACATTTATTGAGTTAATGTTTATTATTTTATTTTATTTTTCTATAACCATTGATATTTCTTTAAAACTGATTTCTACGTGATATGTAAATTATGATATGAATATTTTCAAAACTATGCCTTTACATTTTGCCTACCCTTCTTGCAAAAAAATCTACGGGCGGCCGTTTTAGAACAATGATATTTGTTCATAGGACAATAAACTCCGTTATAACTGTTTTAAATCGGTTCTGGAATTGGCTAAATACTTCAAATACCAGGTCTACAAGTATGAAATGCGGATTTTTTTTTTTTTTTAATAAACACATTACACTCAAAAGAACAGTAAAAGTTTATTTATTCAAAGTATGCTCCATTAGAAGTTATACATTTTTCCCATCTTACAGGCAATTTGTGAAAACCTCGCCAGTAGAAATCTTCCCCTTTCCCCGCAAACCATTCATCTAGCCATTCTTTCACATTTTCATATGAACAAAAGTGCTGCTCGGCAAGTGCGTGACCCATCGATGCGAACAAGCGGTAATCTGAAGGGGCCAAGTCTGGTGAGTAAGCGGCATGGGGTAGCACTTCCCACTTGAGTGCCTCCAATGTGTTGCAAACTGCTTTTGCCTTATGTGATGGAGCGTTATCATGAAGAAAGATTACCTTGTGCTGTCTTCCTTCGTATTCTGGTCGTTTTATGAGCAGCGAATGGTTCAATTCGATCAGTTGTTGTTGGTAGCGTTGGGTATTAACTGTTCCACCAGGTTTTAACAATTCATAATAGACCACACCCTTTTGGTCCCACCAAGTACTGAGCATTGTCTTTTTGCCAAAGCGATTCGGTCTTGCAGTTGATGTGGATGGTGAGCCTGGGTTCACCCATGATTTTTTGCGTTTGGGATTTTCAAAATAAATCCATTTTTCATCGCCAGTAATGATGCAAAAAAGACTTTCTTTTGTATCGTGCAAGCAAAATTTCGCAAGTGTTTTTGCGTTTTTTCGTCTGCCTCTCATTCAATGCATGTGGAACCCATCTGCCGACTTTCTGGATCTTACCCATCTCTCGTAGGCGACTGGAAACAGCTTGTTGACTAACGCCTAACTGCTCTGCTAGTTGTTTTTGTGATTGACTATCGTCTTCCTGTAGCAGTGTTTCCAATTTTGTATCTTCATATTTTTTTGGAGGTTTTCCATGTTCTTTGTCTGTAAGATCAAAGTCACCACTTTTGAAACGCCGAAACCATCATTCACACGTATCTTGCGATGGAATATATTCACCATAAGCTTCTCGAAGCAGTCGGTATGATTCAGCAGCAGTTTTTTTCAAATGAAAACAAAACAGTAGTACTGTCCGCGAATGCTCTTTATTTGGCACAAAATTTGACACTTTTAACACAGTAAAACAAAACTATATGATCAGTTTTCAAATTATAACCTATACGCATTTGATACTTAATGATAACTTAACAAAACGCCATATGTGTTGAAACTTTGAACTATACACACTGATTGCGCGGCAAGTTTGAAAAAAAAAAAAACGCATTTCATACTTGTATACCTGGTATATAAAAATAGAAAGAATTCACTTCAAATATTTAGAAGATTTAAGATAGAAGATTCTATTTTTATGTTTTAATGGAAAAATCGAGAAAAACATGTCAGACTAAAGGTTTTTTTCGGTACTAGAGATTCTTAAATGACCTTTATTGGCAGCAAAATCAAACTCCCACTATTTAATTATTGTGAAATTCTAGACTAAGAAATTATTTTACAAATAAATTTTCAGAAAACAGAATATAATATTCCGCAAAAACAAAAACTGATCTTGTATCTCCATAAATTTTGCTACTGCTTATTCAAGCGAAAGTATGTCTAGTCACGAATTTTGGTGACAGATGTCAGATCAAGGATACATTTTAGTAATAAATCTTAATCTAACTGACAAATTATATCGCAAATTAAAATGGCCAATGTAGTGGAAACTTATCAAAAAACCATATATCTAACGTATGGATATTTTGCATGATATTATCGTTATATTTATCGTTGGAATGCATATTAAATGAAAAATATTATGGTAATTCAGTGGCAGATGTTAGATGAAGGATAATGGTGTGCTAATAGCTATTAATTTGATCCTTATCTTACACTTAGTATGATGAAATGTTGAACCAAAATAGATATCAGATAACATTTGTTTAACATGAAAACAAGATATTGGAATGTTTTTTATGTGAAATAAGCAGGCAAAAATTAATTCCTCAACCAAAATGGCGTAGTTTAAACACATAATAAGGGACACAAATTATGTTCGAGTCTCAAGCAGGATTCGAATCTAAAATGAAACAATAGTACTCGTACGGTAGTCGTTGCACCCAATGACTAGTATTTACACAAGTGCGTTCTTATTTCTGCCTTGTAAAAATAAGTTTTTATTTTAAAACATTATCCCTTTTAATAACGTAATATAAAGAAATTTAGTATTAAAACCATTTTATTTGGCAAACAAAACTTATTAAGGTAAAATCACAATAAATGAAACTAAATAAAACATTTTTTACTGAAATCGGCAGTAAAGTAAATCATTATTGTACGATGATTCCACGATGTAAAAATAAAAAGAAAATATTGCTAAAACCGGCCCACGGCGTAAAAAAGGTAGTCCATAGTCTATATAGTCTAGAAGACTTGCCAAAACGACACAAGAGGAGTAAAGTAAAAAGTTGTAAATTTCGTCATGATTTATGCAAAATATATATATACATAAACACTTTTACATTTTGAATTTTCTGCCATTGTGACGTAGCGGCCGCAGCGGATGTTCTGTTTATTAGTATTTGACGTACGTTTACCATCTCACTCTCGAGCGCATGCACATTCATGCATTCATCTCTTGCTAATATTGTCAAAAATATAGTTTGTTTATATTAGTTTACATTTTGATCATCTGTTTTAAAAATTAACGAAAATGAAAAAATAATGCGCATCGGCGTTTGAATCTGTTTAATATTTAATAATTAATAATATTCTTATGGAATAAGATTTTATTTTCTTTTTTTACTTCAAAATATTTTCTGATAGCTATTCTTCGAAGTGTAAATACTAAATTTAATTAATTTAATATCATTCTATACAGTGCCGTAACTAGGCAGGGATACAGGGTCGGGGCCCAGATCGAAGGGGGGGCCCAGAAAAGTCTGTCAAAAAAAAAAAAAAAAATGGACATAATATTTAATTAATTCGTAATAGGTATATATAGAGTTAGGGGAGCCCTTTTATAAAATCTTGCCCAGGGCCCGAAAAAAGCTAGTTACGGACCTGATTCTATAAATCTATTGATAAAAAAATGCATACAATAACATATATTTTTTTTAAATTTATTTATTTGGTCTTAGTAAATATGGCAATTAACCTACAATAACATATTCAAATACAGTTTATTTTACTTTTTTAATTGCTGCTGTAGGCTTGCACCCTGGGGGGGTAACGTTCTTGAACCCTCCCCAAACACTCAAACATGCTTTTAAGGGATACGTTTTTTTTTTTGTAATAGAATGTAAGAAGTAAAATAAAACGCTTCTGAACCTCCCTAAGATTTTTTTTTGTCTTCTGAGCCCCGCAGGGAAACATTCTGGGTGCGCGCCTGGGATGTTGTGAACTAACAATTTAATTGTATGTATTTTTTTATACACATACAAAATTCAGAGCATAGCACTTGGGTTCATATCAATGTGCATTACTTAAATTTGCATTACATATTCAGATTTTTAGATGAACCATTCGTACCGTACAAACTGACAGACAAACAGACAGACGGCAGACATACAAACAGATAGAAAGACACATGAGTGACGGTAATCAAGTGCTTTTAGGTTTCTCTTATTCATTGTTATCATAACAACAGTTGAGTTAGTTATATTCTCTGAAACACTACAAATTTTTCCAACACAAATTAGAACAACTATTATTGTTAATGTACCAGAAGAATGAATTCCATCTGGTGGTAAAACAAATTAACATTCCAGACATCTCATTTTTCCATTATCCTACTTTCCACATCGTTGCATTAACTGAAACGTCACATGTGAACAAATAAAAAATCCGACTTCAAAATCAACCAAACAAATTCAGTAAATATTCTATCACCCACAGTAAGATCAAAATAAGACATCCCCGTTTTCCAGCGCACATACCGATAAAGATTATTGCAAAAACGGAATTTGCAACGCGAAGAGGGGAATCAAAGGAATGTAAAATGAGAATGGGGTATATTCTTCGAATCCCTTTTTCGTAAATGCAGTGAATATCACTCGCTTGAAAGAAATCCTTCAAACGATAGAATATTTAAATAAAAAAAAATCATTTAAAGGTAGTTGAATGGTGTTATCTTGTAGCAATGCAGTGTTAAAAGGACATTGCTCAGTGGTTTGTATAGTGTACTTCAAACACTTTTCTATTCACTGATTCAACGAGTAATCTGTTGGAAATAGTCGAAATATTAAACCAATTATATTTTTGAGGATTATGTTTTTGCTAAATGTTCTATTTTAAAAAGCATTTATGTATTGAGCTGGAATTATTTCACAAATACGAAATGCATTGGGTTTTAAATTTTTAAAAACAGATTTTATGAGTTTTTAGTTATATAGAGATTACGAGCTTTTCATTGCAAAAATCATTTTGGTTTTATGATATTTATTTTCAAATATTAATAAAATACAGATCGCAAAATTAACAATTAAATTTTTTTTAACACTTTAGCAAACGAGTTGAATTAAGGCCTTACTTACAAAAGTCCTGTATCTTGCTCTGTTAAGTAGAACTTCTTTTCAGATATTTTGTATCCTTTTTCTTAAAAATATTGGTAAATTACAAAAAGATATATGTCGTTTTTGTCAGGTTGAGACAGAATTAGTAAGGGAGTATCGCAGGGTTCAATTTTAGGTCCAGTACTATTTTTAATTTACTTTAACGATTTATTTTCTATTAACACTAAATTCTTTTTAACCAGATCATTGTCACTAGAATACTGTTTAAAATTTCTATCAAATAAATTGTAATTAAATGAGAAATAAAAAAATGACTAATAACATTTTAAAAATCTTACTCTATAAAGTTTATGAATTCTTTATTAGTTTCGACCAAAGATCTAACTTCAGGACAATTTAAAAATTTAAAAAAAGAAATGATATGTAGTGTGGATTTTCACACATATCAGGGTTTTGCAGGTATTTAAAGAGTGTGAGAAGCCAACAAAACTCTGGATGTTTAAAATATTTTTTGGATAAAAAGTTTTTTGATAATCATTTTGTTCGTTATTTGAGTACTAAGAGCTTTCATTTATTTATTTAAAATTAAATTTAATTAATTTGCAAAAATTTCATCACAATAAAATTTAAGTTCAAAAATCCCAGCACTTTTTTCTACATTTGCTTCGTATCAAAGTCTTCATTAAATTAATAAGAAATATATTGATAAATGGCTTAATTTTTTTCAATTTCAAAAAAGTTTTTCTTATTATTAACAATGCGTTATTTGATTTATATGTATTTCAATACTAAAAATGATTGATTCTTGTTTGATACTTTAAAAATAAAAATCTAAATTAATTCACAAAATATATATTGAATCATGACGTAAATCAGTAGGCGCTCCGACAGCCTGTAGGCTCTTCACACACATGAACTCGATTCTTAACTGTTACATTTTTTTATTATATTTTTAATTTCAATAGAAGACATATACTACCTTAGTCATAAATACAAATAATCAATAACATTATCAGCCATAATTTAGCCATTAATTAAAAATTTAATTTTGTCAAAAACACAAAATCTGTAAAATTTTCCAACAACGCAATCTGATCAAAAATTCCACTCGTACGTTTCCGGATCAGATCAATGTCCATTACTTATAATTTTTTCAGATTTTCAGTTTAATCTCTTTGGGTAAAACGGTGCGGAACAAGAAATTTTTAGCATATTTTAGCAAATCGTGTTAAAAGAAACGACTTTTTGATCCTTAATCTACGTCTTAGGAGCGTTTTTTGATACCACACAATAAATTAAATATATATATATATATATATATATATATATATATATATATATATATATATACATATTACTACAAGTTACGTCGTTTGGTTACAATTTCTGCCGTACAAACAGATAAACAGAGATACAGACAGATAGACACATGTGTGATGTTATTTTATTTATACTTATTTGGTGGTCATACCTACAAAAGGCTAATAAAAAATGTATTGATTGAAAACCCATTTTTATAAATGAATTTTTTGAACTTGATTCATAAATTTTGTATAATTGCAGTCTATTTATAAGAATATCTGTTAATAATTATTATAAATTATATGTAGACAATAAATACTATTATTATATTACAATAATTATTTAGTAGCGTACAATATTAGTAGTTTCGACCGATTTTTTTATTATTAAAAAGTCTTTTATCTGATGAAGATGAATATAATTTTTACAAAGCAATTTAATTAAGCGAAGTATTGAAACGCAGAATATAAAATGGAACATAAAATTATTACGAGAATAAATTTAAAACAATTTATAACCAGTGACCTAATTTTTTATAATTTCAACCTCAAAATTTCATTAAAACTTTACAGTAAAACTATAAATAAAATGGTTTGTATTATTCAGGAATATAACAACAACAATGAAACTGGAATCAGGACGAGATATGACCACAGATCACCGCATTGCACGCATTTTAAACCCAAGGGAAATCTACATTCTCACTTTCAACAATATTCATTATAACTTTGCTTTTTAATACAAAGATAGAACCACACATTTGAAACTTTAACTCGTAAGAGTATAAAAAGAATGCAAATTATATATGGTAATTTTACATATGCCTATTAGAGAAATACCTGAAATTATATGTTTATTTTTTCATTTGCATGTTGCCTGAGTTTTTTTAAAGTTCAAAAAGAAAATATGAATACGAGTAATTATATTATTTAACAAGTGAGAAAAGGTGTATCCCCTATTAAACCAGACAGCTTTTTTGCATTCTTTCAAAAAGATAGCAGAGACATCTCTAATTGAATCTGAGATTTAATTATGAGAAAAGCAAGTACGAAACTAAAAACACGAGTTGATTTACAGGGTAGCAGAATTAAAAAAAGAACTTTTTGTTAATAAAATAGAAATATAAAAATATATGTGTAAAATTATACATATTTTAAAATTAAGTTTACAGGTTGATCCGACCTCGGTAGTGCAGAGGTAGCGACCCTGTTTCTCGTGCTAAAGGTCCCGGGTTCGAATCCTGGTCAGGGTATGGATATTTGTATTCGTTCTTATCACCTCATCCTCATTAAAAAAGTAAAAAATAAAAAAAGCATCCCATCATAAATTTATCACCGCTCCCAATCCGGTTTGGATCACCGTGGGACTTGTAGACCTGAAACTTCACTCTTCGGAGCGAAAGGTCCCAATATAAAGTAGTAGTACGGTAGTGTAGTAGTATAGTAGTAGTAGTATAAATTGATTCATGCCTTTCGGCTTCGAATTAAGTATATTTCATAAATAATTTTTTATAAACCCATCAATTGTTTAATAATCAAAAATCTCAAAAACTCATTAAAAAAAGATATATATAAATATATATAAACAAAAAATATCACATTACTTAAATTACATAACAAAAGTTTTTATGAAAATCATCAGTTTTTTTGCTGCTGGGCAAGAGTTTCTCTCCTTTTCTTCACCTTCCTCATCCATTTTATGCCACTTCCAGATTTGCCAAATACCTTTTCCAATCGCCCTGGATCTTCCCCTATTTCCGGGCAGCGTCGCAAGTGATAGAGAGATTCTGGCTGTTCCCCGCATGTTCTACATTCTCTCTTCTTCTCTCTTCCAGAATTGGTTGTCTGCTGCCTCATTCCAACATTTGAACCTAGTTATGAGATTTTGGTGTTTGTTATTTTTGTTCAGGTACTCTGGTAAGGTTGTTACTTGTATCTAATTTCTTTTTTTCCGCATGTTCTATATTTCCTCTCTTCTTCTCTTTTCCAAAATTGGTTGTCTGCTGCCTCGTTCCCACATTTGAACCACGTTATGAGATTCTGGTGTTTGTTGTTTTTGTTCAGGTACTCTGGTAAGGTTATTACTTGTATCGTATTTTTGTACCTCGTTGTGTCGATCCTGTTTTGTCGCTCTTGGTCTTGAACTTCTCTGTCTCTTTCCGCCAGCATCTGCAGGAAATCCTCTCCTTCTTCTTGCATCCTCTTTATTTCTTCTAATCCGCATCCGTTCCTCTCGTAGTATATCCTTTTATCAGTCCCCCAATTTGTTTTGGTATTTTTTTCCCTTTCTTTTCGGCAATCTTCTAGGATTTTATTACCACTTATTCTTATTTTCTTTTCGTATTTTGCGGCTCTGACTCCGGTATTTATTCTTATTTTGTGTCTCTTTGTTTCTGCCATCACTATGTAGCTAGGGGTTTGTCTATCTAGTTGTAGCGTCCAATTATCTCCTGTGTTCTATCCATATCTTCATGTTCTCTCCACCCCCATATCTCTGACCCGTAAAGGAGAATTCCCTTTACTAGCTTGTCATATAGGAACATCCTCTTCTTGATGTCCGTTCTAAATTTCTTTTCTCTTATACTCCAAACTTGTAGTACGGTAGTGAAAACTACAATAGGCCCATTGGTACCAATCCATTGGTCTGGAATTTTTTCGTTAAGGTACTCTGCTACTTGATTGTGAGCTGGGGCTCCATCCTGCTGTATACATCTCTAACAAGTATTAAAAGAAGATCGTTTAAAATATCGTTAATCTTGTTTCTTTAAAATTCACAATTGTGACACAGAACATGACTATTTGCAATAAAAAACGTCTCGATTTAACATAAAATGGCATAAATTGTTGTAAAGGCAATTGGAATAGAAAAAATAGTGTCACCCATTACAATTTTCAATGTCAAAATAACCGCAACTACAATGAAATAATAAATTATTTAGAAAGGAAAAAAATTATTAACATCCTCCACTTCCAGAGAGTTAAATCCTGTTCTGTTTCTCTTGTGGTCGTAGAAAATAACCGTAAAATAAATAAACGTCAGTCATAACAACCACAATTAACTGTATTATACAGACTTAATAGTGGTCTTTAGTGGAACTACAAATCTTTGTCATGTGTATGACATTTTACTACGATCACTCAAGCAACCAACCGTAATACCAACCACATTAACTGACAACCACAGGAGTTTGTCTTTCCACCTTATTACAACATTAATATTCTAGAATTATTCTACATAAAAATATGTAAAACAATACAATACGCGGAAGAATATTGCCATATCGTTTATAAGTTGACTTTTTAGTAGACATTTTTAATTTAAAAACTCAAATATTGTTAGACGTATCTTAATATTTTACAGTTCACTGTACCAACTTTATAATTCGGCTTATCTATTATTTTTATAATATATTTGCTCCAAAGTTTAGACATCTGTGTAATCCTTTTAAAAATTTCGTAACATTGAGTATCCCCCTATTAGAAAAAATCGCATATACTACTCGCATATACATATCAACAATAAAAAATATGTATTATTTCAAGTTTTGGTACATGCATTTTAATGCCAGAACAAGTGAAATTAAAAAATTATAACGCTAATAATAATAAATGATAACATACTTTAGTTAATGAGAAAGATAAAATTGTTTATGATGCGCCAGCTATCGCTGTAAAGTGAAAATTAAACAAAAATATATGTAAAAATCATATATTATTTGCTGATTCTGTTGCATTATTTTTTCTAAATTCGTAACCTTTTATGAATTATTTACAAATACAATAATTTCCTTGTGTCTGCAGTGTAGGATTTCTCTTAAGAGTGTAATTTTTATGTAATTCAGAAGTAAATTAATTGCAATTATTCACTAGCACCTCAAGGCGTTAAGTCCGTTCTACATTATACTTTTTTAAATACTATCCAACTCTGACGTCATTTCAACTTTTGATACTACAGAATATAGTGGGGGGAAAAAATAAGAGACAGCGATATCTTTCATCTTTTATTAATTTGTGATACTGTTCACTGCCAACTTAAAAAATTCTAAGTTCAGGTGACAGACAACAGTTTGGTTATAGAACCAATTCTAGTAACCAATTTATAAATATTGTTTAATTGTGCTAAGTTTATATTTAATTATATGTTCTAAATAAACTTCTAATCAACTTAATAAACTTCTAAGGCCCAGTTGCACAGTTACCGCTTAAGTATTAGTTTAGCTAAACCTTAAGCTTCAGCTTAAACCAAATACTTAAGTGTCAGATGTTGCACAGTCAAAAATAAAAAAATACTTAGCTAAGCCAACTGATATGGTAAATTAATCAAGTTCAAATTATCAAACCGATGCCTATAGACGGGAGTGCGGCGAGGGCGAATAAATAAATTAATGTATAACATTTCCTCATAATCATCATCATATTCCTCATTCACTTCAACCAAATTAATTTTATCCATTTTAATATGACAGATAACCAAAAATTTGCAGCAATCTGACAGCTTATTTTGGTTAAACAAAACAAATCTACCGCTTAAGTATTTTCCTATTTAAGCTTAAGTTTAAACCAAAAACTGAAACTGTGCAACAACTAAACCATAAACTAAAACTTAAGCCTAAATAAAAACTTAAGCGGTTACTGTGCAACTGGGCCTTAAAGTTAAGTTGTAAACAAAAACTAAAAAGTTGGTAGTTGGTACGACTGAGAAGTATACAACTGTCACCCAAAAATTTAGAGGTAGTTTTGAAAATAGTGTAGTTTGTAGTGTAGCATCGAAAGTTGGAAGGAAGTATTGTGTTTCACATTATACTTTTTACGTCAGTACTACGCAAAAAATCTGTAGTGCTTCGCAAAAAAGTATAATATAGAAAGGACTTTACAGCAGTATTCAAAACTTGGTCTTATGGTCTCTCCCTACCTCTCTAGGCATATGCCATTCCTCCTTCAGTCTCTGGACAATTACGGTCTTAACCGAAGGTTTACGGTGTTAATACAACCGTCCAAAAATTATTCAAAAGAAATTCTAGTCTTCTCGCTGTATTTTTCAGAACTATTTAGATGCGACAATAATTTTATTGACACTGATATTAATTTTTGCGTCATTACATCTGCAGGGTCCTAAGGATTGACTGTGCAAAATTTGGTCCAGATTGACCAAAAGGCTGTGTATAGCGATCAAAATACAGACAGACAAACAGATAATCGTTTGTAAATATTATATGTACATTTTTTGACTGCCTAAATAAGTGACAAAAACATCTAAATACAGTATTATTATTACCAAATCATTTACTTAATTCTAATTTTTTTAACAAATTTATGTAAACGGTGTTATCGAGAAGGATGTTTCCTTCAATCGGTACTTATTTATTTGAGCTTGAGTTGTTTAAGGGACGAACCCAAAAATAACAACTAAAAATTAATTTTTTTTTTTTTTTTCTGGTATTTTTGAAGGAATATGTCCTTACTGGTAAAGTCACAAAAAATATTTATTCTTCATGCTAAAACTTTCAGAGCTACACTTATATTGTTACTAATACCTACAAGCTATTTAGGTAAACTTTATGCCAGTTAGGTGCACACAAATCCTATGGGCAATTCGAAAGTTAGGTGATTTCATTGAGTTGTCATCTTAATTATCTTAATTTAGTGGACTTCTAAATTAAAATCCTTATCCTTGAAAATGTAAAATATCTGGTGTGAATAATAAATAATGTTTTTCTGTATGTAATGAAATTATAGGATTTGAACGAATTAGGAAAAAAAAAAAACTACTATTCAGATTTCGTGATCGTATTTTTATTTACGTTCCAACATCGTTGCCCGAGTTTTCTCAATCTTATTTAAGGCAAGAAGTTAACAATTTAAACTAAATTTATTGAGTAAAATAAAGAAAAAAGTTTTCCAAACACAAACAACGTTCTAGATTTTCAGTAGATGAAAATTAATTATTGAGAGATTTGGGTTCAGAAAAGGTCAGATAAGTATTGACGTCTATATCTTCCAGAAAACTTTTCTTGTTTCTGACGTAAAAGAAAATATGAGACTAAAATATAATCAGTTCTAAGACTGTATTATGTGTGGGAAACCTTTTTAAGTTTCTTTTAAAACACGAACTGTACAAGCCTTTACAATGCAAAAAAGAGGGCATTTATTTAAATTTAAAAAAAAAATAAATAAAATTAAATACTTAAACGCTGTAGAAAAAAGACTAAATCTTATCCACATACACCACCCATGGCTATTTGGATGCAAGCAAATTAAAGAAAAATTTACAAATTACAAGTAGCTAGCTAT
Source organism: Liopterus haemorrhoidalis (assembly GCA_963971575.1). Taxonomy (NCBI): domain Eukaryota; kingdom Metazoa; phylum Arthropoda; class Insecta; order Coleoptera; family Dytiscidae; genus Liopterus; species Liopterus haemorrhoidalis. Next base: position 52,031,818 of record OZ020612.1, read on the forward strand.
AAGAATGAAATTACGGATTTTAAGAAATTTTCCCTTTTTTCAGACCTTTATTTTATGTAAAAATAATACAAACTTTTGTTATGAATTTGAATCAGTTTTATTTACAAGAAAACCATTCGAAACTAACAACTACTGTAACAGAATATATAAAAAAGTTTAGAAATGATTATTTTTCATATTTCTTCTGTGATTGTATGGACTTTCTCGTATTAGCTCCAAATATAGTCCCCCGACATACTCTCATTGTATTGCCCCTGATAACGACGTTCAAAGTCCATCACGTCTTGATGAAAACGTTCACCTTGTTCTTCCGAATAGGCTCCCGTGTTATCTTTAAATTGGTCCAAGTGAGCATGTAACATATGCACTTTAAGGGACATTCTGCAACCCATGAGTTTAAAGTTATCAAGCATAGTTGTAATAAGCTCTTTGTAATTGTCTGCTCTGTTGTTTCCGAGAAAACCATGAACCACTGCTTTCAGGCTTTCCTTTCATGAGTATTGAGTATCTGTGAAAATTCGTCACTGGCCATTATTTTCTTTATTTGTGGTCCGACAAAAATAAAGGTAGCAAGGATATTTAGTATAACCGCCTATGGAAGGCGGTCGGAATCTTATGCATTCCTTTTGACTGGCGTCTTTTCGTAGACAGTTCTACAAAAAGTTTAAAAGCTGTCCTTCTTCACAATGGAAATAGATTTCCATCTCTTCCTTTGGCTCATTCCGTAATGCTCAAAGAAAATTACGAAAATGTGAAAATGGTGCTTGAGAGTTTAAAGTATGATGAGTATACCTGGCCAGTGATAGGGGATTTTAAGAGATTTTAATAGGAAATCCAACCATTCTCTTGTTTTGATAAATTCGCCGCAAATATAGCAGGATGAGTCTACCTCGTGTTTAAAACTTTTTGACGCCATTTTTGGATCTGCCGCCACACAAAATGGATTGTATCGCTGCAATGCGTATGCGCATACCGACTATGAACCACGTAAGTGAAATGCCACTTGCTTTCCACCCGCTCGTCCCCGCCCTTACTTAATATAACGCGCTTCTCCTTATATGGTCATAAAAATAAATAAATATATATTGATCGTTGTAAAATGTACAAAAGCAAAGTTTTTCAAAAATAAACGAATGTTTTAGTTATTTTTCGATATAAAGAATCAGAAAATAGTCACTAAAATAAAGACTCAAAAAAAAATTTTTTTTTTTTTTGTTGACCTGTATTATTTTTTCGACAAAGTCGATCGCAGCGATGAATTTACAAATCTAACGGGTGTTTTTTTTTTTAGAGGTATAGAACTTTATAATGAAATAAAACACATAAAAATCGTGGTAATGGCCATGGTCTTGGCTTTATTGGAAAGATAATTTTATGCCATTAGTGTTTAAATATGATTTAGGGCACATGAGCCGCGGCTGGCTCGAATAAAGCGCAATTTGGAAGTCCGATTTCCGACCACGTTTTGGAGCAGTTGGGGCCACATATCGGCAATAACGCGACGAATGTTGGCTTCCAAGTCGTCCATCGTCTCTGGTTTATTAGCGTAGATTAGCGACTTTACATATCCCCACAGATAAGAATCCAAAGGTCTTAAATCGCACGATCTTGGAGGCCCATTCACAGGTCCATTACGCGAAATTATGCGCTCATGGAATGTTTCTTTCAATAAATCGATTGAGGCGCGCGCTGTGTGGCATGTTGCGCCGTCTTGTTGAAACCACAGCTCTTCCATATTAATGACATTCAATTGGGGAACTAAAAGTCAGTAATCATGGCTATATAGTGACCTCCATTGACTCTAACGTTCTGGCCGGCATCATTTTTGAAGAAATAAGACCAATGATTCCACCAATAGTGCGCATTGTACGACATGTCTGCGGATAAGTATTATCACTTGGAGTATACGTGGTGCGAAAACAATCCATGGTTATTCGAATTACTTGCTCGGATGAATGATTATGTCGACCGTAAAATGGACGTAGAGCACGGTAAGTTTCGCGAACTAAACCACGATTTTCGAAATAAATTTGCACAATTTGCAAGTATTGTTCTGGCGTAAGTCTATTAATGGCAAAATGGTAAACCAAACTGAGCACAAATCAGCTGACAGCTATCAAAATGGCCGTCGCTGGAAACAGTGTTGCAAATACGAAAAACAAACCTCTAAAAAACACACACTTTATAAGTGCGGCAAAATGCCTTTTGTAACAAGTTATTTTATACTATTTTTTTCAATTTATTAAATCCACCCCCTTCAAAATTTTAAAATGGACGTAGCGCACGGTAAGTTTCGCGAACTGAACCACGATTTTCGAAATAAATTTGCACATTTTGCAATCGTTGTTCTGGCGTAAGGCTATTCATTGTGAACTGGCAAACTAAAATGAGCATAAATCAGCTGTCAGCTATCAAACTGGCCGTCGCTGGAAACAGTGTTGCCAATTCGAAAAACAAGCCTATAAAAAAAACACACTTTGCGTGAGGCAAAATGCCTTTTGTAACAAGTTTTTTATACTATTTTCTATTTATTAAATCCGCTCCCTTGAAAAATTGTTAGATCCGCCCATGTATCCATCATAAATTGTCATTATTCTAAGATTAATATTTTCATTTATATCATTTATAATCAAGCTAACCGATCTTCTAGTCCTAGAGGGTTTGGATTTATTTTTAGAAATTTATTTCCCTAAATATATTGATATTTCAGTTTTAGGTCGTTTATTTCATTCCTAAATCAAGTTTATCAAATTTATTATCAAGTTTTGGCTCTTATCTCCACTGGACCAAATCCTACAGACTATAAACAGGATCAATTAAGGGTTAGCAACCTTAAATCCTATTTTCTCTGAATATTTATAACATTACAGTTGTTGTAAGTTAAATCGTAACCTACTGAAGTTAATTTAACAAAACTTTGTCAATTGTTGAACTAAACTCACATGCAGCATCAAAGCTAGAGTTGAAATTTAGTTCAAAGGATTAAGATTTAATTAGTTTTAATCGATAATTACTTTGTTGAGAGAGCAATGAAGATATGTCGCGTGATTGTAGATAATTTGAATTTTAAACTGGGTCAGGAATATGGATTGCTTTTGATAAATTGTTTAATGCGAATTGGTTCTAATTTGTATATGTTAGGTTAGTTCTGAAGTGAATTATTGTTTTAACTGTTCTATTTTATGATTTAGGTTGACAAGGGATATTAATGTCATATATGAAATTTGATTGATTATTATTAGTGGTGTACCAGATACCAGCAAAAAATAAAAATCCGTATCCGGGTCCTTCTCCGTTTTTCCAAGGCGGATCTTAAATGGATATCATATAGACCAGCGATACCGAACCTTTTTCCCAAGACAGCCAGGTATAGGGCAGTCGGCGAATCAGTTGCATCACTGGAAACGTCACATGTTTTTGTGACGTCATGTTTAGTACGTCTACATAGCATCCATTTAACGAATGTAATATTATTACGATGTCACTTGCATCGTGATGAAATGAAAATATAAGAATAAGAACATAATAGAAACAAATAAACTATTCTAATAGGCTACGTAGTCCTAAAAAGGGCTGACGCAATCCAAAAATATGTTCAAAGAAAAGAAAATAGAAATACGTCGAATTTAACCTAAAAAGCTATGCACTACACACAATATCAAATGGAAATCTATAAGATATCTATAAGATAAAATAAATATATAACTAAACACAAAACTGCTAAATAAATAACAAACTAAATAAAAAAGATTTTTAGAAATTACTTTAAGTTAGATATGTGAACTCAAGTATCAAAACACATCAGAGTGTATCACAAAATATCAAATGTAAACATCGCTTTATTTAGCGATACCAATATAAATGTCCCTATATTAAATAAACACTTTTAAAATTTGGAAATCTTCAAAATTATTAACACAAACTAAATATGACTTCAAAAGGTATGTTTTAGTAAAATAAAAGAGTAAAGAGCAATATTAGTCCGTAATTCACATGCAAAAAAAAAAAAAAAAATCGATTTAGTTATTTTCTCGTCACTAAGTTTGTCATTGAAGTTTGACATGATAGTAGCATGAGTGGAGCAGCATACAGGATGTTAAGACAGATTAAGCCATGGGGTACTTCCTGTAGGATTAACCGTAAGGAGAAAACGCCTCCATATAGGCCACTGCTGGTAGATTCTTGGACATCTCCTTCGAGGTGAAGAATCTCCTGTGTGAGACGTGTAACACAGTTTTTTTTTTTTTTTTTTTGTGTTACACATTTTAACTCAGTGTGTTACAGTTCGAGGGTATCAGGAAGAGATTAGGCCTGTGTTATGACCAGTCAGTTGCTTTAGGTGACGACAGAGTACTCATGGACAGGCTGATACTCTTCCTGAGAGAATCAAACTTACTGTTTTAATTGTGAAGTTTTCCACCTTATTATAATGTGTTCCATTTTCAGACAGTGATATTCGAATGTAACTGACCCCTTTACAGCCTCTTACTATCACCCTACGTCTTTTCAATTTTTCTAACGGACTTTTTATCTTATTTATCTGTATGTGTCCGTGCAAGATTTTTTGTGCAACTCTGAAATTAATAAATACGTATGGAAACTATTTTTTATTAGAATTCGGAAATCCGACCATAAAGAAAACAGAAACATATGAACTCAACAATAGGCCGTACGTGCGTAAAAAACACTTCTTAGCGTAGACCACTGAGCTGCGTAAAATGTAGAAGACTTTGAGACGCACCCGAGCAGTCGTAATCACCACCGGTGAACTAAAGTAAGATGCCTTTCACCGTGCATCCAAACTGGCTTAAGTCACACGACCTGGCGTTGCTTTGTACTCGACGTAACCCGTTCTAGCTCGGAAACACCCGATATACATGCAACCGAACTCTCCCTCTCTTATTGCACAAAATTAAGCTGCAAAATTTGATGTACAGACTGTTATTAATTTCATTTCAGTTTATGAAATTTGTATACAAATTAAAAATATACTTGGGATGATTTACTTGACCGCCGCACGCCAACCGAAGGGTATGATTCAATCTATAAGGTCATAAAAATTAAGCGATGCTAGTGAATCGGATGGCGAGAAAGAACTAGTGTTTTGTTTCACTCGTTCTAGTCACAGCTACAATAGAATCGCTTCATAGAGAAAAATATACATGTTTATCTGAATATATTCAAATATTTAAAACATTACGGACATAAGCTGGATGCGAGAAGATCACAGACGTCATTGAATTTTACATAGAACTTTGTGAAATAGATATGTATATTATATTTTTGTTTATCAGTTCTCTGTCAATCAATCGGCATGTAGTTTCGTGAACTATATATAATGTACAAATATAGAAGGTCTTTTACCCCGAACTAAAAAAATAATTTATCCATTGACAGAAAATAGACAAACAGTTGGAAAGACATTAATTTTTACGTTTCAAAAACAAAGCATCAAGCAGATTAAATAACAGCTCAAATGGAAGTATAACTTTGCCAAGTTCTCGTCTTTCACTTTTAAGAAAAATAGAAAAAATGTTTTTCTCCCAACTCTGATCTGATATTTTACGACAGATTTTCCTCACTATTGTTATTCTTCGTCCTTCATATATCCTCAAACATCAAGGATTTATCCAACCCTAGTCTATCTATTCTTTCATAATGATCCACTCTTCTCAGTCCTCATTTCGCCAACAGTTACTTACATTTTTCCGTAATATATGAGTCAAAATTATGTTTGGGATGAAGCTAAAGATGCTAGAGATGCAACAGGACCAGTGGCGGAACTTCAAACTTATTTTGGCTGAGTCTAATAATCTGCACTACAAGTACCATAATAACTGACGTTGCGATCATTATAACACAAATATCTATTATATTTGACAAGTATAATGTTTAATATAAAGGTGCGTACTGACTTGAGAATTTGTACGCGAACGGATTCACGTGCGGGTAAAAAAAAATTGCACACACAACTTTCTTGTTTGTGCGCGTAAAATCATGCTCCACGTATTTCAGTTATATCCACGCACATATTTATTTAAAGTAAGTAGTGTCAACAATTGCAGAAAGTAATGTTGTTGCCTTAACAAGTGCAGCATACATAGGCTGCATTCAGCAGACTCATCGGTGACTTACCGGTACAAACTTACCGGTGAATTTGACTGAATGCACATTTTTTGGCAGCGTTGTCGAAAGGCTTATATGAAAACTACAATAACTAAACAATGACAGTAAATTTTGAATGTAAGCTTTTGCAGTAATTTTAAATGTACATGTGCTTTATATACGTCTGCTCAATTCTAAGTAAACTGACTAACACTCAATTCCATAATTTTTTATTTGCTTTGTGCTCGATGCTTTGTTATTACAGATATAACTGTCAAAATATCCACTGGTGAGCAGCAAACCGTAAATGAATTCCGGTTAGTAAAATAGACCGGTGAGTAAGTACGTTAACTCACCGGTAGATCAACATATGCATACAGGAATTTACCAACCGGTTACTCACTGATGAGTCTGCTGAATGCGGCCATAGTATACTTAGTAAAAAAAAAAAACAAAACAAACGGTGGCGGATTACACAACTATATAGAAGCAGGGAAATATACAATGGTTCAAGATTGTTAGCAGAACTGCAAATGCAAGGGATTAGTGGACAATTTCAAAATTTTGTTCAAATGTCAGCGGCAGCATTTTGAACTACTCGTTAATAAAGTTGGTCACAAAATTGGGAAGAAAGGCAAGATTTATAAGGGCTGTTCCCGTGAAAGAACTGTTAGCCATAACCCTACGTTTTTTGCAACTGGGGATTCATTTACCAGCATGCAATACCTTTTTACTCCATTCCATGTTGAATATTTACTGGTTTTTACTTAAATTTACGCGCATAATTATATGGTTGTATAAACACGTACACACTGAGCGCACAAGTTCTTTGATCTTATCGGTGGGCTAGACAAGCTAGCATTCGTGCGCGTATTAGTGTACGCGCACATAAAATGTACCTCGTACTCACTTGAGCAATTTTACACGCACAGCGTTCGTGCGCGCACAAATGCTCTAGTCAGTACGCGCCTTAAGGTGTTACAAATTTACGATTTTTATCAAAAACATGCATAGATATTTGGACCAATACAGCTTCTCGCCTTGTTGTTCTGCCACTGAAAAGGACGCCACTGTGACGCTCCCTTTCATTGACGTCGTTTCAAATTTCAATTTGGGACGCTGACGCTCATAGTCGCTATCATGTTGCGACAGTGTCACATTGTCACTCTGATTGAAGTTTTCAACGAAGTCTGTTATGTTTATGGCACATTTTATGAATCGGTTTATGAATTTTATTTAATGAAAAATACTTGATATTTGGTAATGACGTTACAGATGAATTTTTGGGGGAGATTATTAAAAAGAGTGTAATAAACAGCTGTGAAATGTCAGCAACAGAAGACTTCTGGAAATCTGTTCACAATGTAATTATTCTACTTGCGGAAAAATGGAAAATCTGGTGTTCTCGAAAAGAGGGTCAGATTTTAGTTTGAGTTAGCTTAGTGGAAAGCTAATTTTCAATATATCTTTTTTCAGCGTCTATCATCGTTGCTGAGCGCCAAAATTTTTAAATATTTAACTAACTTTTTAAATAATTTAAGGTTTTCTGCTAACGACCCATTTAAACATCCAAATTAAGCAAAATATACTTCAGCTTTAAGTAGAAAAAATTTATTATGTAAACATGGTGACAAAACTGTGCTGTCTACTTACACTTACGTATCCAGCTCGAAGGACCAAATTTTAAATATTTAACTAATTTTTAAATAATTTAAGGTTTTCTGCTAACGACCCATTTAAACATCCAAATTAGGCAAAATATACTTCAGCTTTAAGTAGAAAAATTTTATTATGCAAAAATAATGACAAAAATTTGCTGTCTACTTACAGTTAAGTATCCGGATCGAAGGACCAAATTTTAAAGATTTAACTAACTTTTTAAATAATTTAAGGTTTTCTGCTAACGGCCCATTTAAACATACAAATTAGGCAAAATATACTTCAACTTTAAGTAGAAAAAATGTATTATGCAAAAATGGTGACAAGAATGTTCTGTCTACTTATACTTAAGTATCCGGCTCGAAGGACCAAATGTAAAAAAGCCGTTCAAAATCAGGATACTTCAGTTTCAAGTAAAAAAAAAAAAATATATTCAAAAATGTTGACATTGCGCTTATACTTCTTACAGTATCCGGCTCGAAGGACCATATGTCGATTGCTCAGAGTTCATATTCAGGATATCTCAGTTTCAAGTAGAAAAAAACGTATTATTAAAAAATATTGACAATGTCCTGTCTACTTACACTGAAGTATCCGGCTCGAAGGACCAAATATAGATTATTATTGAATAATGTTGACAATGTGCTGCCTTCTAATTTGTGTACAAAGGCACATACTATTTCTGCGATTTTTATCCATTAATCAAGCGCGATAATTTAATTAATATGCTATGCCACAGGCAATTATTATACTACAATTTAGATTATTTAGATCTGTGCTGATAATTCAATTAATATTTAAATGTTTAATTCAAGATTAACCTTTGATATGAGATTAATACAGCTTAAAATATAGAAGCTTTGAATATTTTTTAATAACAAAGCTAATATAGTTGCTAATAAATGTTTACATTTTTTTGTCAGTTGTTAGTTATTTTATAAATCATATATGTTTCATGTAATATTACATTTCACTTTCTTTCATCTCCAAAGTCTCTATTAAAAACAAAATTACATTTCGCACATTCACACTAACCAACTTTACTCTCCCTCTCAAATGCCCCCTCCCCCCACATGCATCATGTCTCCTCGTCAACCCGCTAACCCTTTGAATCACACGTAATTGATGTACGCATTGTAAACACCGCGAACGCACGCACACATACACATTCATTATATACATACATATGGGGCCGTTTCGTTATAATCCCTCATGGACGTGCATGATAATTTTACAGGTGGGGGATGGATTATAAAGGAAAATTAATTAAGGATTAGGTTTTAAGGTTTCGGTTAAAAATTGAGGATTATATAGATGGGGTGGAAATATAACGTTTATGGGAATATTTTTGGTGGCCTTGTGGTGTAAACTGTACCTTAAGTATCAGAGCACTTAATTAATTGGGTTTTTTACTTCCACATATTAGTACAGATATGGCAAATATACCCAGCAGATTTGCCTAAAGATATTTAAAAAAAACACAAAATAATCTTTTTCTTAATTAAATTCAATTAAGTTGATTATAAAATAAATAATAATGTATAATACTTCAACGAAAGAGGTTGAAAGAAAACATTGTTTTTTGTTTCACATTACTTTTATTTTCACTGATTGCAGTTTCGGCTCTCGCCATTATCAAAGTTGCAATGAATACAAATTACATATTACATATATATACAAGAAGAAAAAGGTATGTACAGGTTTTCTTCTTGTATATATAGAGTTTCGAAACAGACACAAATTGGTTTTCTTAAATATAAAAATTATATAACGCCTACATGGAAAAATATTGTTCTAAACTTAGAAAGTTTACAATATCTATTAAGCGAAGTGGAAAAACAGCGACTTTATATGATGCAGCTAGCATTTGAGAGTTGACTGTCGTCGAGTTTATTTCGTTAAGTTATTTCGTTCGAATTTTTAGCGGTTTTTGCAATTCTATTTTCTTTACCCGAGCAATATTTAAGATGGACCTGATCGAAGAGTACATGTTTGTGCATTTTTGTTTGAAACTTGAAAAAACGACGACAGAAGCACTTAAATTTTATAAAACAGTTTTTATAGTTTAGGAGAAGATGGTCCGAATAGAACTGCGTGTTTCAAGTAGTCCCGGCGTTTTAAAGATGGCAGAAATGCAATCGCAGATGATGAGTCTTCATTTCATAAAACGAAAAGTGTAGTTGGAAAATTGTAGGAAGCAAATTAAAAAGATAAAGCACTGAATGTTATTTAAATAAATAAATAAAAATGTAAGAAACTTCCCTTAAACATAAAAATTATATAGTGTATACGAGGGTTATCTTTTATGTTTTTACAAACGACCACTAGATGGCAAAAGTGGCAGCATATAAATTGACCGAGTAGTTTTTTGACAGTGAGCGTTAAAAAAAAACAAGTTGTGAAAAAATGAATATTACTCGTGAAAGTTTTCGTTGGCTGATTTTTTACGATTTTAGTAATGGCCTAACTCAACAACAATGCATAGATTCGCTTCGTTCAACTTTTAGTAATGAAGCCCCATCAGAAAAGACTGTTTACAATTAGTTTGCAGAATTTATTCGTGGTCGTGCATCCGTCAGTGATGAATCTCGTGAAGGTCGACCAAAATCGATTGTAATTCAAAAAAACATCGATGCTGTGCACAAAATGATTGAAGAAGATCGGCATGTGACTTAATGTGAGTTAGAGGCATCCTTTGGCATATCGCAGACTGCAATACATTCGATTTTGCTTGAACATTTAGCTATGAAAAAGATCTGTTCCCGATGGATTCCGCATAATTTGACCGAAGCTCAAAAAATGGCTTGTGTTGATTGGTGTAAGGGAATGCTAAAAAATGCAATCTAGGCACTGCAAAATCCGTATGCAACATCGTTACAGGTGACGAAACTTGGATTTATTCATATGAACCGGAAACTAAGCAAAAATCCACTGTTTGGGTCTTCCAAGATGCACCGAAACCGACAAAAGTTGTTCGTTCATGAAGCACTTCCAAGAAAATGATTGCTTGTTTCTTCGGTTGTACTGGATATGTCGCAACCATTCCTTGGTATACAACAATTTGTTTGCCAGAAGTCATCGACAAAATCCGGAAAAACAACCAAAAACGTCAACATCATTCTTCATCATGACAACGCAAGCTCCCACACAGCACGTCAAACAATTGATTATTTGAAGGAGAAAAACATCGAATTAATGTCTCATTGCACTTATTTACCTGATTTATACTCTAACGACTTTTTTGCGATTTTCATTTGTCAAAGCCTTCGAAAACCATGTTTTTAAAATACCAACTTCAGAGTGGAAAAAATGTTTCGAGCATTGGTTTAAACGTATGCAAAAGTATATAAATCTTAAAGGCGAATATTTTGAAAAGCAACAAAACAGTTTGTTCCAAAAAAAAAAAAATGTTTCCTTTCTTAGTTTTTTGGTAAAAACTTAAAAGGTAGCCCTCGTACAAACACCACTTCGTGCTTTAAAATGTTTTAGATTTAATACTTAATGCTGATTTATATTATTATTAAGTTTTATGTTAAAGTAGTTTGAGGACCTCTGTACAGTATAATCGAATGACAGCGGTGTGTTAGCAATGTCACCTCGAATGACTAAATTTTCCTGTTGAGCAGTGTATCACAAACAATTCCACAGGGCAAACGCTTTGGGCATAGACACGAATTATTTCCAACTGCAGCATCTTCTAAGCACACAATCTAAACGGATTTAAAGAAGGGCAAACATCCCACCCCTAGCCCGGACACGAACCAAGGAGCTGTACTCTATAGCGCTATAAAGAAATCTTCTCTTAAGAAGAGGGATGATTTCAAGAGGGGTGTCTTCCTTCTCTAGAGATGATGAATATAAAACATGAGGGGAGCAAATTGACATAACTCAAAATACCGACGTATACAGGAGGAAGTTAACGTGGCCAAGACGTAGCTCATATCCGCTTTAAGACAGCAGCAGTAGGGAACATTTAATGTGCCTTTTAGGGAAAGATGGATTTTATTAAATGATTATTTAAAGATTTTCCAACGGAAGATAACATGATTTTATTATTGGATTATGTCACGTTACTTGAATACCTACCTTCACAAATATAAACTTCATCCGCGCTTAATTATAAAATTGATAGCTTATTACGGAAAAACCAGTGGCGAAGGGTAACCTCCGCTAGACTTGCCCTCCCATAAAAAAAAAATATTAAAAAAAAAAATGTAAATTAAAAAAAAAAACCAGTGGCGAAAGGAAACCTCCGCTAGACTTGCCCTCCCATAAAAAAAATATTTAAAAAAAAATGTAAACTAAAAAAAATAATTTTTTTTTAAATATTTAGATAAATCTTCAAAAATACATCAAATTATGTTCTATACAAATTTTTGTCCAAGGCTTGCTATACTAGTTACGAATTAATTATCATGACCATGGAAACGTTACATATAAGTATGAAAAAATTGAGACTATTGAGAAAAATTGAGACTAGAAAAATTTTTCGAAATTTTTCGTCTTATCAAAAAACATCTCAAATCCAAGTTATTAGTTATTGCATTTATAGTAACTTTTGTTCAATAAATTTTTTCGAAATATTTTTCTGTTGTTAAATATTCGCAAAAATCTTAAAATCGACACGAGTAAACTCCCATTTCTAGTCAACCGATTTTCATAAAAAACAATAGGGTTCTTCCCATTTAATAGGAGAATTTTTAATACCAGAACGAACTCTTTAAGTTAAACCGTTTTTGAGTTATCGTGTATACACACAGACACACAAACACACAGACACACACACACACACACATACGGACGGCACTTCGAAAATAGGTTTTTTTGATTCCCTGGACCATGAAACGTGGTCATCCGTCAAAATCTCGACATGGAAAATTTTCGCGATTACAATACTTGCCCCTTATATATTAAGGTCGGGCAAGTAATAATACAAAAGTTCACGAAAACTGCAAAGATAGGAACAAAACATTGATGTGAAGTGTGAATTTTCACACAATTCAGGGTTTCGCAGGTATATAATATGTGAAGGCGGCATGCTGAGTGTGTAGGACAAATTTTGCTTTGTAGTAATCACGGCAAAATGAACGATATTTTTAAAATAATTTATTGTCTGTTAATCTAAGAGCTTTAAAATCAAATTTTATGTTAAAATATTTTTTTGTTAATTTTAATTCGAATAGCTAATACCATTATTTAGGTTTCTAAATATGTGCAGTATTTTTTTTTTTATATAGCAAGGTTCATTAAGATTTTGAAAATTGCGCCTATGGCTTCCATTGGTTGTTTTAAGTCATAAGCTCCGCCCCTCTGATCTCTTATCCTTTGAAACAGAATTAAATAATAAATTCAACAGTTCCCACTGATTTTTAAATTTACGCTTAAAAAATTAAATGCAATTTGACCAAATATAACTATAATTTTGACAAAATAATTAAAAAAAATAAAAATGCAGAAAAAATAAAATTGTCTCCAGATCGGGAGCGACAGACAGACAGACAGACAGACAGACAGACAGACAGACAGACAGACAGGCAGACAGACAGACAGACAGACAGACAGACAGACAGACAGACAGACAGACAGACAGACAGACAGACAGACAGACAGACAGACAGATAGACAGACAGACGACAAAATGACGGTATAAGGGTTTTTTGGTCATACCTACAAAACCCTAAAAATAATCGCTCAAAAATGTTCACGATTTAATTCCATTTTTAGCCGAGATGCATTTTTTTTTTATTATATAAGTTACATTAAACAATACAAATAGCGCTCGAACCTCAAAACGTTCTAAGTATGTATACCGTCAAAAATGTCAAACTTTACGATACAAGCGTTAGTTGCCAGATGGCAGCACTAGTTTAGCGCAATCCCGAAATATAAGAGGCAAGCCTCATATATACAGTGAATTTCGTATATCTTGCAATATAGGTATTATCGTTACTATGAAAATTGAAATCTGACAGCAATGTAAAATTGAGTTTCTTTTAATTTGCAACATAGGAGATTTAACATTGCCTATGATTAACCATGCATATGTTGCAGGATAAAAAAAAAATCACTGTAGAACGATAATACGGAGAAATAAGGGAAAAGTACCTTGAAATATTCATATTTTACATGTGGATGCCGTCACCTACAAACGGTTGAGAACCACTTTAGACCATAAATTCTAAATATAACATTTTATAACCATGCGCGAACCAGAAATTGACCTCAGGACCTTTGCAATGCGAAATTAACACTAATAGTACCTCCATGCTGGCCGTTGGTCCGCATTTAATAAAATATCAATTACTCTGCGTATTGCAAATAATTCGGTGTAAATTAAAACGATGCTACCGCTATTATTCAGGATTCGACAGTCGACACCTAATAATTACTAGGTTTTCGTACGCATATGAAAACACATGATGCATAAATTTATGCTTTTAGGTTTAAATTAAATTGATTCCAATATAAAATCGGATGTGATCGACCTGGTGCACAAGGTACAAACTATGAACGTTGTCATGGTAACACTCACGCGTCGCTAACGTACAGATCACGCTTTATTTCAACGCGTGCAGCAAGCATCAAGTAAACGTGACAACAGTTCCATGGGAACAAGAAGGGTAGACAATTAAAATCAGCCTCCGGTATAACAAAAATTAGGAATGTTGACTTTAAAATGCGAAGTGTTAATGACTAGCACGGATGTAAATAATATTAAAAATTATAAAAGGTATGATAAAAAAAAAAAAACTGCTCGTGTTGCTCAATATGTAGTAAGTGGAGAGGGGAAATAACGACGATATGATTCACCTGCCATTTTTGAGTCGATTGTCGTAGAATTTATATCACTGTTTCGTTTGCATTTTGCACACGATTACGATTACATTTAAATACCGCAGTATTAACGCGGAGTTATAATTTCAGTCTTCTAAAATACCACGGACCAGGAACTTCTCTAGTAGGGTACCGTTCTCTGTACATATTTACCGAAGCACGAAAATTATTGACACAAAATGTACACTTCGAAAATATCAATTTGTTCATCATGACTAAAATTATACATTTTCTTTTTGAAATACTAACACAACAGAACATAACACCGACGTTCATAATGTTTTTATTGATTCCAGGAAAGCCTATGACAGCATTGTACGTGAAAAACTCTGGGACATCATGGACGAATTTGGCATCCCTAGGAAACTTATCAAAATGACTATGGTGTGTGTGTCGGGATCCATAAGCAGAGTGAAAAGTAGTAAACCTTTTGTCACAGCCTTTTGAAATTCATACTGGAGTCAAACAAGGAGACGCCATTTCACCTTTGCTGTTCAACCTCGTGATGGAGATGGTGTTCCGAAAAGTCCAAGATATCAACCAACGTGGTCTAGAGCAGCGTTTCTCAACCGGGGGTCCGTAAAGGCTTCGTCGGGGGGCCGCGTAGTCATACAAGATCGAAACATGAAAATATAATAGCAATGCGCTCAATCTTGCAAGATATAAATTTTATTCATATTTATAAACACGAGTCTTATATTTATATTCAGAAAAATATACCTTTCATAACATAAATAAAATAAATATTTTATTTATTATTCTATCTAATAGGGGATAGGCATGATTTTTTTTTTATTTTTTATTATATTCCTCTTGTTAAATATAAACATAAAAAACAGTTTTTATTTTATTTTTTTGTAATTTGAAGGCTTAAAAAATCATAAATGTATGTAGCGCGCGAAAACGACGTGTGACGTCATAGCCCTTCTAACTGATGTATGACACTACTAGCTTACCGGCGTACATAGTCTGTTCTGAACTTATTTGTTTGTATAACTTTCATAGGTTATGTAAAGTTAGAGTGATTTTAGTTAAAATAAAGTTTAATTCTATAAAAAGAATTTATACATGTTTACCGAATTAAATTTTATATTAAAATAGATAACTTATATTGCAGTATTTCAATTATGCCTCTAACGTTTTGTTACTTCATGTAAACAATGTTTACTACATTGTTTACATGATTCTGACATCTAAATTACATAAATATTTACATTTTACAGAGTTGCAGCGTTTGTTTACATAAAGTTATAGAATATAAAATAAAAATTACTTTGACACCACGTATTTCCTCAGCACTGTAGCATTCATTATTTTTCATATATTCCATGAGCATAAATGCATCAATGTTGGGTAAATTATCACTCTGAGCCCTAACAAAATCTTTATCTGCCATTTTAATAATAAATGCGTGAAAAATTGCTTAAAAACAAATACAAAACTCTCGAACAATACAATACACACACGTGTAAAGATTATGTTGTAGCTGTATCTGTGATGTGAAACCCCTATCGTTTGACGTCATACTCAGTCGTTTTACTCGGCAACCTTCGCTCCGTGGTCGGCTTATTTCAAATTTACAATATTTTAATTTAAAAATTTGGCTATAATATTAATTAAAATGTAATTTTTGTTTTGTTAGGTGACATAACTAACATTAACATATCAAAATAATGTAGTTTTAAGGAAATACAAATTTTATGCGTGTCCCCTATTACTTATTTTATAAAGTTGTCACTAGCTAACTTTATAATGAGTAAAATGGGCTTTTGCTAAACAAACTGCTCAAAAGCAATCAAAATTCAAGTTGTACTTTGAAGTGACTTAAAAGTGCAATATTTTTTATTATATATTTTTTTTATTACTCTCCGATCTATTTAAATCAAAATAGTAGGCACTTTGAACACTTGTAAATAAAAATACTTTACTTTCAAATCGTTATAGAGAATATAATCGTCATATACATATATTATAGTGTTTTGTCAACCGTAAAAGATGCTGTAAAAATTTTTAAGTAAAAATTGTTTCTTTTGAAAAGCTCTATCCAAAGATACTCAATATGACATACGTTCCCATTTAACAATTCGAAACTATCCTTAATATCCTGTACTTCCGGCAAATTTCAATACTACCATTTAATGTTTTGTATAAATTTTAGTTAAATTTTTTTCCCAACTTGTTCACACATTGCCTTTTCGAGAAAAATCGTATTCCCTCTATCTTGATACACAATATATATGTAGGGGGGCCGCAGACAATATTTATATAATTTAGGGGGGTCCCATGCCAGAAAAGGTTGAGAAACACTAGTCTAGAGCTCAATGGGTACCACAAGATTTAAGGGTATGCTGATGACCTGGATATTATTTCAAATAAGGTTGAAGACGTAATATACCTTACTTACCTTATTGATGTTGAAGTTCCTAAAGTAGGACTCATCATCAGTAATGAAAAGACCAAGTATCCCATTGTTAGTAGACGCAGTCATGAGAACACGACCGACTTAAAAATTAATGACAACAGTTTTGAGAGCGTTTCTACTTTCAAATACCTGGGCACCATAATAGATCAGGTGAATAAGATACAGCAGGAAACTACGAATAGAATTAAAGCTGCTAATGCATCGTATTTTGCACTTGGTCCCTTCCTAAAAACGAAACACTTGTCGAGGAGCACCAAGATCAAGTTATACTAAGTTATATTACGTCCCGTACTTATGTATGACTCCGAAACATGGACCTTAACAAAGCGAGATCGTCAATAACTGTCTAACGGTTGCTCGCGTTACCATATGGCGACTAATTTAAGAACTCTGAACGCAGCTTTTTACGTCAATACTATCCAAAAAATCCGTACTGTTTAGGAGAAAAGTAAAATGTCAGCTTTAAATGGTGTACAGGTTTAGAATAAAGCCACAGTAAGTCAAAATAAAAATGCAAAAGTTGCATAATAATGTACTGCAGTAATTTTAAATTAAAGAAATTAAATGAAAATAACAAGTATTTAACTGCTAATTGTTTGAAATACATAATAACAGTACAAGTAATTTGAACAGTTTTTAGCACAACTGTACCGAGTAAAATAACTTCAGTTAATATTACCAGTATTAGTTACAAACGAAGTATACACATATATTTATATTCTTGCGCCAGTTTGCAGTTATTACTTGTCGGTAGAATATATTTGCAAATTGCACAAAAAGCACATGTAATATCTGGGCGTGGAACTGACGGAGGATCATTATTTTGGCGATCAAAGAAATACGCACTCTCTCTGATTACAACTCAAAATACGTATTGTTATTTCGGGTATAGACAGATTGTATAGAAGGGTGATAGCAATAAGATTTCAAATGATGCATGCTATTTGCTAGATTAAAATTTTCTTTGTGAAACCCAGACGGGTTATTGAAAGTTTTGTATAATAATTTTCGAAAAAAGAACAATTTTTTGATAATTTTTGCGTACATTTTTCACATAAAAACGTATATAAACATGAATAGGAACACAAATAGTAAAGTCTATATTCTGAAACGAACACGAACAAGTAAGAATGAACATATAAAAGCCAATACGAACAGTATCCTTTATAGCAGTGTTTCTCAACAAAAAATGCACCGCGGACCAGTATAATATATAATTTTCTAACGCGAACCACTAATAATAATTGTTGGTTCATTTTTTGCAAGAAAACAAATATATTTAATGTGTTACTAAATACATTTATTTTATTTGTAGAAAATCACAGAAAATAAACAAAATATAAATTATTTACATAAAAAATGTACATAAAAAATAACAAAAAAAACTGCAAAAGACATATAAAAACTTTCGCGGACCACTAATTTTTTTGGCGACCACCTGTTTAATAACACTGATTTAAAGGAAGTTATGGATAATGTTTGTTCATATTACACTTTGCTCGTTTATATTCGTTTATATTTGTGTACGAGACATCGCACGTAAAAACAAAATAATAATAAAAGCTTAGACTTATCCACCGAACTCACGTTCTTGTTTCTTAAGCCTGCTGGTTTGAGATCGGAAACGGAAGGTTTTGTGTTTGCGTGTCAGGATGGTGTTATAAATGATTTGGCGTATAGGGCACACATATTCCAAATGGTGGAGTCCACACTCTGTAGATTGTGCAAACACCATCCTAAAATCATTTTGCACAATTTGTCTGCGTATCCATCTCTTGCAGTGTCGAGACGTGTCTCGACATAATGCTGCTCTCCGCGTGCTCTACTACTATCTTAGACATGCCTTTTGTATTGACCCGATACCGGTTATACCGTACGTTCTTTCTGACGTAGAATCGGTGGTGGAAAATTTCAAAATCCGCATTTATTCGAATTACTAACAGATGTTTGTGATCGAATTCTCAAGACCTGCTGAGAATAATATCTCTCTCAAGAAGGCGGATAAGAGGTCCAAGCATATGGATCTCTTGTCCGAACTTAGAAAGCTATATCCAGGGTATAAAGTTAAACTTGTAATCTTCATAGTTGGTGTTCTGGGTGGTATGAAAGTCTCCTACCGAAGGGAAATCGAGTCCATTCCCGCCAACAGTTCATCTGCCACTTCTTTGATCTGCAGGATGCAGTAAGTAGTGTTGCTCGGGTCACTCTGTATTGTACGAGCACTGGATCTGGCATAATTTCCGCGTTTGCATATCGCCAGGACTTAGAATGCAGCCGTGTATATTTAGCTTCACTAGTCCCTAGTATGACGTCGCTCAAAATATTACCCAAATAATAATATATCAGGTCGTCAAGGATGTTTGTAGTTAACAATATTGTCAACTTTGACATTTGCTTAATATTTTACCGTTCTGCTTTTTCTATTTTTGTTGGTATGCTTTATAAAAAAAAAAAAACAAAAACAAAAACTTTTAAAATTAATTTGGTTGAAAATGAAACGGTCGGAAATTCGCACTATTATAAAGTATGAGTTCTTACGTGGAACTACGGCGAAACATTAATAATATATTTGGCTCTAGTGTTACTACGCAGCAGACAATATCAAATTGGTTCGCCAAATTTCGTACAGGAAACTTAAAAACAAAAAAAAAAAAAAACAAAAAAACTGGCTTGTCGATCACAGCAGAAATATACTGCAACCAACTGGACGAAATGATGCAAAAACTTAAAGAAAAACAGCCTAAATTGATCAACAGATCGACTTCTATCTTATTGTATAATAACGCTAGACCACACACTGCACAAATGACTGTGGCAAAACTACAGGAATTGCAGTTGGAACTTCTTCATAATCTTCCATACTCACCAGACCTAGCCCCCACTACCACTTCTTCCGCAATTTGGACAAATTTTTAATAGGAAAACAGTTTAATTCCGACAATACTGTAAAACTGACCTTCCCGAAATTCATTGACTCTTGTCCGCTAGAGTTTTATACCACCGGCCTGAACAACCTGCCGCTTAACGCTACGTACAACCCCCAGAGATTATTAATTTCTTATACAAAACTAACAAACTGAAATAAAATTAGTGACAATCTATATATCAAATTTTGCACAGAATTTTTATCTATCTAATAGGATATTTTTGATTGTAGAAAAAATCATTGTAAAAATGTTATTGCTCAATAACTTAATAATAGGTATCACACAACAATGTTCTGTAATTTTTTAAATATATTTGTGGGTTTCAAATAATTTTTATATTTATATAGTTTTGTGTAGAAATGTTCAAATAATACGTTAACATTTTTTTCGACATGATTGTTTATAGTTTAGAGGCTTCGTCGAAAAATATTATATTTGATGATAATGAAATGCCACTTGGTACAAGTATTCTTTACATAAAATAAATCATTTTTATCCGCAGCACCTATATTAAGAACCGCGGTAGATTCGAGGTGGCGGCAAAAGTAGATTACCAAGTACAGTAACTATAAGTCATTTTCACAATAGAACAAATTATCTCCAAACATATTTATAGAATGGAGATTTAGCTACAATTTGCCGCATGGTACACAAATATGCATCGAATGGTTTACATGATGGCGCCTATAACGCAATTTGTTTATTTACAATTACATGACAGTTCTTTTTAAAATTTAAAATATCCTATTAGATAGATAAAAATTCGCTGAAAATTTTGATATATAGATTGTTACTAATTTTATTTCAGGTTGTTAGTCTTGTATAAGAAACTTTACGGTTGTGCGCACCCTTAAATGGCAAAAGTGTATAGACAATACGGGTGCATACTTTGATGAATAAAATAATTCCTTATATTTGTAAGTTATCAACCAACTTTGCCTTTTTTTCTACAAATTTCATCCTTGACGACCTAATATATTAAATTTCGGTTGGGGTAGGAAATTAAAACTTTTTGAAGCGTAGATTAATGGACAAAATTTCATTAACAAAAAAATAGATAAATATTTTTTATTCTTCTTTTTACTTAGCCCTCAATTACACAAAATGTTTGGTCTAAAATTTGAAAAAAATTCAGGCGTCAAATGAAAACTGCCTTTACTCGCCATTTGGGAACATTATTTTTATATTCCTTCGGCTTATAAATCTGCCAATATCACATCCTACCACTTATTATCCTAATATACCAATTTATCAATTTATGAATTCCGCAAATTTTATCCCCTATTCTAAGAAGCCATAAAAATCTTTAAGTATCTATTTGTAAAATTACCGTAGTACTACCAATATAAAGATATATTATCTACTAAATGACAAAATAAATGTGTTGTAAAGCATCTTTGCACAAAGTGATATAAAGCAGGACTGAAGATAAACGTGTCTTAACAAAGAAACATCAACAAAATACGATCATTAGAAAAAACTGTAAATGCACCTAGCTATTTGCGCGTGTGTACGTGAATTGATGTACTTGAATGGGTGTGTGTTATTGTATGTGTAAGTATTATTGTGTATATATGTGTGTAATATTGTATGTATGTGTAAATGACTGGGTATATAAATGTACCGTAAGAATGGGTAACATTAAACCACAGGAAGACAAAGACATTTTGATTCATTTTGTAATGGCTGTAAAATGGCGAGGGAAAAATGAAAAATAACTCACAATTCTTTTTGTTGTATGATACCTATTCAAGTAAACGTCAAGCACGACAATGAAAGCTTGCCATTATACTTTTCAGACATAACTGTAAAAAGGAATATCGAGAGTTGTCCTTATGGGTTATTTTAATATTTTACAAAACTTGACACTAAATTTTTATGTTAAGGGGCAGGAACCGGTAGCTGCTGAGTAGCATGCGGCTCTTAACTGGAAAAATTGCGGACCTTTTAGTCTGAATACAAAAATGTAGATTTTCTGATAATTTTCTGTAATTTTTACTAATACTAATATTTCTAATTATTATATAATAATAAAAAAGTAATGAATACCTGTTTATACAGGGTTAATAGGAACGGCTGAAATGTCACACTGACCATTTGGCTTTCATAACTATGGCCGGCGGTCTAGAAACAGAGAACTTACCTTCTCTGCCTCTTATACGTCTATCTAGGCGGTAAGAAATTATTTATTTTTATTTTTTTATTTATATTAATAATAATAACAGCCTATAAATCCCAATTTTGGGCAAAAGAAACCCTAAAACTTTCCAGTTTAAGCGTTAATAGCGATCGTTGCTGTGCGCAAAAAATTGTAACTAACTAACTATCTCCGTCTTGTGTTGCTGAAGGCCAACATATCGCAAATTTTAAGAGATCGTCCCTCCAACGTATATTTGGTCTTTCTTTCTTAATCTTGCTATTGTACGGGGTCCTTACAATTTCTTTTTTACTCCACCTGGCTCTAGTTCCCTAGTTCTCATCGCACGCACTGTCCATTTTCATGTAAGGTAATTAATTATATATGATGAGGAAGTAATGGGATTCGGACTGGTCACAAATTAAAATCAAAACAATATTTTCTTCGCTAACGTTTCGATTTATTTAAATCATTCAAATTGCCCCAACACAACGCCTCTCGCGGCTATTTTTCATAATTCTGAAGATGCTAGATCTTTGGAATAGTCGCTCATAAGAGGAAGATATAGAAATGTTTCCACTTTTGGAAGAATTTTTGATTGCTGCTGTTGTCAACCAGAAAGTCATATTCAACAATAAGTCAACATTTAAGAGCTTTAGCTGAAAATTTTAATAATTATTTCCCTGAAAATGAGGATCCTCGTAAAGGTAACCTCTGGATTAATAATCTATTCTTGAAAGATATAAAGTCATGTGTACTTGATCCTCGTGAAAAAGAAAAGCTGATCGAGTTGTCTTGTGATATCACTCTGGTGTCCAGACAAATGCAATCATTCAGATCAATTCTGTAAAAAATTACTGTGTAGGAACGTTACTACGAGATAAAATATTATAAAAAGTACAATGACTTTCATTCATGGTAGTAACTGACCTTGCTTATAGTGACGAATTTAGTTCCTATTTTCATAGTAACTTAGTTACAGAATTGGTCTGAATGTCTCAATTTTGGAATTCGCTAGAAAAATATCCAACTTTGAGTTATACAGCTATCAAATTATAAGTCATTTTTTCGACTTCCTATTTGTGCGAAAAGATTTTTTCAGCTATGTCAATTATGAAAATCAAACAGAGAAATCGAATGGATGTTAACGCAGCGCTTCGTCTCTCAGAAACAACTCTGCAGCCACGCATATGAAATTTTCTAACAAAGAAGCAGTAGCAGATGTCGCACTAGAAATTGTAATTATATAACTGTATAACATATACTTATATAATAATAAAATACTATATGTATTGGTTTTTATTTGTGTCTTAGCTTTCAGCCTTTCCGCGAAATATTTATCCTATTTTCACCGGACCGCGGGGACAAAAAGGTTGAAGAACACTGGTTTACATTCACTGCATCTTGAATTTGAATTAAGTATAGTGTCTTATCCACTGTACACGTCCACCTCTCAGTTCTTGTTTGATACTCAGCCTTATGTACAGTTTTATTTACCCCTAGATATCTGTTTCTCATGATGTCATTGTCCTTTGTTGTCCTGAAGTGCAGTATGGCCAACTGAGAATGAGTGGTATTGTATCTGGTCTCTGGACGAGGATTTTGCATTACACTGTCAAGTAGGACCATAAATTTCCAAGTGGTTTTAGTTGTCAGAATTACCATTGGTCGCTCTCGCCTTTGTTACCCAAGGATTATTCATACTGATGTTTATTAAATATGAAGAAAATTAGGATTTTACACGTGTGTGCACAATATATAATACCCTAACGAGGGTTAAATGTTTGTGGTTTGTCCTGTTTAAAATATTTGTGGCAAATTAGTTTAAAAGTGGAGAATTTGCTTTGTGGAAATAACACATGTGAATATATTTTAATGCAGTTTTATTAAAATACCTTCATATATTGGTTATTTTGTCATTCCTCAAATTCCTCCAATTGATTTTAATTAAACTGTTGTCAACAATTTTTATACTTTCGTATGTATAAGCAGGAAATCCTTTAACCCAGGGCCGTCCCTAACATTTGCGGGGCCTAGGGCAAAACTGGAATTGCGGGGCCCCAAAACTGGATTTGCGGAGCCCCATCTATATATATATATATATATTGAATAACGATATTTTCTTTAATATTAATAACTATTAACAAAGTACACATACTTATATTCAATGAAAATATAAATTTTTTCCAACTTGACGGTCGAAGCGCGGGGCCCTTACAGGCGCGGGGCCTGGGGCAGCTGGGGTGCCCCACTTGCCACCTTCTGGCATATGTTAGAAATTGTACGTAAACGCTTAGACTGGGTTTAAGCAAAAAAAATGTCTCCGATTTTATTGAAAATTGGTGCAACTATGTATTTTTGGTCCTAGATCAACAAAATTTGGTCCATCTTGAAGTTTGAGCAAAAGTTTTGGAATTATAAGCAAAAAAACTGGCCTAAACTCAAAAACTAGGAAAGCTTGAAATTTTTATATATTTTTTCCATAATCCTCATCCCAAAGTTAGCTTACAGCTGTAGTTTGGCTAAAATCGGAGTTAAAAATTTTTTGATCAAAATTTCAAAGATTAATTGATTTTTTTTTTTAAATTTTGTTGGAAAATTTGTATACAAAAGATATATCTTTTTTGTCCCATGAATTTTTACCGACCGCCAACATATACCATGTATTCAAAAGAAGAAGAGAAATTACATAAGGGTTGGCTGTGGAAAAAAAAAACAATGTGTACTGCAAGCTTTAACTGCCAATTAATTAACTGTCATCACTGTTGTTGTCATAAGTTTCAATTGAAAATTAGTTAGTCAATTGGTATATAAAGCTTGCAATAGACATTATTTAATTTTTCCACAGCCAAACCTTATGTAATTTCTTTTTGAACTCATG
Organism: Liopterus haemorrhoidalis; assembly: GCA_963971575.1. NCBI lineage: Eukaryota > Metazoa > Arthropoda > Insecta > Coleoptera > Dytiscidae > Liopterus > Liopterus haemorrhoidalis. The sequence goes on from OZ020612.1 coordinate 52,056,783, forward strand.
GTATAAGGGAGGTATTGTGATCATACCAATTTTGACATTACGAGATTTCGATGGATCTCCACGAATTGAGGTCCCGGTATAACGTTTTGACTATTTTTAGCATGATGTCTGTCTGTCTGTCTATCTGTCGGTCGGTCTGTGTACACGTGCAGAGCAAATTCGGTTAAAAGGATTTTTATGAAACTTCATATTTACGCTTTTGACATCGATGGCACGAGTTGATCAACTTTTGGTAAAAATTGGTTAACTAGAAATTGGAGTTTACTTATGTCGGTTTTAAGTTTTATGTGAATATTTCGCAACAGAGAAATATTTTGAAAAAAAATATTTAACAAAATTTGCTATAAAAGCAATAACTAACAACTTTTATTTGATACATTTTTACTTGCCCGACCTTAATATATAAGGGGCAAGTATTGTAATAACGAAAATTTTAGATGTCGAGATTTTGACTGATGACCACGTTAATTCAGGGAATTCAAAAAAAACTATTTTCGAAGTGTCTGTGTGTGTGTATAAACGATAACTCAAGAACGGTTTAAGTTAGAGAGTTCGTTTTGGTTCTAAAAAATTCTCCTAATAATTGGGAAGAACCCTATTGTTTTTTATAAAGATCCGAAATCGGAATCGGAAGTTATTGAACTTTAGAATTTTAAAAAATTAACTATTTTAAAATTTAACTAGTAAACCTTGTATGTCTCTCTAGTACGTCTTGGACAAAAATTTATATAAAACATAATTTGATGTATTTTTGAAGGTTTACCTAAATGGGAGGGATTTTTATTTATTATTTTTTTTATGGGAGGGCCAGAATGGGATGCCTTCGCCAATGGTTTCAATTAGATGAGAATTCGGGGAGCAACCGTGGGGGGGGGTGGCTGTAAAACATTTAGCATTAAATACGGCCCTATTATGTAAATAGATTGAATACCGCTGATTTAACATAAAACAATGTATCCAAGAACAGTCAAGTGCCACCTAGGGGTGGAACATAGAAATAGTTTCAGATTTAATTAACAAAATGAAAACATAACATAGTTATCTACATCTCAAAACTACAAACACCGCAGTGTTGACGCTTGACAGTTCTGAATTTAGTAATTCGATTAGACGAGTTGTCATTCGGAGAAAATTTAATTAATGTGATAATCAAATAGTTCGTTCTATGCAGTTCATTGTTTGATCAATTACGTCAAAGTGAAAATTCAATTATTTATTTTAAACTCAGTTTTAAAAACGTTGCAGTTTAAATTTTCGTTATTACAAAACTAACAGTTTGTTCATTGATTTTATTGGATAAATTGAAACGGTCAACTTTGATACAACATTATGCTTTGTATTTAACTTTATATAAATGTACAGGCAGCAAACGCTGGTGCAAAATTTCACTATTATAAAAAGCCAGAAACGTCTATGCCAGGAGTTTTCAATCTGTACAACAGATATTTCAAGTTTATAATAATAATAATATTTATTCATGTTAATAAAATTTAAGTTTTTTACATTCGTCAAAATATAAAATATTAGTACAATTTAGAATAAAATAAAACATGTATTGAATAGTTGATAGTTTTACTTGGTGAAACTCGAATATAGGTAAACGGTTATTAAATGAATTGCTTGGTAAAGTTTCACAAACTGTTTTATTTAACATGCTGACTGCAGTTTCGGTAATATTTACCATTTTCAAAGCTACAAGATTGTAGCTGTAAAATAAAACATATTAAAATATAAAAAATATTATTACAATTTATAATAAAATAAGACATATTAAAATATAAAAAATATTAGGACATTTTACAATAAAATAAAACATGTTAAAATAACAAATTAAAAATTACGAGACATATAATTGCAGTATCATGTAGAGTGTTTGTTAAAATTGTCCGCTAGATACGCCTTGTTAATTAGGGAGGATTTTAGTTTAATCTTGAATAATTTCATTGGTAATTTTTTTATTTCGTAAGGGAGAACATTATATACAATAGATAGCCTTTTTATTTTTTTACTTAAAATTGTAGGAGAATTTTAAAAATTCAAACAGAAGATTTCTATGCCTATCCATTTTTTAGGTAGGATTTATCAAAATTCAAAAAAAAATTTAATTCAATGAAAAAGCGTCAAAATTTGTTTCAAAATATCCCAGCAAACATTTTTATACGGGCCAGTACTGTTGAAGCACATACTCCCCGGCATTGAAAGTAATGGGCCAGTACCCCGGTGTCCTTATGGCCGTTCGCTGGCCCATTGGCGTATCAATTGCCGGCCCAGTAGCGGTAAAGTGCAAAATAATCGCATTAAATGCTGGTAAAGTATTTCGTTTAGGAGGAGTGCGAAATACAAATGTGAAGTATATTTTAATACTGGCGTTATACAAACTTTTGGTGCCAGCAATTTATCAACAGAAAAAGCAGTTTTCCGGCATTCGGCAGATGGTTGAATGTTTGCTGGGATGGTTACAAGTCAATTAGGACCTCAAGATTTCAAAAATTTCAACCGCAGGTCTTTATCGCATTTTATTTTTGAGAAACGACCATGCAAAGATGAAAATTTCGACTAAAATAATTTACGAGGAATCCAAAAATTTTATCCTCAGGTCGTTTTCTCTAACCGTTCTTGATTTGTGATTTTTTTATATATGTAAAGATCATACATTATTTCTTGATTCTCTTGTATTATTCTTAAATTCGTTACTGATTATGTGTAACAAAATAGTCTCATTTAATAAACTTTTATCTATAAATATTTTCTAGAACAGCGTTTCTTAAACTGTGGGTTGCGACTCCGAAGGGGGTCGCAAAGCAAAATGTTAATATATAAAGACACATGAATTTAATGTTAATATATATAATTCATATTTATTACCCGGGGTCGAATAATCTCGATGATAAAAAAGGGGTCTTAAATGAAAAAAGTTTAAGAAGCGCTGTTCTAGAAGGTCGCCCTACCTTTCCACGTGTTTTCTACTCCTTAATTTTACTGTGAGCAAAAATAGTTGCTATTGTTAGCAAATATATATGAAGGCGTTTAACAAAATTGATTTTTTTATCTCATAAACTAACAGAACAAATACTTGAGATTAATTTTTTATTTTCATCAGTTCAAATCATTTATCATATTCGTATCCGTAACATGAATCTGTCAAAATGAGTAGGCTTAACAATTATAGTTAACATAACAATACTTTCTACAAATCTCAGATTTAAGATTAATCTTTTATGTTGAAAGAATCAGTTATTTAATTCAACATATTGAAAGCGCGATAATAATAAATACAAATACCCTGCGGTATATTGAACTGCATGTTTTCACCAGCGAAAGTCATCAATCAACTATCATTGTCAATCAGAGATGTCAGCACGATCAGCTAGATAGATTATACGCCCATATCTGAGTAGATGTAATGAAAAAATTACAATCATATACTATAGGATTATGTTTAGTTACGTAAATACACACATGTTCGTTTGCAGTATTGATTAAATGCTAGCATGTGAAAATTTAATCACTGGTTTATGCCCAGGTGGGCGGGAAATTTAAATTATGGGATGTTTTCAGCGGAAATGTCAATTATGATGCTTCCTCAATTTCAACAGCATGATAATTTATTTACATAGGCAGAAAATACATGTGGATATGGATTTTCCTAATCGATGTAGGTCTGTCCTAACCATTGCTGCTATGCGCCAAAAATTTCAACTAACTAACTAATTTGATAATTTTATAAGTTTTTAAACTAAATGGTGTACATCAGCGGTTTCCAAAGTGTGAGGCGCGACCCCCTTGGGGGTCGTACAAGATTCACCAGGGGGTCGCAGGATTTTCCACATTAGCTGTTATTAAAACAAAATATCGCGCAGGGTTAATAGTGGAAGACGTAATAAGAGTGGCTCTTTCTTCATATAAACCGCGATTTAACGAATTATGTGCGAAGAAACAAGCCCATACTTCACATTAAAATTGATTTTTATTACATTTTTAATTTTTATTACATATTTAATATTAATATAATTTATTTTTATATGATTTTCGTGATTTATGTTGTGAAAATAAATATTTAGGAATTAGAGAAACTATTTACATTACATATTTTTGCTACTTTTGTGATTATTATTTCAATAAAGAAATTATTTACAAATTGTTTATAAATTTCCTAAATAGGGGGGGGGGGCAGAGATGGGATTTTTTCTAAGGGGGTCGTTACTGAACAAAGTTTGGAAACATAAGTGTACATAATTTACATTATTTGTGAAAATTGTGAATAAAAAAAAGTTCTAAAACGGTTAGAGATAGCGATCTGCGGTTGAAATTTTTGGATTATCCGTAGTATATTTAGTCTAGAAAAAAATTAGGGCTTTAATCGTTTAATGCGTTTTGAGATTATGACAATTTTTTTAATGGCATAATTTACATCATTTGTGAAAATTGTGAATTACAAAAAATCAAAAATCAAGATTTATAAAAATCAAGAATTACAAAAAATGGGTAGAGAAAATTACCTGAGGTTGGAATTTTTTAATTCCTCGTAGTTTATTTAGTTTAGAAAAAAATTGAGGCCTTATTCGATTAGCGTATTTTAAAATTATGACAAATTTTAATATGGCGTGATTTATATAAATTTTCATCTTCGTATGGACGTTTCTCAAAAAAGAAATACGATAAAGTTCTACGGTTGAAAGTTTTGAAATCTTGAGGTTTAAAACAAATTAAAATTTCGAAAATTTTTCATTTAAAAAAAATTTTTTGGTGCAGCATGGCCTCAATACTGATATCAGCTTTAGCCAAAACTTCTGTGTTCGGCACATAGTCTGGCCATTTAATTCTCAATATCGTTAAAGTATCGTTAAAGATTCCATCAAAGATGCCTTATACCCTTTTCACACTAGATCTTTAAGACGAGTGAACTTAAAGTTCACCGATGTTTAAGATCGGTATGCTTTCACACTTGATGTTTAAATCTCTGGTGCTGTCATCAGCTACAGTAATTTTGTCCTTAAGTTACCGTCATGAAATTACCAGTTTTGAACTGTCTGCGCAGACGCACATTTTGAATTATTATAAACAATTAAGGATATTTCATTTCATTCTACAATAAAGGCACTATAATAAAGAATATATTACACCTGTATTAACATGTAAGTCGATACATTTTATCTCAATTATTGTAGCTCTGTATTTTATTAAACACATTATTAAAATAAATAATTTTATTATAACAATAAGTATAAACTTCTTATAACGTCGATATAATACAGTATTCTTGTTTATTATAATATAAAATGTTGACAGCACAAATTCAAGGAGTATTTTTTTATAATAGAAATTATGTTGGCAATGCGTACGAAGTTTAAGACGTAGATCTCTGTCTTAAACATCGGTAGTGTTTAGACGAGGCCGTACGGTTTCACATTAGCGTTTAAAGATACATTCACTTTAACATCCGATCTTAAAGATCTAGTGTGAAAAGGGTATTAGGACGATACTGAGGTAATAATAATACGGGTATATTTACCAAACAGAGTTTCAGGTGCTTGATTGTAAATGTAACAGTATTAAGCATTCGGTAAACCAATATTAGAAGCTAAAAGGCATATTTACCTCAAACACGGTAAACCAACATACCATATATTCATATCTAAGGTGAATACCCTTACGTCATACCATTCATAAGTGCATATTACTAGAGAATTAGAGAGTAATGAACGGGAATTGTGAGCTAGCAACCCACACCAGTTAATTTCCGTTTGTGTCAAAGTGACATTCGATATTAGGTAGTAGCAGTGACACCGGCGACCGGGCTTCTAGCAGAAAACACATAGCACAGACAACACTTGATTACAGATATAGGGAGAGATGATATGAGGAATTGACACGGTCTCATATAGAGATTGCCAATCTATTTACGTAAGTTTGATGTTTCTCGTGAAATTTCTGACGCTTATAATGGTGGTTTGAGTGATGTTCTTAGTCTAGAGTTCTGTCTTATTAAGGGAGATAGTGTGCTCTACTTCAACGTTTATATCAGCCACTACTAACTGTATTAAGTTACGGTATTAGATAGGGTTAATGCTATAAATCTAGCGCTCTTCATTACTTCATAAAAGTTAGTGTAAATATTTAGTAATGAGCTATAGGTGATGCATGATATCAGAGGAATTACTTAACAATGTTAGTACAATACAATAAAAATTAAATATTTCTAAACATCCACATTTTTATTGAATTAATACACGAATTTATATATTTGAGTTAATATTGTGTATATACATTCGGGAACTAAATTAAGTGGACAGTGCATACCTTTTCGAAACACTAGCCATATTTCACTTGTTTAATATGTGTATAAAATTCCTGTTTATGGTAAGAGTTAAAAAAAGCAAGAAGCGTGAAAAAAAAAGTCCCATAACATGTAATTTTTAAGGTTTTGTAGGTATGACCACCAAGAAACCCTTATAACTTCACTCAAGTGTCTGTCTGTCTGTACGGTAGAAATTGTAGCCAAATGGCTTAACATAGAAAGTTGAAATTTGGCATGGTTATACAACTCTTTGACCCACATATAGGAAAAATACTGAGTGTTAAAAAAACACATCTCGAGATAAATATAAACAAATATGTACCTATTTATAAACAAATAGATATATATTTTTTAAATTTTGAATGGCACATCAAATGAAACTTCTTAATCCGTTGATCAACATGCAAATTTTTATTTTTGAAAAATCAATGGGATTTTCGCCAAAAAGGGTTTAAAAAACTTTTGTCCCCCACACTATCTCCCAGAGGGGCTGATAAAAATCTGAAAAAATCTCCGTAATGAACACTGATGGTAACCGGAATAGTTAATCAGATAAGTTTTTTGAAAAATGTCGGATTTTTTGTGTAGTTGATAAAAAAAAATCTAATAAAAATGTATTGTGTGATATCAAAAGAAATCTCTCAAGACGTAGATTAAGGAATGATAAAGAGTTTCTTTAAATTCGTTTCTTTTAACACGATTTTCGCAAAAAATGTGCTAAAAAAGTTCTTGTCCCACACTTTTTTAACCAAAGGGGTTAAACTAAAAATCTGAAAAAATTGTAAGTAATGTGTATTGATCTGAGCCGGAAACGTACGAGAGGAATTTTTAATCAGATTGTATTTTTGAAAAATATGGCAGTTTTTGTGTTTTTGACAAAATTAATAATGTTATGGTTTTTTTTTTGTATTTATAGTTAAGATAGTGCGTGTATTTTTTGAAATTAAAAATATTTAAAAAATAATAATTTACTCACACCACACCACACTACACTCTTCACTGTAAAATATTTCTTATTTATCTAATGAAGACTTGAATACGAAGCAAATGCAGAAAAAAACGCTCGGATGTTTGGCAAACTATTTAAGTTTTATTTAAAAAATTAAATGGAAACTCTTAACGAATAAAAGTGATTATCAGAAAAACTGTTGATTTTGAAGTGATCAATATACCGAGACATTCATTATTATGTCGGCTTCTTACACTTATTAAATACCTGCAAAATCCTAAAAATTCACACTTCACTTCAATTTTTTCACTCTTTTCATCAGCACAATACAAACTGGGGGTTTAATCAAACACTTTCACGGCCTCAAGCACGTCCGTCATGGACGTCATACTGAAGACCAGGGCTGCCCTATCAGTATATCGCGGAGTGATTTTAAGTAGATATTTAATTCAAAAAACAATTAATTTACTAAAAATATACGGAAAAAATTATCTTAACATATCCTAACCTTAAACTTAAAAACAAAGAACCATTTTCTAACCATTTTGCATAAAATTCGTTGGTATTCAATATGCTTAAACCGTCGGGCTAAAAGTGCAGCCTTGGAGGGCCTATGAAGAATTTTCATAAACAATTGTTTTTAAATTTCGTATTAGGTTATTTTTACATGAAAAACAGCTATAAAATTGCAATATGTAATGCATTTTTTCAAAATTTTCTTGCACTCCATGCCTCTCCGGTGGCCAGCTACGCATTCTGATCGATCGTGGCAACAACAATAATAAAAATAAGAATTACCGATCATCAAAACCGATTATTCGCAAAATGGCCGATATAGCCAATTACCGATTATCTGCCGATTATCTTAAGCTATTACAGCCCATTTAGTTAACCTAGATATATTTGTTTTTAATGTTGTTACTTCTGGCGGAATGGTGACCTCACCAAAGCCAACAAATCAGAAGAAGAATGTTATTACTTTTATATTAGGTATACTTTATTAATATACAAGGTTAATTAATTTAATTTTAGAAGCTTTTACCGCGTACCAAAATAAAGCTTTGTTAAAAGTTTGGCTGGATGTTATTGCCTGCATAATGGAATACATACACAAAGACTGCAAAAAATGTCTTACATTAATAATGTAAAAAATAATAAAATTTTGTAACTAAAACCCACGCAGGCAATTTCAATCGCAAAATTAATAAGGTTTTAATACTTTTAATGAAAACAATAATTTTATTTTAAAGCTTATATGTTCATTTAATTTTAATTGTGCAAATAAATTTTATAGTGGAAAATAAATTATATTTTAATGTAGCACATATTTTTCCATTTATTTAATTGGATGCAGTCATTTGGCACGTGTCCTCCAACCCAAAAATAATTAGTTTTGCGATTTTGCAACAAATTTTATGAACACTAAACTTTGGAAGGGGCAATTACAAAACAAACAATCGTAGAATTGAAATATGGAGGAAAATTGGTGGAGAGAGCTAGAAAATCTGAAAAGAAAATTTTTGGAAACCTCAAGGAAAAAGAAAACCCCTGTAAAACTATCTAAAGAACAATGGGCCTATACAAGGGTTGCCTTTTATATTTCAGTATTTGAGATCAAAAACAATTATTTATCAACAAAAGTGGCTTTATTGTTTCTCTAAATATTATCCATGAAGATCAATACACTTTTCCATGCGTTTGAACCAATTTTCGAAGCAATTTTCCACTCCGATTGAGGCTTTTTCCACTGCGATTGTCTAATTATGTGGGATCAAACGCAAACAAATCTTTTTGACGGCCAAATGTTCAAGCAATAGTGAATGTATGCTGGTCTCACTGATGCCCAAAGATACCTCAATCTCACGGTAAGTTACATGACGATCTTGCAGTATCAATTCACGCACAGCATCAATGTTTTCCGAAACAACAACCGATTTTGGACGACCTTCACGAAATTCGTCCTTAAGCGAACTACGGCCACGATTGAAGTCGGAAAACCATCGATAAACAGTAGTCCTTGATAGTACTTCATCGCCAAAAGTCGAATTAAGTTCATAGATGCACTGTTGTTGGGTTAATCCACATCGAAAGTTGTAAAAAATAATCGCTCGAAAATGTTCACGATTTTATTCCATTTTTAGCCGAGATGATTTTCTTCAAGTTACTGTAATCAACACAAATAACGCTCGTACGTCAAAACTTTCTGAGTACGTATCCGTCAAAAATGTCAAACTACGATAAAAGCATCAGTTTCCAGATGGCAGCACTAGTTTAGCGCAGTCTCGAAATATAAGAGGCAATCCTCGTATTAGTAAAAATGCAATTTGTTCTCGATAGCAATGATAGAATGCAGACAAAATATTTGCTTCAAAACTAGACATCGGCAATGTTTGGTAGATAAACCAAGGTCCTAACAGGATAATGAGAAAATTTAAATAGATTGAAAATAAGAGTAAAGATTTTCAACAAAAATAACTAATTCTGGTAGTTACTTTTTAATATGATAGTTTCCTTAAGTAATATTAAAATTATTTTTCATTTTTATTTTCATAAACTTATACCGCAGTAGAATGATGAAGCTTCCGGAGCGAAACCGGAAGAAAATCCAGGAACTTTTGTGCAAACCGGAACCTCAGTACGTATTCAGTTATAACTGGTTTTAATGGATGCGTTTCGTTTATTGCATTAAAAAACATGAATAAATTAAAAATTTATTGTATATCTCCCCCTTTTTGCTGACGAATATTAAAATTAATTTCATGCAAATTTTGCACAGGCTTAATTGTGTGAATTAGTAAATTAAATCTTTAAGTTATTATTATGCGTAACGTAAGAACATAATACATATTAAGAAGAAAGTGCTTTCTTTTCAAAACTCATATTCAAATTCATATCTTTTGGATTTATGCAAATATGAAATCTAAGCAATAAAAACTTTATGAATAAGGATATAAAAGGATATTGTGAAAAGTTTCAATAAAATTGCCTAACAAATTGCATCTTCTATTTCATTTCAATTGTTTTCTGTATTTCTGGCGTCATAAAAAAAAAAAACATTCAGGAAAAAAACTCTAAAATTAAATTAGCAGCAATAAAAATAATTATGTTATTTTTGAATCACTGAAAATATGAAAGGATATGTACATTTTGAGGTCCACAGGATAGTTTTTGGAACAGTTTGGTCATTTGTCGGGGCGAGGCGGGGAGTAGAAGAATGCAAGAGTACCTAGGGCAATGTTTCTTAATCTTTTTACTCTCGTGGTACATTTTCCAAAGAAGAAAAATTTCGTGGTACACCTACATAGTCATAGAAAAAAAAATTCTAACTTTTTTTTTAATTCTGCGGAACGTGTTGAAAATTTTGCGACACACCCTTTGAGAAACATTGACCTAAGGCCCACGAAAACCCTAAAGCGGCCCTGAATGCATACATTCGCGACTAAAATTATTAAAACGGCGCCAATATCATGCACCTTCTGAACTTTTGACACGAAAAGGATACTTGTCTGTCAGCGCAGTAGCGTATACCCGTGGTTAGGGGGAGGGGGCACTTAGGATACATATCTGTAAGACAGAGACTGTTGACTCGTGAGCCGCATACGGCCCGTAACATATTTCTTTTGAGACCCGTTAAGCGCTTATGATAATGATAAAAATATTGAGCTAATTTAAGATAAAATATATTTAAAAAAGTAAAACATTCTTCCTTTCATTTTATAAAAACTCTCAGTTTATCAACATTTTTTAAGGAACTTCGTGATATTTGAAGTTCCTTCACTGCTTATTATTGTTTTGTATGAAAAATGGTGGGCGAACCAAATGATTTTGATACCCCTGCTGTAGGATATTGATGTAGATTACTGCCATCGAAGACCTACTGAAAGAGGACAGGCGAATGACTATTCGTCAAATTAGTGTGCGTCTAGGGATAGGTACACGACAAGTTCATGATATCTTGCATGATTGTTTGGGCGTTAGCAAGGTTTCGCCGCGCTGGGTCCAAGGCTGTTGGGACCAGATCAGAAACTCAATAGGAGACACCGAAAAAGTTCTTTGAGGACGGCTTAAAAAATTAGTTTATCGTTGGGATAAATGTATTCAGTTAAATGGAGATTATGTTGAAAAACTGCATTCTAATATTGACGAAAATTAACAAAATAATAAAAATTATAGCTAAATTCCCAGAACTTTAGAAACATCCCTCGTAGAAACTAAAATAACTGCTGCAAAAAAATCAGAGCCAGGTGTAAACAAAGAAAGTATCATTTTATAAGATTTCGCCTTTCTGCTGTTAAAGGGTTACGCGTTAATCTGAGTCACCAATTGGAGCAGATTTACTATCAACCATACATGTTAAAATTATACTCATAATGAAGCAATAAATCATGACTAATAGTTCACCAGATGTATCATATCTTGTTTTTACCAAACTTTTTAAAACCATTAAAAGCTGAGCTTTAGCTTTTATGTGAATGTATACCATATGGTGAAGTAATTTCAAAAACATTAAATTTAAATACAAAAACTCAATTTTAAAAATGTTTTTAAAGTACACTTTACGAACCCTATTTAAATAACTCGTATAAACCTACCCCAATGTGAAACAGTATCCCCCACATCGCCTAAAGCTGAAAGAAACACAGATGTGAGGGATTATCAAAGTCCAAACACGTACAGATATACGCACCATTCAACATTTATCTACAAATATCAACAGATCAACTCACAGTAGCAACAGATTAGGATATTTGAGTACCTCTGCAACTTATAACAACAAACTGTATCAAGAGAACTGATACACAAATGCTGGAAATAGTTGATGAGTTATATAATGAGAATCTGAGTGAATATAGCTATATATAGAAAACCCGTGGTTCTGAACCAAGGTGCTGCGGCATCAAACGGTACCGTAGGTATATAGGGTGCCGCTAACTTATGATTTTACTACCTCCTTCCACCCGGTCCGTTTGCCATCTTCTCCATTCTCCATTGAGACCATTTTTGACATTGAGAGTTCTTAGGTCTGCTTAGATATTACAAGGGGTCTATTCTGTTATTTGCCGATATTCACTGTTGCATTGTCAAGGTCGTTTTTATGCATACCGTGCTGTAGGAACTTTCTACAGGATACGGTAAAAAGAATTGTCGAAAAGCTTACGGAATAGACCTCAAAGTGATGTATTTGCTATTCTGTAACGCGCCCGCTTCACTTAACGGTGACAACCTATAAAAACTTTAAGAAAAGATACGCAGACGTCTAACAGACCAATTCTGTAAAAAGTTACACTGTAGTAACGTTACTACAAGATAAAATATTATAAAAAGTATAATGACTTTCATTCATGATAGTGACTGACCTTGCTGATAGGGACGTATTTAATTACTATTTTCATAGTAACTGAGTTACAGAATTGGTCTGTAAGTACAAAGTGTTTAAGGCAAGATCTATTTCTGTTTTGCGATAAAATAAATATTTGACATCACTGTCTATATTATTGTTAATTAAGAGAATGAACAGTATGTCATGAAGATTTTATTTTTTTAATAAGTGGAACTATACAAACGATTTTGGTACCAAGTACTAAAAGTGCTGTTATAACGCAATTACTACTTCGGTAGTTTCGGTTCTTAGCTGTCACTTGTTATAATTTATATGATAGATTCAGAGCCGCAGTAAGGGGGCGGTGGAGGGGGCGACGGCCCTGGGCGCATGAAGGAAAAGGGTGCTGACGGGCTTGACTAGACTAAGGGGCGCCATTGCGAAGGTGAGGACCTTTTTTTTTTGTTCGTTACTTGGATTTTGAGAGGTGAGGACCTTTTTTTTTGCTCATCACTTGAATTTTGAGAGGTGAGAACCTTTTTTTTATCTGCCAGGGGCGCCAAAAACACGGCTCTGCCCATAGCGCAAGTTATCCTTACTGCGGCTCTGGTTAGATTTATAAGTGAAGCGATATAAGTTTAACTGAGTTACTATTTGGGTACTTCTGATAAACTGATGCGTTTCATTAAAACTGAAAATATATTTCAGTTATGAAGTAAAACGAAAGCGACAGTTAAATGAAGTTATATAATTTTTCTGGGGCAGTAGTAAAATGAAAGCACCTACGGCAATCACCGCAACCGTGGAAGTCCTATGGAACGCATTCCTTCCGATACTTCCAATCCAGGACTAACTTAATGAAGCGGTCATCTGATACAGATCGGACATGACCGGTCGTCATTGGGATCTCTGCGTTTTGATTTCTTTCACAATGCACAGGTTTTCTAACAGTTCTTTAATTTCTCTGTTATATCGGTAATGTTGTTTGGCACCTTTTATAATATTACTATCAGGTTAATTAATTAAAATAAATAAAATAAAATTAATAACTAACAATAATTTAATTGTGAGGCAAGACGGAGATAGGTTGTTTTATTGCTGCATATAGACAGTATATTTCGCGTAGTTCCTATTTGCAGCGCTAATAAATTCAGATTTCGTGATACGTACAGTTTTTCTGAATCGATATACAGTATTCGTTTCGGAAGCAGCGAAATGTGACAGAAACGAGCCCACGTAGTTTAAGTTAAAAATAGCAAATTGATTTTAAAAACTAAATATGACGCCTTTGTGCAGTGCAAAACTTGCACACCTACTTGCGACGGGAAGTAATTAAGGGATTTTATTTACTGTATATGTATTAATGCATCTATTTATTAGAACTAGAACCTACCTTTTAGTTAAATTTGTGATTTAGCTGTCACTTTCTCTTAGTGTAAACAACTGTACCTTGGGGCAAATAAGGGTTCCAACTTTATAATATGGGACTGTTAATATATCGTAGCAATGGTTTTATCTGAGCTAAAATAAATTCGTGGAATAAAAAGGCAATCTCAGAAATTGTCATTAGCTAACAACTTCACGGGATATAACGTTTCATAATATGCCTGATGATTTATAACAATGCCCCTTAGTACAAATTTAGCAGTACCCAAGGCACCTTAGTTCTCATTGTACCATGAGACAATTTTTATTGTAAGAGATACATTATTTTTTGTCAATATTTGTAAATATATACATTTTTGGTTTATGACATATTAACAATAAAATGGTAATTTTACAACATTGTGGTTTACTTTTATCTAAATTCATTCAAATAAAAGTTATCGAAAAAAATATAAAAAGTGTTCCAAGGTACACCCCTCGACCAGATCCTGTCCTACCTTATAACATGCCGATCTTACCAGATTCTTAATATAACACCCTTATTTAAATATAAATTTTGGGGGGTATTAAATATCCTAAATAATGGTTGGTTTATATACGGAACAAGAATAAGGAATAGGAAATAAGAATAGTACACAAGATGTTAAAACATGGCTGCGCCGTATATCGGTTTATGTAGGAATGAAATTTAACTTAAACATAAGAATAGTTGGTAACATTTAACATTTTATTCTTATTCCAAGAATAAGAGACGAGAAGCATGCGTACAACGGTCAAGATGTCGGCCGTATTAAAATTTGTTAAACAGATGTTTTCCAGCTGTGATCAGAGGGTTGAAAACAATAATATAATGTGGGTAACACAGGCAAATAAATTTACAAAATCTTCTGAATCCATTTTACTAAACACAATATTTTTTTAAAGGTTATATTAAACACAACAACCTCTCAAGTGACAACCGTTAAACACAGGCCAACGCAAGTACGCAGGCGCAGCGACGAAATGTTATGTCCGATATAAACGGTTTCATATTTTTTATTCTTGTGTACTATTCTTATTTCCTATTCCTTATTCTTGTTCCGTATATAAACCAACCATAAGACTGACTAGTCCTCGTGGACAGTTGATTACGGAGTACGGATGTTCATTTGTTTAAATATATAAGGTTTTGTATACCGTTCTACGCTTCCTTTGGATGGTGACCTTAACTTCATTCTTTACAGAGATTCTCAGAAAAGCAATTTTTTAAAAAACATAATATAAATGATAAATACCTGGCGAATTCTTGTGTAAGTAACTTGAGCCTGGTTCTGCAGCGTGCCGCCTCCGCAGCCGCCTCCCTGACTCTGGCTTCGCTCTCCGCTCGCAGCCGCCGCTCGCGATCAACATCTCGCTGAGCGGACTCCCTCTGAAAAAAACACAAACAATATATTAATTAACATTCATATAAAAATTTAATTAAACATTTATTGCGGTATTATAACTTGTATCCCAGTATATAATATCTTTTCCAGTAAAAACATGTACTGAGTTTTCCAACCTACGATTATAAAGGACGCACTTTGTTAGGAAAGTATTTTTCACGTACCGTTTTTGCATGTTAAAATATAAATTTAGGTGTAGGCAACCAGCTTAACACACGTGTGTTGCAGTGCTGCATATCCTAACTACAGGCAATTGAATAAAAAGACTAATACCCTTTTCACACTAGATCTTTAAGACGAGTGAACTTAAAGTTCACCGATGTTTAAGATCGGTATGCTTTCACACTTGATGTTTAAATCTCTGGTGCTGTCATCAGCTACAGTAATTTGCTCCTTAAGTCACCGTCATGAAATTACCAGTTTTGAACTGTCTGCGCAGACGCACATTTTAAATTATTATAAACAAATAAGGATATTTCATTTCATTCTACAATAAAGACACTACAATAAAAAATATATTACACCTGTATTAACATGTAAGTCGATACATTTTATCTCAATTATTGTAGCTCTGTATTTTATTAAACACATTATTAAAATAAATAATTTTATTATAACAATAAGTATAAACTTCTTATAACGTCGATATAATACAGTATTCTTGTTTATGATAATATAAAATGTTGACAGCACAAATTCAAGGAGTATTTTTTTATAACAGAAATTAAGTTGGCAATGCGGTCGAAGTTTAAGACGCAGATCTCTGTCTTAAACATCGCTTGTATTTAGACGAGGCCATACGGTTTCACATTAGCGTTTAAAGATACATTCACTTTAACATCCGATCTTAAAGATCTAGTGTGAAAAGGGTATAAAGGAAGGAGGATATATGAATTTTTACATACACATTTTTCTGACGGAAATTACGTTATTTCAACGACCAAAATGGCTGCCAATATTTTGTTGTTTTCGTATTAAAATGTCATTATTAACATTGATTTTGATAATTTAAAGTCTATTCATAATTTATAAACCATAAATAAAATTAGAATTAAGACAGGACTAAAATAGTTTTTAGTTATTTTATATTTTAATATAAAATTACGCATTTAACTTGAAATTTGGTATCTTGTCAAAATGGTTAGCTGTTGCGGCCGAGCAAAAACGCAAATACAAAGACTAAAAGAAATACTTTTCATTCGTAAGTATTTTCTATTCATATCATGTAACTGAATTAATGAGATTTTGATAAATCTCAACATACACGTTACTTATGGAAATGGCGAATTGTCATAATTTTCTGTTATAAGTTCTGTATGTATTTATTTGTGTGTATCATTAATTTTATAATAATAAATTACAGATGTGTAATAGTTTTATTGATTATATCTCCTATCTTTAGCTTCTTTTGAAAAAAATTAAGATATGGGATTTTTTCTTTTTGTACCGATAATAATTATTTTAATAAATGTCCACATGAATATTAACGTTTTAAATTATTATCATTTTAAAATGTCATTTTCTCTATATTTTGTGTCATTCTTAATACAAATAACCCATTTATTTATTTTTTTTGTCATTAAAATATGTATTTTATTTTTGACATGTCATTCGTTTCAATGGTTTCACTGTTGGAATTTAAAATTTTTACATGCCAACGTGAAAAATGAAATAACGCAAGCAAGGTCCCTTCTCGTGACAACCTAAAAGAACGAAATTCCCATTTAGTTCCGCTTAAAGCAAAGAAATACTTAATTGTATAATAATATATTTTGTATAACAATATTTTGTCTGAACTACAGACACACGTTATTGGTAATACACATATGAAAGTAAAATACAACTAAACGAAAGCGTCGTGGATAATTTTCTAACTGTTATGTTGTTTTGGTGTCATTAATTGTATGTGACAAGTGAAACAAAACATGCGATGCAAGTGTTTTACTAGTTCGTACAGTCAACTGTCAGGGTTCAAGTTTAAAAAAAATATCAAACTTTATCAGGTTCAATTATAATTTATATTGTATTCAATAAATATTATGAAAAGGTAACTTTTCAATTTCCACATTTTATTGATTTAAAATCTCATTAGTAAAAAGAAATAAACAGCATTTTATTTTTTATTGGCACCATTAAAGAAATTATAAACGGTCTCATAAAATCAATAAAATTACAAGTGTGAAAGAAATACGAAAGGTAAATTGTAGTTCGTAAATAATATTGTATGCAAAGTGCAATCAATACATGCAATAATTTGTAAGAAAGAGTACCATTAGTTAGTTCCAGACGAGTGCGCTACGATCTACTCGCTACAAATTCACAGTTACGACTTTTAAAAGTCGTTTAATTCAGATATGTTACTTTTATGATTGTCAGTAGCGTAGCTTTAGAGATTTTATCATTAAAAATTGAATTTTTAAGCAGTAAACAAGTGTTGATTACACACAGAAAAATAAAATAGATTAATCATCTAAAAATGGCGAATGGACGAAAATCTTTTATTGATTTTAATTCTATGACTGAAGTTACGTGAATCAACTAAATTTAAATAAACGATTCTATTATTACCTGGCGACCGCCCTGGGGCGCTAGGCTACGAAGGGCGGCGGACGGCAGGCCGTCACTTGTATTTTAAAAGTGAGGACATTTTTCTTTTTTGCTCTTCACTTGGATTTTGTAGGTGAGGACCTTTTTTTTACTCTTCACTTGGATTTGGTAGGGGAGGACCTTTTTTTTGCTCCTCACTTGGATTTGGGAGGTAAGGACCTTTTTTTGCTCTTCACTTGGATTTGGGAGGTGAAGACCTTCTTAATTATTTTTTTTTATGAGGGCGGCAGAAAAATTCTCGCCCGGGGCGCCAGACTTGCTAAGGCCGGCTCTGAGTAAGTATTAGTTTATAAAGATAGTTTTCAAGCTCTGACCCTTTTTGTGAACTGTCTTTTTTTGAACTTTTTGCAGCAAATATCAAAATTTTAGACCGTAACTTAAAAGTGACCATATATTTGTGATCTAAAACTAAAAAGGTACAAGTATACCAATTTTCCACCAAAAATTAAAAATCATATATATAATTACAAGTAAATTAATACCTCAAGATTTTAAAAATTTCAACCGCAGTTCTTTTTCACACTTCGTTTTTGAGAAACGTCCATGCGAAGATGAAAATGTCTATAAATCACGCCATATTAACATCTGTTATAATTTTAAAATATACAAAAATCCAACCTCATAAAATAGTAAAAAAATCATCTAAGACAGAGGCCGGTAACAATTTTTAGGTAGCGGGCCGCCTTTATTATTATTTTTTTTTTATTATCTTTAAGTCATAAGTTAAGCAAAAGATCTACGTTATATTTTGAACATTTACTCCTAACTTCTTATACATATGTTGTGGAGAACAGTAGATGCACAATTTCCTTTTTGACCCTCCATAGTTTCATCTCCTTAAAAGTATTTCCCTGATATGGATCAAGAGCAATTAGATATCCAGATTATCGCTTGTTTGCATCCACGCTTTCGAAAATACTCCACCAAACTTCATCGTACGATGAAGTTGCTGTACGAATACTGCCGCAAGCTACGGGTGGTAACTCGCGGTCGATGATTTGATGTCTACTGATGAATGATGAATGATGACGAAACAAATGTAAGTACTTAATATTAGCCTTTTTAAAGTTCGCCTGATGTAAAAGGATATTTGAGTTATTATTATCAAACATTTCACCAATAAATCAATATTGCTGAACCAAAATCGCGTTTCAAAACACGGTTTATAAAAGAATTGTCTGTAGTACAAAAAAACCTTGAACAAAAACAAGAATTTCACTTAGAAAAACAATATAAAATGAGCAAAAAAGAATATTAATCATCTTCCGATAAACATCAATTCAAAATTTCAAAAAGAAAAGAAACAAAAAGTCGATTAGTTCCATGATCAAAAAAGCGTGTTTTAAATTATTTTCTTTATATTTTGTGTGAAAAAATAATTGAAAAAAGCATTTAGCTTTCATCTGACATGACACGATATTCGTTAAATGGCGGTCTGTACAAGCTGTTAATATCAACAGTCACATTGTATTTAATTTTAACGCACAAAATACCGACATCACGCGTCTCCTATCTCTCACAGACTATTAAATTCGTATTTTAATTGAAAAATGTCCAGAATATATCAAAATGTTACCAACCTGGGGCGGTTAACGTTTACACAGACTAATCGTAAACACGAGTACATTCCAAATAAAATTACAATGAATTTCAATATATTCGCTTTTTAGAATTTTTGTACTAGTAAGAGGATATACAGTTAAAAGATTTTAGAATTCAAATAATAGTAAAATAGAAATCATAAATTACAAAACGTAACTTCAAAATTGAAGAAAAGTTATTTTGAACAGTAAAATGTATAAAATAAAGTTATAGCCTAATAAATTTGAACACTGAAATACCCTTGGACAATTAAAGACTTTCATTCCGGAAAATGCTATAAGATTTCTTATATAAGCACCAGTTTCTTTGAAGACAGGGTCACAAATATTCGGTGCTGTTCGCGAAAACATCTAGAATTGTTGAATTCTTAGACACTAGGAGATTATCTGGTGGTTTAATCAATCATGTTTCTTTTTGATTTTATCTAAATACATATATAATATATAATCCACTTATATATCCACTATATATCTACTTTCCTTTCAACAATTAAATTTCCACATCCCATCTTTCCGTACAAGGCATTCCTCACTTTTTTATCTTCCCCAGGCACATACCAATCTATTCCTTAAATCCCCATTGAACAGGATGTGTTCATATAATGAGCAGAATACAATAACTGAACTGTTCTAGCACTTACTCATTTTGTTTATTATATTTTCTTATGTTTAATAGTTTTTAATTTTTAAGTCTTAATATTGTTAATTATGTTTCTGTCCAATTTTTGCTATGCTGTTGGAACAGATGTATTAAATAAATAAATAAATAAATATACATTTTTCTTTTAATCTTAAACTTATTCCAATTAATTTGTAAATCTTATCCTATAATAAATCTTCTTAAGTTAATTCGAAAACCGCCTTCTTTTACTTAACGTGTGAAATCATTCATCTCTAAAATCTTAAGTGATCAGCTACCCAGACTAACTACAAGATGCAGATATTCAGCTGTAAGACTTCCGAAAATCTCCCGTCCTGTTGAGAATTTCATTTTGGGAACTTTAAAGGGTTGATTACAGTTAAAAGATTTTAGAATTCAGATAATAGAAAAATAGAAGCCTAAATTACAAAACGTAACTTCAAAATTATTTTATACTACCTCCGTTCGATAATAACTGAGCTATTAAACCTATTTAAAAATTCCAAAATAAGTGATCTATTAAAAAAATTTAAGATCTTCAACAATGGAAACATTTTTAATGAATTATTCTGATACAACTACACATTAATTAAGTACAATTATGAACTGAATAAATTTACTAGTGGTTTAAAGTGAATTCTGCAATTTCAATAAAAATTTAAATAGCTCACTTATTGTGGAACGGAGGTAGTACATTTTATCGTTCAAAATTACTTTTATTCAAAGTTATTGCCTAATAACTTGAACACTGAGATACCCTTAGACAATTTTAGACTTTCATTCCTGAAAATGCTATCAGAATCCTTATATATACATCCGTCTCTTTGAAGATGCAGGGCAGAAGTATTCGGTTCGGTTCGCGAGTATAATACTTGAATTCTCAGAGGCTCTGAACGATTATCTGATGGATTACTTGATCCTGTTTTTATTCTTAATTATCATATATTTTCACTTCAATTTATTCTTGTAAATATTATATTATAATAAATTATAAAAAGTTAATTTTAAACTGTCTTATTTAACGTGTGTAAACCTTCACCTTTAATAACTTAAGTGATCAGCTACCCATACTAACTACAAGATGCATGACCCGTCGGTTGGTAAGTACAAGGTGTCTCAAAAGAAATTTTATATTTAGTGGATCGATTAAAAAAAAAAGTAAGCCGTATATAGAAAAAATCTTTATTAATTATTAAAATACACTTTTTGGGGATTTATTTCTTAAAAATAATATCGTCTAAATGTAGACCCTCGCGTTCTCGGCACTCATTTAATCGAACAGTAAAATTACTTATGACGTCTCGGCAGGTGGACTCAGGGATGGCTGCCATTTCGTGACGGATATTTTCTTTCAAATACGCCAGTGAAGTCGGTATATTGGCGTAAACTTTAGATTTAAGATAACCCCATAGGAAAAAGTCCATAGGGGTTAAATCTGGACTGCGTGGAGGCCACTTTATGTCACCTCACCTCAATCACCTGGCCTGAAATTAAACCTCTGACTGGCATCTTGGGGCTTTAATTCTTGCACCAATTGAATTTTGTAGGGATGCAGCTTTAGGTCTTTGTGCATAATGCGATGTAATGATGATCTATGCACATTTAAAGCACTTGCGCGCTTCCGAAATGAAAGGTTCGGGTCGTCACGAATAGACTGATTAACATTCTCCACGTTTTCTACCGTTCTTGATGACCTAGGTCGCCCGGATTTTGATTTATCCAGCGTTGTACCAGGTTCTTCAAACTTTTTAACCCAATGTCGAATGAGAGGAATGCTTGGCGCATCATTTAAGTGGCGAAAACCTCGAATACTGCAGAATTTTCTACGCGCTACAGTCGCCGAATCACTGTATTTGTAAAACTCTCGCACGCATAACGCGCTGTCTGCTCCCGAGAAACGCTTCATAGCGACTAAATTCCCAAGACCCAGGCTACCGATTGACATAACCCCCGCGCCCCTCGGATACGTTGCGTTCACGCAGTAAGCTAAATAAATATAAAATTTCTTTTGAGACACCTTGTACTAATACATATCATTTAATTCACATATCATAATGATTAACCCTGGATAAAACTTACGCCTACTACCCGAACTCCTTTAGTTAGGATTCTCACTTCCTCGCTAGCTCGATCGCTCGCTACCTCGTTGATAACAAACGGTACGAAATAAAGTAACGTAAAAGTTGCCCGCTACATACCATTTGGATTGAACAACACTCAATATGGAACTCTAGACATAGCGATTCAAGAACGATGTATGTAAGGTAGAAGAACTACAGAATGACGATCATCTACTATTCAAGAAGCATAACCAATCATTTTAGTGCCCGCCACTGTAAAATGCACAATATAAATTTTAAATATAACCAATCATATAAAATCTGTGCTTTTTGCGAATGCACCAGGTGTTCAGTACTTCAATTAAAATCCCTGTTAAAAATGTAACAGCTCCAAAATAAAAAGCCATCGTAAAAACAGTTACAATAACATATTTATGAGCCAGTGCACTGGGTTCAGTATCCCCTAGTTATGTCTTGAAGACGTGCTGAGATTTCTTACAGTCCTATAGTTGGACGAGTAATGCAAGGGGACAGTGCGTTATTCTATGCACGTCCGCGAATAGCGACCTTGCAACGCGCGAGCCCGAGTTGCAACCGTCGCTCTCAATGAAACTCAGACACAGGGGTGCCAACACAACACGTACTCGATTGATAAATTCAATTTGAAAGGTCCTACCACAAACACTATTGGAGTGACTGTATGGGTTTCAATGATGTTCCCTTGTGATATTTAACACGTCGTCTCCAAGGATTTTTGATGTTTGTGTGCATTTTTAAACGGGATACAGAGTGTGTTTTCTAATGCATATTTTAATAATTTATTACTGTATACAATTGGAGAGTTACTTTGCGGGATGTTACTTGAACTACAAGGAAGATTTAAGTTCCTATTCATGGTCTAGCTTTGGAGTGGATAACCCTGTAGCGAGCCCGGTAACGTTACTATACGAAGTACCGAGTTATTGTTCACTACGTAGCGAGCCTGTGATATTATATGAAGTCTAATCTCAAACTGAAATGAGATTCCTGACTAAACGAGTTCGGGTACTAGGCCTGAGTTTTATCCAGGGTTCATCATTACGATATGTGAATTAAATGATATGTATTAGTGTTCTTAATAACCGACTGATCAGGCATCTTGAAATTAATCTGAACTTAGCTGTTCACTTAAAGGTGAAGGTTTACACACGTTAAGTAAGACGGTTTAAAATTAATGAATTTGATTTATTAAAAGTAATATATTATTTACAAGAATAAGTTTGAAATATAGGTATTAAAATAATTAAAAGTTTAAAACAAATCGAATCGGATAGATCACCAGAATGCCGACACAGTGCCTCTAAGAATTTAACAATTTATATATTTACGCTAACCGAACCGAATACTGTCTGATCCCTTCTTCAGAGAGACGTGTCTTTTTATAAGGCATTACTGGGCATTTTTACGAAAAAGGGTAAAAAGGTTGTTCAAGGAATTGTCAAAGTTATTAGATAATAATTTTGAACAAAAGTCTCCTTGAACAATAAACTTTAAAAAAATATTTCAAAGTTACGTGTTGTAAACGTAAAATTTCTAATTTTCTATTATTTGAATTCTTAAAAGTATGTACCCTTTTTTAAAAATCACAAGAAATGCCTTTCAGAGAAATTCTTGCGTCGGGTGGTTTATGAAAGTTTGGGCCTTTGTTCTGGCAGACTAGCCGATTCGTTACAACCCTACAAACACTGTATACTAGACAGTCTGGCCAATGGTCCCGTCGTTGCCATTAAAAGTCTAAATAAATATTGGAAATATTAGAAATTCAAATGGAAAAATAAGATAACCTTTGCAGACACAGTAAATATATGAGAAACTATTCCCAAAACATAACTCTTTCTACAAAGATCTGATTTTTCCATTTGAAACTAATATTTATTTGGAATCTTAGCGGCGATGTCCTCATTAGCTAGACTGTCTAGTACAGTGTTTCTCAACTAAAAACGCACCGCGGACCAGAGTAATATATAATTTTCTAACGCGGACCACTAATAATAATTGTTGGTTAATTATTTGCAAGAAAACAAATATATTTACTGTGCTACTAAATACTTTTATTTTATTTGTAGAAAATCACAGGGAGTTTATAGAAAATAAACAAAATATAAATTATTTATATAAAAAATGTGCATAAAAATTAACTGCAAAAACACATATAAAAATTTTCGCGGACCACTAAAATTTTTCTGGGGACCACCTGTTAAGAAACACTGGTCTAGTATACAGTGTCTGTAGATAACCCTATTGAGAAGTGACACAACTGGTGGCCAAATTATTGTACTAAGTACAGTAGTACTGTTTGTGATTATAACGTGTATTTTGGTGTTGAATTTTTGTTAGAATGTCGACTGAAGTTGTGAAAAACTATAAAAGCAAAACAAATTGTAGTGTTTCTTTGCTGACATTCAAGAAAGGACAACGATAGGTATCTTAGTTTTTCACTTTTCCTAAGAAAAATGGAGAGAAGTTAATATTAAATCCAAATTGGCAAAAAATTTGGTTATGGGCAGGAGGAAGGCATGGGAATATGTTTTGAGTTACGACAAAAAAGTAACTGATATTATGCGAGTCTGTTCATTGCATTTTTAGCGAGATGATTGCAGAAAAATAAAACTGCACTAATATGTTTGCACTTGTTGCTTGCATCTGATTTACAGGTGCAAGTTGCAGAATTAATTTTTAGTTGCTCCTGCCTAACTAACACTAATTTTATTTCATGAGGCACTGAGGATAATGCACTTGGGATAACACGATTGTTAGTTTCAAATATGCACATCTCCTGCTACCTTCATTTGCATTTTATGAAGTCCATACGTAATTTATGACTTGTTGACACCGTCTCTTTCTCCCTCACTGTCTTGCTTTAAAGAAATAAAGGAGATAAAAGTTACATACTTTCATAATCTTTGGTATTGCTGACACAATTTTTATTTCATTAATGGCCGGTTGCTAAAGTATAAATTATCCCTAACTCAAGTTAAAATAATTTGTTTTTGTATGTTTTTGTATGTAACATATAAAAACAAATGATTTTAACTTGAGTTAGAGAAAACTCTGACATTAGAAACCCGACATAAATATCTTATTAAAATGGGACCTTGTCCGTAAAATATAGGTATGGCATTCTATGATCTTCTGTAGATCTTTTTCGAGTTGTTATATCAAAAGACAAAATACTTGTGATGACCAACCTTCAAAAGGAGACAGCGTAGGAGACGTATATATAACTCAGTAAATATATTTGTTTTCCATTTGATATTACATTTTTTGCTTGCTGAACGTGTATCCTAACCTTTACAAAAAAATTTAGAAGTTTTCCAGTCTGTTTATGACATATGCATGTGATTCCTTTCTACTGTTGGCATAAAATGAAGTAAATAAAAGTTTCTTGAAACAATATTATATTTGAACTGCACGTTATTGGGCAGACGACTATTACCTTCAGATATGAAATGTCTAAAACATTGACATACGACAGTTTATTGCATATTTATATTTTCCCAATAACAAAATTTTCTTTTACAAAATATTTCCAAGCATATGGTCCTTGGCATCAAGGAGAAATATATCAATGATAATATCTTCAAGGTAAAACAAATATTTATTCAAAAAAACATGATTCATCCAATGTTTGACGTTAAAATTATACGTATTTCGTTTAGCTTGATAAAAAGCCCTGACCACCCCTTCGTAGACAATAGTGGTGTGTTTTCCCCCTGGCGGCCGCTTGTCAAAGCTCCCCTCTTATTCCACCACCGGATATCATGTTTTATATTATCCCGGAGAGCATGACGTATTATGCAATCGTCTGTTTCGGCTTATCTGGGCCTGTCATCCTGATTGGACATTGTACTGTACTTAGCTGTCATGAGCATTTGGATTTTTTCAATAGTAATTGGAGGAGAAGTAAAAATAAGCACATGGGGATTTTTAGGGGAACAATAGAAATTTTTAATAAAACGTAACAAGTGAATTCTACAAGAAACAATCGATAACTCCTCTCTAATTAACTGTATGTGTGTCTATTTGCCTTACAAGAAAAGTATCTGATCAATATGCCGCGCCAGTTATTACATATAGAGCGGAAATTCTACAATACAAGAGTACAAAGTATATAGAAATTCAACTCGATCTAAAAGGAAAAAATATAGAAAACAGTGTCACTATCAATAATTCAATAAGAAAACTAAATATACCACCCATACATTTTAAATACTTTATCTATACATATTTTGTTCACACCGAGTCAAAAGACAGAGAATCCAGTGTTTTGTGTCGGGGGGGAGTGCAACACAAAAAACTGACCGGCTCTAGTACCTACGATAACCCCCGTACTTTATTCGGCCATAGTCAAAATCGTTATACCCAATAACTGACTTCAGCCTATTTTCATTATACTTAAGGTCTAACACGGGATTTCCCAACCTTTTTTATCGATCGACCCCTGCATACAAAAAATTCCTTTGCCGACCCCCAAATAAAATGCTTTAGTTTGTGAGTCATACATAAATAATTTTAAAAAATGTGACAAAAAATTAATAAGATTAGACCAACGGTTGGAATTTTTGAAACCCCGAGGTCTTAAAGGGCCTCAGGACATATTATATTATAAAACCACCTCCAAACAAAACATTTTTTTTTTTTTTTTAATTTTATTTATTTATTTATTTATTTATTTTTATTTTGTTTGAAATTTTGAATAATCTTTACTTAAGAACAATAAAATATAGGGACCTATGGTTTGAATTTTTAAAATCTACAGACTTTTTTCTACCTAGTTAAAGCATTTTTGATCAGTGTAATTTTGAAAATTTGTTTGTTTTTTTTTTTTTTCGAAAGACCGTGTCTCAAAATATACATGAGATAGAGACTGAGCGGTTGAAACTTTTGAAATCTTGAGGTCCTAAAGTGCCTTAGGATTAATTTTAAAGCAACTCCCAAACAAAAAATTTTTTTTGCGAAATTTCGAATATTTCAATATATTTTTTTTTAATTCTAAAAATCCTAACTTAAGAATAATAAAATATAGATAACTGCGGTTTGAATTTTTCAAATCTTCGTGTATTGTTTAGTCAAGAAAAAAATTGGGGCCTTAATAACCCAACTTTTACAATAAATACGAATCGTCAAACAAAACGGTTGAAAATAGTCAAAAATTGAAAAAATTGTAAGGCGTACCCCTTACGATTTTTTCGATTTTCGAGCAAAAATGTTTTCTCTCTGATTTACTTCAAAATGTGTATACTTATGTATTTCGAGTCGTAGATCTCAAAAATAATCTTCATTTCAAGCTACGGTTTACCGTTTTTGAAGAAATAAAAAAAAAAAACAAGTGAAA
This sequence comes from Liopterus haemorrhoidalis, assembly GCA_963971575.1. NCBI lineage: Eukaryota > Metazoa > Arthropoda > Insecta > Coleoptera > Dytiscidae > Liopterus > Liopterus haemorrhoidalis. Next base: position 52,084,442 of record OZ020612.1, read on the forward strand.
ATGACCATATTTCTAAAAATACATATGAGTGGGCGTTTTAAATATATTTTTTAGACTCCCTACCCTAAAATTGGGAAATAGGTCTATATAATAAAATCAGGTCACCTAATTTGGTCACCTAATCTGGTCGTAAAATCAGGTCACCTGATTGCACACCTGTAATTAACACCTGACCAGGTGTCGGCAACATCAAAGGATGCCGCACTGCTAAGAAAATTCCCACGGTCTCGATTTGGTTCCCAGGCTCAACCGTTCTAATACCACTGACTCCCTACCCAAAAATTGGTCTATATATAAAAAAAAAACAAAAACAAAAAAAAAAAAAAAAAACTAAAAATGTTAAATTTTGTGAAAATAACGTAAAAAGATGATATTCAACAATAAGAGCCTGTCGTTGGTCAAATTGTTAACTTAATCGATACTGTAGAACTAGCAGATGTAGATGATCAAGATATTGAAGAGTTACTGCAGGTTTCTGGTGAGAGCCTTACCAACGACGATCTTCCGGAACCGACAGAACAAAGAATTTATGTAAAAAAGTTATTCTGAAAATAAAGAACCCAAAGAACTTGCTACAGATTTCCTGAGTAAAAGTTTGGTAACGTTAACCGAAATCGTTGATCAAATTGTAGCGAATGATCTAGATTTTTAAAGTGCAAAAGCAAGACGAGGCGATCTTCTGCTACCGACATTTGCTTAACAAGAGAAAAAGAAAGCGACAAATGACACTAGACGACTTCACCGCAAAAAAATCAATAATTTCTGTGTGCATATGTTTATGCGTTATGCAAAATATATTATTATGCAAATGAATATAAAAATAACTTAACATTAAAGTAAAATTTGTTTATTTTTGATCGCGTGTTCCCTTTTCCCTATTTACTATGTGTTAAAATGACCTCGTTTAACACTGTTTCATTGAGCGCTTTGTGGTCTAGGAACGCGTCTTAAGCGCTAAACGAAGTCCTACTATAATATACTTATGCGTTATGAACCGTTCTGTGAGGACTGATTTTTATTCCAAATTTTTCTCTTCAAAAAATTTCGTACTCGAAACAAAAATTCAAATTTTTGAGTGTTACTGTACATCTGATACATTGTTAAACGGGATGCACCCTAAAAGTGAGGCAGTGAAGCTGGTAAATCAGAACCGTAAGTCAGTTATAGCCGTGCGGGATGTTGTGGGAGGGAATAGAGCCGCGGAACTTCTCTGCAACTATACCCAGGAGGTATATATTGTCTAGACAGTTTTGCATAGAATATATATTATGTAGATCAGAACAGAATGTAAAAGGTGTAAGATACCGGAAAAAAATAAAAAAATATATACATAATTTTACATTTAGATACCTAGCTGATTCCATTCTCGAAGATACCTACACTATCTATTATTTTCCTAGAACATGATATTCCTATACATTTTGATTAAGTTTCCTTTTAACTTTATTTTGTTCTCTCTTTTAGTCTCTATATTTCTTATCATATTATTCAAAAATGTTTCAAAATGCGATACACATTTAAGTTATCTTCCGCGTTCTCCGGTTCAATATTGGAGATAAGCCTCTTAAGTCAGATTATTACTTTGCTGTTGGTCGTTATTACACTTATACTTTTTTGCGTAGTACTGAGGTAAAAAATATAATGTCAAATTTCGATGCTACGCTATAAACTACACTATTTTCAAAACTACCTCCGGTCAAATTTTTGGTTGACAGTTCTATACTTCTCAGTCGTACCAACTACCAACTTTTTAGTTTTTGTTTACAACTTCACTTTTAGAAGTTTACTAAGTTGATAAGATGTTTATTTAGAACATATAATTAAATATCAACTTCGCGTAGTTAAACAATATTTATAAATTGGTTTACTATAACCAAATTGTTGTCTGCCACGTGAACCTAAAACTTTTTAAGTTGGCAATGAGAAGTATGACAAAGTAATAAAAGATGGAAGGTATAAAATATATCACTGTCTCTTATTTTTCCCCCCACTATATTCTGTAGTATCAAAAGTTGAAATGACGTCAGAGTTGGATAGTATTGCAAAACGTATTGAAAAAAGTATAATATAGAATGGACTTAAAGGCGTGCATACTTATTTTGATATCTGCAGTCACTAACCATATTCCATTTTCGTACAACAATACGTATTTATTTGAATACAAATATTTTAATCATAGTGTGCATATAAAAGTATTTATTTTCCAAATATTATTGAAATTTTGCAAGGTTTTCTTCTCTTTTTTTTATCCTTGCTTTAACATCTTTGTTTGTCCCACCATCTTGTGATGCAATGCTACCTTTTGTGATCAAATTCCACATTCCAATTTTTGTTAGTTTCTACGCATGGGCCCAAGTATTGAAAAAAGTATAATATAGAATGGACTTAAAGGCGTGCATACTTACTTTGATATCTGCAGTCACTAACCATATCCCATTTTCGTACAACAATACGTATTTATTTGAATACAAATATTTTAATCATAGAGTACAAATAAAAGTTTTTATTTTCCAAATATTATTGAAATTTTGCAAAGTTTTCTTCTCTTTTTTTTATCCTTGCTTTAATATCTTTGTTTGTCCCACCATCTTGTGATGAAATGGTACTTTTTGTGATCAAATTCCACGTTCTAATTTTTGTTAGTTTCTACCCCCGCAGATTTTTTTTGAGCGGAATATGAAAGTATATTTTTGAAAATATTTAGTAATTTATTAAATAAACTTCCATAAATACAGACCATTGTTTAAATAAAAATTGAAAGCATCTGCGATTATTGGCAAATTAACATTAATGACTTTTTCTATAAAATCTACATAAACAAATTGGATAAACGATCATCCGTCATAATAGACCTCATAATTGATGTAATAATAATTGAAGTAGTTTTATTATGTGTCATCTTGGCCCTTAGTTATCGTTTCCTGGGGGGTAAGGTGGAATTATTGTCTTCCCGGGCAAAGATTTGTTGTATTTGCAGGGCTCAGGCTCTTTCTTAGCGCCCCTGATTACGCTGTCCGACGTTCAAGGTACTCCAGTGTTGCGATGCCCCTTAATGAAAACTTGAAACGAGTAAATGCACATAAACTAAAATTTGTTTAACATTTGATAGCAAATATAAAATAGACATAATCAACATATAATATAAAATACATAATATAAAAAAAAAATCAAATATAAAAATAAATAAATTTGGGAAAATTGTAGAAGGGTTTGGAATAACACACTTAAAAGTGGAGATTTCAGGGGGAGCAAGCCCCTTATTGCGGGTGTCCATGTTTCTATTCAATCTTGCATGTTCCTGTTTATCAAAGATTACTAATATTCGTTGTTGTTTGTGTTCGTTGAAGTTCGTTGTTATTCGTTCATTTGTCGTCCAAATTGTCCAATTAACCATGCTGCGTGTTTATGTTTGTTTGTACTTGTTCTTACTTTTGTAAATTAGTTATGTACTCAGCTTTTCAGTACGTTAAAAGAACTTTAATAAAAAAAATGTAACTTGATCTTTCTGCCTCCTTCCAGGAAAACAAAGTGACATAAAAATTTACTGACGAGACTAAACTTCATATTTACCTCATTCTTAGTTTACATAAGGTATAATATTTCCATCTATCTCATTACAAATTTCTACATATTTCATATTATCCAACTTTCTTCAGCGTTTTAAACTAAATTGTTTCCGTCTCCACTTAATTTCCAGTGGGCAACTGGGTTATCACAACGTTGTCCCGCTAGATAGCAATATTGTAGAGAAGATAGCTGCACTTGACATGTGGCTGCTAACAACACGCTTCTGGATGCTAAAGAAAACACTAGCAACTTAATTGCATTTTAAGACAAACGACCAAGGCAAACGGTCTAGGTCGTCGCGACCTACTTGCAAATATGGAACAGAAAATTGCAGAGTTGAAATACGTGATAAAAACAGGAAGATACTAAAGAAAATTTATGTAAATAAAGTTGCAAGGTTAAAGTAGTTACTGAAATAAACAAGAAAAAAGTATTTTATTAATAACTTAAAAGGATCGTTTATGATGCTTTAGAACACTGGTTCTCAAACTTATTTGGCCTACCACCCGCTTTTCAGAAAAAAATTACACAGCGCCCCCTGGAAATCTACATTCTTTAAACGAACAAACAGAGAGATGCATGTATCTATATTTCTACCTACGTTCTAAAATATAGTAAAGATAGTAAAGAAAGATATTGTAAATAAGACACCTTGAAGCTTGAAATTAAAAATTATTTATTAAAATCATATTCTCATCTAATGAGAAGGATGAACCTGGTGCGCTGCTATCAATGTATCAATCCTCGGCTCTATTTTTGTCAGCAGTATTCTTAAATCATCGCGATTAGCTATTTGCGGTCGGTTTCTTTTTTTTTTGTTAATAGATTTGTGATCGCACTGAACCCACGTTGCACTAAATATGACGAAGAAAATGCAATTAACAACTTTTGTATTATAGCCCATACTCCAGGATAAGCTGTAGGAATCTACTTTTGCAGCCAGAACTGTTGGTAGCCGTCTTTGAATTTAAATTTCAATTCGTAATTTGTTGTTACTTCCATCAGTTCTTCTTGTGATATTGGAGTGTTTGCACTTGAAAAAGAATCCAAAACCCAATCGGGTATGTTCATTTTAAATATATCTTCAAATCGTTGGTTCAAGTCAGAATGGAGAGCATCCAAGTGCTGACAATAAGTAAGTAAGTCTTCATCATTTTCAATGCATCCGAGGCTACTATCGCCCCCCTGGACCACTTTGAGAATCACTGCTTTAGAACATAACATTCTCTATGTTTAATCCACTAATTGTTACACAAATATTTTCTACAGTATCACCTGTCAATTTTTCCAAAGAATTAAAAACTATAAAATTAATTGTTCAAAATAATGAGTACAATCCCAAAAGAGACAATATGTTGAAAAATAAAAATAAACCTATATTATTAAAAGAAATATATTTAATGAACAAGTCTCCTAGTATTATAAAAGAATAAATTATATAAATAACAACAGTTTTAAAATTGTCAACATATTAAATCAAAATAATATTAAAGCAGGTTTTTATAATAAAAATACCCTCGGAGCTAAATTAGTCAACAACAAACTAAGAAAGAAAATACTTCTCATTCATGACTTTACAAAACCCAATGTAACGATTGTGATGCGTATTACATGGGCCAAACAAAACGTAATTTTAGACACAAATATCAAGAACACTTGAGGACGTGGAAATGTAATAAATTTGAATCATCTATTTTAGCGAAACATTTAATAAAAGAATAATTGTAGTGATAAAAATTTAGATATTTTACATTATGAAAATAAAAAAATCCATGTACTTCTATCTATAACACGACATACATTCCCATTTAAAAAATCAAAGTTTTTCTTGATATCTCCTACTTACGGATTGTTTTGGAAAATTGTAATACTACCATTCGATTCTTTAAGTAAACTTTTGCTATCAATTTTCTCTGCTCACACATCGCGTTTTCGAGAAAAAGCGTGTTTCCTCTATTTTGATACACCTGTAAAGTAACAAAATTGTAAGCGCCACCGCATTTAAATCCTTATCTTCATTTTACTTAGATTAGGAGAGGATTTCCGGTAGGAAAAACCACATGTTTTATTTGTAAAAGTCGTAAATTGCCTCTCGCTATAGACCAGTGGTTCCCAAACTTTATCGGTTCCCGGCGCCGTTAATGTACAGAATTTTTCCGCGGAGCCGTAAGTCAAAATATTGGTCTAAATAACGCAGTTTGAGGAATATTGGAACGTTTTCGCGGCGCCCAGTTTCGGAATCGCTATTATAGACAGTTACTAGTCTATTTTTTGTTACGTCTTGCATTATTGCAGGCATGACTAACCCTTCCAAAGCCAGTTGGTGCATCAGCAGACGACACAAGGGGCCCCTTCCGACGCATCGAGGGTGCGCTGTGACGTAAGTCCCTTTGCGTCATTTTGTTACCCTTATTTTACACCCGAATGAATGAAGCCAGCTTATAGTCCACATCTTAAGAATCGTTTTTCCTGACGTATATCTGGAATGACGCTAAAAATTGTATTTAAACGGTTGTTTAAATTACATTTGACAGACGCGTAAAGCGAATAATCATAATATGTATTTCAAAGGAAACAAATCCGAGAGAAAAATCATTGTTATTTTATTTTTAACCCCGACTTTTTTGTGTTTTAAAAAACTTGTACTTTATATTTTTACTTTCTAATTCATTTTTGTCAATCCTGTCTCTATAAATTAGATTGAAGTATCTTTTTTACTGGTAAAAAACTCCTTTGATACATTGATTTATAACATAAAAGACAAGTATTGTTCGTAAGGAGAAGACATCCACTTGACAACACAATGCAACGGCTCAAGACATCAAAGTCACCATGAAGAAATCCTCTTTTCAATGTATAAGAAGTGCCTTTTTGGCACGCTTCGTCTTTAAGCTTCCTCTATTCACCAAACCATCCATATTCTAATTAAATGAATTATTCACCGCTAACTGTGCATCACACAGGGTTTATATCTTGTCTGCAGAACTGTCACTACGAAAGATTTATCACTGTAGATTTAAACAAAAAGAATAAATATATAAAAACATGAATGGTTAAGGTCGAATGTTTTTATTTCGTTTTCGTAGATATTTGAATCGATGCCAAAAACGTAGATACAATTTATTTTCTGTTTGTTTCCGGAACAAATATGCATTGAAAATATATTCTCCACGTGGATCAAATAAAAACAATAATTTATCGTGGGAAATTGAAAATTGAGTGCGACTATGTTGAACATTCCATTTTAAATTGAACTGGTCGCTCTGGAACTACAAATATTCACCAAGTTACAGTTTAAAGATGCACTTTAAACTAGTTAAATCGAAAAATATCGCTGCTATATATTTTCATGTTATTTTCGTTAAAAATTTAAAACTCTTAGAACTACTGAACACAAGTTATTTATTACATTCGCATTTCTCCAAGTACTATTAACTGCAATCGTTTGATTGTATTTAGATTTATAATAGCTAAGTCGAAACTTTTAGACCAAGTACTCCGTTCAAAGACGATAATGGCCGATTGCTAAGGAAAGGTATGAGTTTTAATCCTAGTTACACCTAAATTGATTGTAACGGGTGTTTTTTTTTAGAGGTATAGAACTTTAAGTTGGCATTACTGTTCAAGATGGCGACCGATTTAACAGCTGTCAAGTGATTTATTCTCAGTTTGGTTTGGCAATTCATCATGAATAGACTCACGCCTGAACAACGCTTGCAAATAGTGCAATTTTATTTCGAAAATAATGGTTCTGTGCGGAATACGTATCGCGCACTACGTCCATTTTATCGTCGACAAAATCGTCCATCAGAGCAGTTAATTCGATTAACCATGGAACGTTTTCGCACCACGTTTACTCTTATTGATAACTCGCATCCCCAGAGACGCCGTACGGTGCGTACAGAAGAAGCTATTGGTACTGTAGAGCGTAGCATTGAGGAAGACCCGAATGAATCCATCCGCCATCGAGCACAGGAATTGGATCTGTGTCCATCCACTTTATGGAAGATTTTGCGGAAGGATCTTGGTTTGCGTGCTTACAAAATCCAACTCGTGCAAGAATTGAAGCCAAACGATCATCAAGCAAGGCGTAGATTCGTCGAATGGGCCCAAAACGAGATTGCCGTTGTTCCCGATTTTCATAAGCGAATTTTGTTTAGCGATGAAGCGCACTTCTGGTTGAATGGCTACGTCAACAAACAAAACTGCCGCATTTGGAGTGAAGGTAATCCTCAAGTGTATGTCAAAACACCGTTACATCCAGAAAAACTGACTGTTTGGTGCGCTTTATGAGCTGGTGGAATCATTGGTCCGTACTTCTTCAAAAACGATGATGGCCAGAACGTTACAGTCAATGGTGATCGGTATAGAGCCATGATTACTAACTTTTTCATTCCTGAATTGAACAGCCATGATGTCCAGGAGCTGTGGTTCCAACAAGACGGCGCAACATGTCACACAGCTCGTGCCACAATCGATTTATTGAAAGACACGTTTGGTGACCGCCTAATTTCACGTTTTGGACCTGTGAATTGGCCTCCAAGATCTTGTGATTTAACACCGCTGGACTACTTTCTGTGGGGCTATGTAAAGTCATTGGTCTATGCGGATAAGCCACAAACGCTTGACCATTTGGAAGACAACATTCGCCGTGTTATTGCCGATATACGGCCACAAATGTTGGAAAAAGTCATCGAAAATTGGACGTCCAGATTGGACTACATCCGAGCCAGCCGTGGCGGTCATATGCCAGAAATCATATTTAAAATGTAATGCCACAAGATTATCTTTCGAATAAAAAAAAATTCATGTCAATCGAATAATCCATCGTTGTTTTATTGCAATTTAAAGTTCTATACCTCTAAAAAAAACACCCTTTATTAAACAACATACAAAAAAACATATCATTTTACCTTGCGTTAGGAATAACTCGAGTTAAAGTATTTTACTCATTCGTTAACAACCGGCTATAAATGATGCAAGAATTAGAAAAGCTACACTCATAATATACTCAAATTAAACACATCAATGAAAATTACTTCCATAGAATCAACAAAGAGAAAATGTAAATGAACACACAGACACTGTAAAATGGATACCATTACACGTAAGCATATAGTTCAACATATATGGTAGGATGTGAAGGCTGCGGGTGAAATTAATAGTGGGGGTTCTAAGCGATGACGGCTTACATTCTTTCTCAGACGTAAATCTACAGTCAAGTGCATAACATATATTATGGTGTATTTATTTGGCGGGATAACGTCTCTGCATTATTACGGCTATTCCATACCTTTACGCGGAACCAAATGGAATTTTAATTTTCACGAGCTAATTTTTAATGTTTGAAGTTGACTTTTGCTAAACAAAATTATCAAAAGCTTCAATCAAACGTTAACAGTTACTAGAATTCAAAATATAGTTCCGCTTAAACCAAACAGGCTATAGCAGTGGTTCCCAAACTGTTTCGGTTTCCGACGTCCTTAATGTATTAGAATTTTTCCACGGCGCCTCAAGTCAAAACACTGGTCTAACTAACGCAGTTGGAAGAATATTGGAATACTTTCGCGGCGTCATAGTAGCCCAGAACGACGCCCCAGGGCACCGCGGCTCACAGTTTGGGAATCGTTGGCTATAGTATGTGAGGCCTTGTTATTGTTTACAATATGTACTATTTGAACATGAGTTTGGAAAAATACGCAGGGAGCGGGACGGGAAGCTCTAGCCAATAGACCAGTAGACATAATGATCGTCCAGTACAATTCTCACATAAAGCAAGCAACAACGTTTCTACAGTTTTGATGCCCGACTGTGATGGGTGGTATTTAAGTTTGTAAACCTAACTAACAAATATAATGTACAAGTGTTAGAATGTGAATTAATACTTGATTCTTTGACTGTTCTTTGCAACTGTCTCTGCCTATTATAGTACTCTGTCTATGCGCGCCAAAAAGACTGCCCTTTCACGAAATATTTGTCAAACAGAACATGATAACGACGAGTCGATATAGCAGCAGAGATTTTCAAAAAATTTCAGTAGACATTAGAACAACAAAAACAAAAACCGTTTATTACTGTCATTTCTGACAATTTAGTAAGTTTAAAGAATTTGTGTTTAATTTTTTAGATCAGGGGTCTCCAAATTACTCCCGTGGGACAAATTCGGCCAGAAAGAAGATATCATTCGGCCCTGGACATTTTTTAAAAAGTTAACTTACAAAAAATCGCAAAAAACATAACATTACAACTAAATAATATCAAATTCTTAATTTCTTTTTCACCAATATTCTCAGACTACTCTGACGATTTTTGTTTTTAACCACACTAACTACATTTTGTAGTTATATGTAAAAATTGATGTGAAGTGTGAATTTTCACACATTTCAGGGTTTTGCAGGTATTTAGTAACTGAATGATGATTATTTGGGATGCAAAAACAAATTTTATGTTGAAATATTTTTTTATGAATTTTAATTCGAATGCCTAATACCATTATTTAAGTTTCTAAATATGTGCAGTATTTTTTTTTACATAACAAGGTTCATTAAGATTTTGGAAATTGCGCCTAAGGCTTCTATTGGTTGCTTAAATCATTAGCCCCGCCCTCTGATTTCGTATACATCAAACATAGCATTAAATTATAATTTCAACACTTCCCACTGGTTATTAAATTTACGCTTTTAAAAATTAAATGCAACATTTACCAAAATATAACTAGAATTTTGACAAAATAATTTAAACAAAAGAAAACTGCAAAAAAAAAACAAAAAATTTAATACTGACAGGATTCGAACTCTAGAGCGCAAGTTACCTGTTTAGCAAATTAGAAAACCAATGACTAAACGCACATCGCTATGAGCACTGGGTTGCATAGCGAATTAAATATTTAACATATTTTGGTTAAAAACACAAAAAATGCATTATTTTCCGAAAACATAATCTGATCAAAAATTCCTGTTGTACTATTCCGGTTCACACCAATGTACATGACTTCGATTTTTTTCAGATTTTTAGTTTAAACCATCTGGGCTACAGGGTGTGGGACAAACATTTTTTTGCACAATTTTGGCAAAAATCGCGTCAAAATAATTTATTTTGAAAAAATAAAATTTTGATCGTTAATCCACGTATTAAGGGCTCTCATTTGATACCATACTCAGAATTTTAAAAAAATATTTTTTTTTTCGATTAGTACATATTTGTTTATATTTTTAGGGGGATATGTTTTTTAGATGTTTTAGTATTTTTCTTATGTGCGGGTCAAAAAGTTGTACAAGCATGCCAAATTTCAACTCTCTAGGTTTAGCCGTTTGGCTACAATTTTTACCGAACAGACAGACAGACAGACAGACAGACAGACAGACAGACGACAAAATGACGGTATAAGGGTTTTTGGTCATACCTACAAAACCCTAAAAATAAAACTGTAAATAATCACCTTACAAACAGCCAATTTGTTTTTGACTATTTTTTCATTTATGTCTGTAACTTTGCCAGCCTGTCACCACGTTACAAATTTTTAATGTTATCTTTCTTTCTTCAACTTTCCATTTACAAAATAAGGAAACAAAATTTCAGAATCACAATTTTACCACTATTGTGACGCTTTCTTTACACAGTAACTAGAAAGTAAAGCGTTACTTTATTTGTTGCCTATATTTCATATTATCAGAATTCAATAAATAAAGCAGCACTCACTAAAATTGGATACCAAAAGTTACTTGACAATACTCTAGTAATTTGTAATTTTGTTTATTGCCACATTCTCCCTGTAACCAATTTCCTTTACAAAATCATCCCCGCAAGCATCCACTTGATGTGTCGGTTGTCATGTCACATGTCACTCATCTCCAGGACAAATATCCCTGCATCGACCATTGACTGGGATGTGAGTGAACGCGTCATACACAATGATCATCACGCCACGATAACTGTTCCTCAATTGGTTGTATATTGGAGAGCTGTTTGATTAAACACTTTGGTCCTCACTGCCATCTATCAAATGTTATATGAGATATTGATTTTGATGGTAATTAAAATTTGATATTTTTTAATATGAGTGGTTTTAATTTTGTGAATGTTTAACTTCTGTCTGGAGTTGTCAATGACTGGCGGTTTTAAAAAGGGTATTCAACAACGTTATTGCCAATTAATTTTTGCACTTTTTTTCTTCTTTTGATGGAAATACGATATTTTAATTACTTCTTTCAAAAAATAGCAAAGTAAAATTGTAAATTAAAATTTGATTTTGACTTGCGAATGATATGTACTCGGTCTTCAATTTAACCGACAATATATGGGATCTTAAAAAATGCAAGAAATACGCCAAATTATCATTGTAACTATACTCTAACTGCGTTCGGGAACAGGTCTTTGGAAAACGCGTAGAACGGAGCAACCGTAAAGTCCATTCTACATTATACTTTTTTCAATACTATCCAACTCTAACGACATTTCAACTTTTGATACTACAGAATATAGTGGGGGAAAAAAATAAGAGAGAGCGATACCTTCCATCTTTTATTACTATGTGATACTCTTCACTGCCAACTTAAAAAAATCTAGGTTCAGGTGGCAGACAAAAGTTTGGTTATAGAACCAATTCTAATAACGAAATTATAAATACTGTTTAATTGTGCTAAGTTTATATTTAATTATTTCTTTTTTCTATTAAATATACTTCTAAAAGTTAAGTTGTAAACAAAAACTAAAAAGTTGGTAGTTGGTACGACTGAGAAGTATATAACTGTCATCAAAAAATTTGACCGGAGGTAGTTTTGAAAATAGTGTAGTTTGTAGTGTAGGATCAAAAGTTGGAAGTAAGAATTGTGTTTCACATTATACATTTTACGTCACTACTACGCAAAAAATCTGTAGTGCTTCGCAAAAAAGTATAATGTAAAACGGACTTTATACCATGTGACCAGTGGCGCAGCCAAGGGAGGGGCCAACGGGCCTCGGCCCCTCCCAGGGCCACCAGAATTGGCACAATTTTTATATAATACTAGCAGATTACACGGCATTGCTCGGGGAGTTGAAGTTAAAATTTGTTAACCACAACAGTAATTAATTTTTAAATTATTTCATTGTAAACAATATTCGCTTTTTTTTTTTCGTACAAATAAACATTTTATTAAGACTGCCTACTCTTGATAAAGCGACATAATTATTGTTCAAGTGAAAATACATCACCTTCCAAATATGCTCCAACGAATTATATGAAGGGGAGCGTTGATCCTATTTCTCGACTGAAACATCGACTAAAAAATTTGCCCAGTCAAATGATAAAACTGTTTTAAACATCTAATTACTACTGACTGGTTTAAAATACATGTGACATTACTTTTGTTACCTTAAAATTGTAACCATTACAGCTACATTCTTAATTGCATTTTTTTTTTTCGTTTTTTGACAGATGAAAATGAAAAACAATAATGGATAAAATAAAAACAACATATTGTTCCTTCAAACCATTTAGAAATGGCATACACACTTATTGCTATGTTACTTGCCATAATAATGATTATTAAAGTAAAATTATAATGTATAAAAAAAATAATTTTAATAAATAAATATTGACTTGTAATTTTGATGAGAAGCATTTTCTTACTTTGAAAACTTCATTTATATTTCCAAAATACAATTTAATAAAAAAACATGCTAAATTCAAATAAAAGGAAACCAACCGCGAGGCGGCAGCACTCAATCCCATTTTCTGACGTAGTTACTAATATGGGCTATAACACACCACCCGTTTGGCTTGACCCCGTGTGACAATTTTGTTTCCAAAACTTAATAGTTGACTAAGAACGCCGTTTGCAAACGAATAGAATGGGGAAAAAATGAAAACTGCTTTAAAAAAGATTCCAAAAAGTGGCTATAAAATGTGTTTCCAGAAGAAGAAAATACACTCGCAGCAATATGTAGCCACAGAAGGGCAATATTTCAAAGGTGATAACTTAAATGTAAATTTCTTATTAATAAATTTTTACGATGTTAGTCTGTGAATTTTTTTATCAAATTCTCGTATATGTAGATTTTTAAACAAAACTTTTATGTTGCTCGAGATAAAAAAGATATACTGTTATAAAAATATAGGATGACACTTCTATAAATTCCTCAATAAACAAACTGTATAAATTACAAATAATTTATTGTTTTTATTTGTTATCTTCTGCTGCAATAAATTCATAAAATAAAATCAGTTTGGCACAGTTTCATTCATATCTATATTTTGCAACTATCTTTATGAAATGGACGTCAGCCAACAAATATATCAGAAGTAAGAATCAAAAGTTTACCGCTTATAAATTTAAAAGTTAACTTGATAGTTGGCGTCGCTGTCCTGCATTAAATATAAAGTCATAATTCAAGGATTTTCTTCGCAAGTAAACAAATTCATAACTGATCCTTTTTTATTTTTAACTTCTTTAAGCCTTTCGTTACTTGAGAAATTTAAATTTTAAATTTTATTTTAATGTTGGGTTCGATCCAATTCTTGTCTTATGAATGAATGTATTACGATGAAGTATTCAAGAAATCTCGCGGTAAAATTTAAATTTTATATTTATTGGTTTAAAATATTTTTACATATATGGTATTACAAGAAGGTTGAAATTTTTTTGGGATTTGCATTTTTTATGTTTTGCGGATTATAAGAAATTTTAACACTCTTTTTGACAAGTTAATACCTTATTTAATGTTACATTACATTTCTTACTGTGTTTTTACTTCCTAAATATTCCTTCGCCGCATATAAATTCTTTGTTGAGTTCTTTATTAGTCAGAAATTTTTAATAATTTGCATTACTCCAAATTTGTTTAATATTTTGAAATTTTTGATGTACAAATTTAATTTAAAATTTTTTTATAATAAATTTATATTAAAATATATTTTAATACAGTTTTGACGTTACAAAGATAAAATAAAAAAAAATCTCTGGAATTTTCAAACTAAATATAATTAGAGATAAAACTAAACAATGCGAATGTTCGTCCGTTTTATTTTATCTCTCTTCATTCTGAGCCTTGTTTTATTAAACATAACTCACATACCTCGTCATTTTATGTTCACCCTGTATAAAAAAACATTTCATTCAGAGGCACAATTACAAAGGGAGATAATAAAAATTAACTTTATAAATGACAAAAACTTCGGTTAATGGATATAATAGTGATCAGGTTAGGTTACGTTTCTATTAGGTAGTCAAAAATTATTTTTTTAACTTACGAGGTGTGTAAATTAAGTAACCGGATTGATTTTAATTTTTTTTTTTTATTCGAATAGAATTATAATTCAATATTGTCTGCCAGTACTAGAACTCGGATACTGGAATAGCTTTCAGCTGATCGATTACGGACGTTTGAATGTTTTCGAGTGTCCCAAAATGACGTCCCTTGAGGTGATTTTTCAATCTTGGAATTTGTAGAAGGAAGAGAGTTGATTGAAGACAATCCATGCGGCGGAAGGCCTTCATCTTCAAGAACCGATGAAGATGTCGACATAATCCGGGATCTTGTACGTTCAGATCGTTGGTTGACAGTCCGAATGATCGGGGAAGAGTTGAATTTGACTCACACTACCGTTCATCAGATTTTGACCAATGAATTGGGGATGAAATGCACCTTGTCACACAGAAATTTCAATAAATGAGTTTTCGGCCAGTAAAAACATTCCTTTGGCTCCTCAGCCTCCTAATTCGCCTGACTTGAGTCCTTGTGACTTTTTCCTATTCCCAAGATCAAAAATCACGCCGAGGGACGTCATTTTGAGACACAGCTGAAAGCTATTCCAATATCCGAATTCCAGCACTGCTATGAGGATTGGAAGGACCGTCTCCATCGCTGTGTAGCTTCCCAAGGAAGTTATTTTAAGGGAGACAATAATTGAATTGTATTTCTATTCGAATAAAAAATGTTTTTTAAATCAGTTCCGTTACTTAATTTACACAGCTCGTAAGTACACTTTCATATACAGTGAATTTATCTTTTAATGCAACATGTGCTATGTCATTACCATGGATACAGTTTTTGACAGCAATATAAATCGTGTTCATTTTCATTTGCAACATAGAGAAAACCATATTTACTAGCAAAATCAAAATATTTTATTGAAAATACAAATAAAAAAAAATAATAATAATAATAAATAAATAACTAATAAAAACTTATAATAAATGTTCAAAAGTTTCTCCGTTTACTAGCATACAAAATGTTAAGCGATGATTCAAAACATTCAGCAATTGCTCTTGAGGTATATTGTTGGATGCTTGAACAATTTTGTCTTGCAGTTCAGCAACATCTCTAAGTTCTCCATTATATACTTTGGCCTTTAAATATCCCCAATAAAAAAAATCATTGGGTGCTAAATCCGGAGATCTCGCTGGCCAATTTATCGTTCCTCCTCTTCCAATCCAGCTATTTGGGAAAGTTCAATGTAAATATTCTTTAACTATTCTAGAATAATAGACTTGTGCGCCATCATGTTGAAACCATACTTGTCCATTAATATTCAGGTTACGCAACGCAGGTAATATTTGGTTTTGCAAAAAGGCTAGATATTTTGCGGCATTAAGGTTACCGTCAATAAAAAATGGCCCTATAATATTAGTTCCTATTATCCCTGCCCAAACATTTAATTTTAGCGGCCTTTGAGTTCGGGAGGAATGAAACAAATGTAAATTTCCTCGACTCCAGTACCTAAAATTTTGTCTGTGCACTTCACCATTTATAGTAAACGTTGCTTCGTCAGTAAATAAAATTCTTTGAAGCATTGTTGGGTCGGAATTAATTTTTTCAAACATTTCAAAACAAAAATCCATACGTACTGCTGCGTCCCTTTCTAACAATTCTTGATGATTTTGACATTTGTATGATCGAAACTTTTCTTTTTTTAAGAGTTAAAAACAGATCCAATACTGACACCAACGGTTTGTGCAATTGATCTTAAAGTATTTAGATTGTTTTCTTCCACTTGTAATAATATTTCCAACTGCTTCTCTTCTGTAAGCACGTGGGATGTTGTTCTTTTTTTATTATGTTTTGACTTAAGACATCTTTCGCGCTGAAATTTATTAACTAGTCTTGAAATTGTAGAGGGATTTGGTATTGGCCGATCTGGATAAGTTGCACTACATACAGCAGAAACTTCTCTTAAACTCATTTGGGAGTTATACCAAGTTACCATCATTATTTTTTCTTCATCTGTATACATGTTGATTAATTTTTAAATCAGCAATGAGCAAAAGTATACACACTAATTGTCTATATTGCAAATGAAAATGAACACGATTTATATTGCTGTCAAAAAGTGTATCCATGGTAATGACATAGTACATGTTGCATTAAAAAATATATTCACTGTATATAAGGGTGTGTAGTTCTAACAAGTTTACTGCGAGCTTAAACGATCAAGGGCATGCATATCAACACAACTTTTATTTTCCAGTATGATTTATTAAGTCTTTAAACGCTAATTCTCGAAAATATATTTTGGGAGTTATCTGGTTTTTGCAGTAAACCGACGATATGATTTTGGGCTCATATGTATGATGGGCCAATACGTAACAGAGTTCCCAGTAGAAATTCCATTCTACAGCAAATGCGATGAGAGAGTGAGAATAATTAAAATTCATTCGAGATAATTTAATTTAATATTGATATAGGGTGAATGTAATGTATTTGGTGGAGTAGATATATGCATACGTGCATCGTGTCTATTGTCTTTATAAATTCAACGCTTTGTTCCAAACTATTTAGCTTCCATCCCAGTTGGTGTAGTTAGATAGCAATTCCCATTACTGGGTTGGGATACTGCATACTGCACAATTGCATAATGTAGACTGTTTTGCAAATAAATTTCTTTTTACTCTACTGTTACATTGTGAATAAACTCGTACGAATTTTAGGGTACAAATTAGTTTCTGATGAATTTATAGCAGAGCTTTTAAAAATATATTGTAGATGAGCGTTTTTGAAAGATGGAAGCAATTTCTTTTAGTTGGGAGTATTTCAGTTTTCACTATGTTTTGAAAAACTAAAACTATAAGTATAATTGCACCCGATTATGATTTAGACAAATATTTTTGATATTTACTTTTGGTAAGTGCTAGGAATACGTGAAAAGCAATATATCATCGTTAGTGTTTTACTTCATTGAAACAATTCATAAAATACATAATAAATAAAACATGATTTTTTTCGCTTTCACCTTTTCGACGGCATGCAGGAGTTATTATACCCCTTCTCGGAGCTGCACACGTTTGCAGTTAAAAGCTTGCGAAGCGGATGTTTGAATACAGATATTTTTGAATTTTTAATATTTCATTATTTTCTATGGTGTATTCGGATTTTCTAATTAAATAACAGCGGTAATAATAGACGAGTGAACTGGTTTTTGTATGACTATAGGCTATACCAAACTTTTGTGCGGAACTAAATGGAATTTAAATTTTTTTAAGTTGTCACTTGCAAACTTTTTATATATTGAAGTGGGCTTTTCCTAACAAAATGATCAAAAGTATCATTCAATCGGTAAAAGTTACAAGATTTGAAAACCTAGTTTCGCTTAAATCGAAAAAACCAAAACCTATATCCTGTAGACTTAATAACACGCAGACTTAATAACAGAAAAATCAGTGAAAAATCAAAAAGTTATAAACCGCTTTAAACTGTAAGCGCGGAAACCGATTGCGTGTAAATCGGACAAACCCTGTTGTATGATCCACCTACCATTATCTTTATAATAATTATTAATTCGCTAATTTTTATGCTGTATATATATTTTTTTTTTTAGATTTCAAGTTTGACCATCGGTTTGAAGACATATTCTTTTATTTTTTATATATATTTTTTTAATTTCCTTTTAACGCATTGAAAAATTGCAACTAAGAATGGTGGGTGTCAGGTACCCTTCTTGTATACCTACCCAAGAATTGCACCTGACTGAATGTTTAAAAATTCTGCACTTTTCTGAAGAATGCAAATAGTCCTCATCAGTAATACTACAGATGATGAGTATATGGCTGTCGAAATATACATTTAGTATCAAATAAGTAGCTTTAATTCTGCATTTGATTTTTTATTGACCTAATGGTGGCCAGATTATGTGGTCACATTCATTTCTTTCCCTCTTATCTAAATACAAGGCTAAAGACCCTTTTCGGTTTGTGAGGTTATTATTACCTCCACCTTGTAATATTTACCAACAGAAGATATTTACCTCCTGTGCAAATAGAATATACAGTAAGTCGCATTTTTAAATGCTATAATAATATTTAAGTTACATCTTTCGTGTTTGTGAGAAATGTAAATATTTGTAACAAACGTTTAGTACGAGACACAGTAGTCATACTAAAAACAGTTCACACGTTTATTATTACCACTATTATTTAATTAGTAAATCTGTAAAACTAACAAAACCATATGGCGTAAAAAATTAACTTGTTGAAATTT
Source organism: Liopterus haemorrhoidalis (assembly GCA_963971575.1). Lineage (NCBI taxonomy): Eukaryota > Metazoa > Arthropoda > Insecta > Coleoptera > Dytiscidae > Liopterus > Liopterus haemorrhoidalis. Next base: position 52,103,462 of record OZ020612.1, read on the forward strand.
ATAAATAATTTTATACAGCAATACCGAAAAAATTCCGAGCTATACAAAGCTCCAATGAATCTCGGGTCCTATTAATTGCGACCAAAGACTAAACCTAAAAATCATTCACGAGGGTAGATCAATAAGTCCATAAAAAAAATAGAAAAACACATTATTTTGGGTTGATTCATTTTTATTTCTCAACATAACACTTCACTCAATAAGTCTCCGGTCTGACATATATATGGTAACACTGTTGACAGACCCATATGATTTCTGGATAGTACCAACCTTCAAACGATACGTGTGAAAATTTCATGACTTTCTGACAATTAGTTTAGAGGTTACAGTGGTTTTAGTGACTCGTTTTGTAATTTTCAAAAGAATGGATAATAAAGAATTTCGTGTGTTGATTAAACATTGCTGTTTGATGGGAAAAATAATGTTGAAGCCAAACAGTGGCTTTATAAACGTTATAGAGACTCTGCACCAGGTAAATAAACTATTACTGATTGGTATGCTTAATTTAAATTAATTAATTAATTTTAAGTTTTTTAATTTTAGGAGCGTTGGAATGAATGTATCACTCTTGAAGTAGAGAAACAGGAAAAGTAGCTGGGGCACAAATCTGGTGGATGCGGCAACAATTCGAAGCGTAATTCATGCATTTTTGCGAGAAAACGCGACATCCATCTTGCCGATATCCTTTTCATACTCAATTTTTCGTGCAAAATTGAAACCATTGAGCATTGTGATATGCCTGTGGCCTAAACAAGTTCGCGCACTTTGACTCATCGATCATTCATGACCGTATCGTGGATTTTGTCAATCATTTCTGGCGTAGTTACTTCACGTGGACGTCTCAAACGATATTCAAAACTTGTGGATGTACGACCACGTTAATACTCATTCACCCAATTGTAAACAGTTTTAAACGCTGCTGCAGATGTGCCATGAACTTCATCCAAATCGGTTTTGATTTCTTTCGGTGTTTTGCCTATGAAATGAAAGTGTTTAATCGCTGTACGAAACTCGTTTTTTCTATTATTCCAAAATAACAAAAGTTGTTTGCCTCAATCGATTATAAAAATGAAACCACGCGACCACGCGATGGAGATGGCTGAAAAATTGACAGAAGTTTATTGAAAGAAAGTACTTTTCGGAAACAAATCGGTTTCGATACTACTAGCATGGCACTAGTATGATACAACGTTAGACTCTTTTAAAAGATTTTGTAAGGATTTATTGAGCTACCCTCGTATTAATAAACACAACTAGAAACAAATTCCGAAAAGAATATTTAATTTATTATTTCTGTATGGATACAAATTTATAATCTGCAATGCTGTATATTTTTCACAATACTTAGGTTATTATTTCCATCTTGACGACATCTAAATATGATTCTTTGTATTTGCATCCCATTATTTTCAGCTTATGCCCCAAGCTTTCAGTTTAAATTGATTTTTGAACAATAGCCTGAATAAACAGTTGTCTCTTCCGTCTCTTCATTTTTTACTTTCTTTCTTTGTACGCATTCGAGTTTAAAAGAAAGCTTAATTTTTACAAAACAAATATTGTACATACAGTTTTATAATTTTTTAATACAATTTCAAATAAATGTAAGATTAAATCCTGGTTTATACATTAACGTTAGATACATTTTGTAATATTTAAAGATACATAAAAGTATTTTAATGCAGTTATTACCATAAATGCGGTTTATTAAAATAACTGTTTCTTAAATAATATTGTACCAAAAGAAAGTACGGGCTTTCTGAAGACTGTGCGATTGTGTTGTGAAGAATGAGTACACCAAATTTTTTCGCAGTAGCGGATGTCCGAAAACAACCGTTGACAAAATCCACTATTCCGTTGTAAATGACCAACGACTAAAGATAGCAGAGATAGCTGGAATATCGAGGAAATGCATAAATTTTATTTTAACCAAAGAATCGGATATGCGGAAGCTATCTGCAAGATGGAGCTCAATGCGAAGAACAAACTCATTCGATGTGAACTTTTTCAGGCTGTTTGGATAGATTTAATACAAAATCCATTGTATTTTTGGCGTCACTTGTGGCCATGAGACGTGGGTCCATTATTATACGTCAGAGACCAACAAACAGTCCAAATAATGGATTAATCGCGGTTCCTAAACTCAAAGAATTCAAAAGTGATCCCACCAACCGACAAGATCATGGCATCCATTTTTTTGGTATGCGAAAGGATCTTATATATCTCTTAAAGAGATCTTAGACACTCACAAAGGGCCAAACAATTAACGGACAATATAGTGATTCCCAAACTCCAAAAAAGTTAAAAGTGACACCAACCGAAAAGATCATTGCACCCATTTTTTTGGGATGCAAAAGGGATCTTACGCATCTCTTAAAGGAACCTTAGACACACTAAGGGTCAAGCAATTAAAGGACAATAATATGCTTACCTTCATGATTTGTTGAATGAAATTAACGAAAAACGTTCTGATTTGGTAAAAATTCTCTACCACCATGACAATGCAAAAACTACAAGAATTCAAGTTTAAAGTAGTTGGTCATCCAACCTATTCGTTAGATCTGATACCTTTCGATTTTTATCTCTTTCCAAACCTACAAAATCTAACTGGAAAGATATTTCGATCAGATGAGGAAGTCAATACCTGCGTAAATAATTATTTTGAAAGTCTGGAAAAAAATCACTTTAAGGAGAGCATACAGATACTATTATTACTTTTTGACTTGTGTAAACATTCTTTGTAATGTAAGTAAGCACTAATAAAGATTATTATTATTATTATTATTATTATACTAGCATCGCTGATTCCATTGCTGCTTGATTTCTATTGCCAAATTGGTATATTTTTCGATTTTTTCTGCAAATTATGTGTGTTAGGAATGGTTATATCTATGAAATAAGCGTTTTTTTCTTTTTTGATTTACCAGAATTATATCAGGTCGGTAATGTCCTATTATTATTATTATTATGGGGTTTGTCAGGTCTTGACAAG